>CM033453.1:1250925-1703425 GCA_019425755.1 Amaranthus cruentus
TGGATTTATCTCAAATGTATACTGAGATATCTGTATTATATTATACTTTCGTTGTTTCTAACCGTCCGTTTTGGTCGGTGGTAATAAACGGGGTAATGGGAATGAAAGCTAGTGTAATTTTAGTTGAAAAATCTGTTGGCTACCTTGATAGCTATGCTTATCCAACTTCAATCATCTCATTTTCTTTATAAAATTCATTTCAATGGATTAGCATTGGGAGAGAGGTGATATTAAGTGGTAATGAAAATTTGTGAAAAAAAAAGTTTTTGTGATCAAAGTTTCATCACCATGGGAGTGACACGGAACTTTTGATGAAATTTTACACCATAAAGCATTCTTATTATCACCATAGGTGGATTGCAAGTAAAAAGGAACGGAGGAAGTACTTAACTATCGATTTGAAAATTTTCAGCTTAATGTTTTTGTTACACATTATGGATTAATACTAGTTCATTTGTGATCTAATTGAGCTTTATTAGATGTTTATTTGTTTTGACTTTGTCACCAACAATGTGATTAATTCAGAAATGTTTCGAGATTGGATCGTCACTATGGTTCGAGTATTGCTCGAATACATGATTCTTTGTTAAGGAAGGTGTTGAGAGGGCAAAAGTATCTGAAACTATACAGTTATCACTACTTGATTAATGGTTTTGCTGTGCTTGTTACACCTGAGCAGGTATAATTATTGCCATATTTTGCTTTTTTTTTTTTCTACTTAACTTTGGATGATTATTCTATGAGCCCCATGAATTTAACTTTTCGTGCACCATTTAAGTGGGTTAAATGATTTTGTTTCTAAATCACTTTTTCCTTTTTCTTGTCCCTTTTTGGGTAAACATATGGCTTATATGGAGTATAGACATGTTTGGAAGTGGATCTTAGTTCTTTACTACAACTATAACCCTTTATGGAGGAAATCTTCCATGAGTTGGATTCTCTTTTTGGAAACAATTTTATTGCATTTATGTAATTTAGTTTGAATGTGGTGGAGGTGAATCTAATTAATGGTATAACTATACTAGTTTATCTAATGTAAACGAATCTTGGCATGGTAAATTGATGACACATATGTTTGTGAATGTTGATTAGCGTTATACTCCCTCCGCTCCAAAGATATGCTCCACCTCAGTGTCACATGATTCGCTAATTGCGTCGCGTATCGCTAATTGAAAAAGCTAATTATGGTTAGTTTTAGGCTATTTTTGAATCATTGAGCAAATTATGAATCCAAAAGGCAAACTAAGTAGCGAATTATGTTTCACTGCTCCACCTATTTATTTATATGAGTTTATTATCTTAGTTAGACAAAAACTTATCTTTGGGTCGGAGGGTGTAGTTGTATCAATGTAGTTCACAGTTTTCTAACGATTTCATGTTTTTATATTTTTAAGGCGGACAAGCTTTCTAGAAGAAGAGAAGTAGCAAATGTGGTATTGGATTTCTCTGTTAGGACCGACACAACACATACTCCCGAGTTCCTAGGATTGCCTCAAGGGGCATGGTCCGAGGAAGGGGGATATGGTTCTGCAGGAGAAGGGATTGTCATTGGATTTATTGATACTGGGATTGATCCTACACATCCGAGCTTTTCAGATTCCATAGAAGGGAATGCATATCCAGTTCCAAAGCATTTTTCTGGAATTTGTGAGGTTACTAGGGATTTCCCTTCAGGGTCTTGCAACAGGAAACTTATTGGAGCAAGACATTTTGCTGCATCAGCTATAACAAGAGGGGTTTTCAATTACAGCAAGGATTATGCATCGCCCTTTGATGGTGATGGGCATGGCACGTAAGTTTCTTGTGCTTTATGGTCTTGCCAATAAATTCTATATTCTGCCGTAGTAATAAGTTTGATCCCTATCACACATCAAACATCGAGCTTGCTAGTGGTGAATTAACGCTCATTCTTGAAACTGAAGTTTGTATTGTCCATCATAGATCATATAGTTCCATATAAATTCTTTGATATTGACATTAAATCGAAAATGTGCTGACAAATAGAGATCTCCTACTTGTTTTGAAGTACGTGAATACTAGCTTGCTATTTATCTTTCTCCATGCCTCAAAATCAGGAAGCATTTTGAGGAGATTGGGTAATATAAGCTATGAAATCTTCTAGCTTAACTACAAATCTGACATGTGATATGTATGTCTCTAAATAAAAAGAAATCTAACTTAATTGGATCATCAAACCCGCACATGAAAGTGAAGAAGGGACACTAATGTAGAAACAAATATCGAGTTTTCATTTATCAATCCATACTATGCAGCATTTGATTCATAAAAAAAAGTTGATTTCCTACTACTCTTGTAGTAGTAGTTCCTCTATTTGTTTCCTTAGGAGACTAGTGAATAGATTTCTTCTATTATTACTCTTTCAAGCGCTTATCGCATGGGGTCATATTTATAGTTTATCATCAAGTCTGTGATTGTTTTTAAGGGCCATTATCAAGCATGATGAATGAGATATATTTTTCTTGTTTATAGTTATGAAGTTTTTCTTGATTCAGAGTTTGATCTTGTCTTCTTTCATAATTGTATTGGTTATGAATAGGCATACAGCTTCAATTGCATCAGGAAACCATGGGATTCCGGTGGTGGTAGCAGGGCATCACTTTGGAAATGCTAGTGGAATGGCTCCTCGTTCACAGTAATGTACCTGAACTTATTATCATTAAGGTTATTTAGAGTAATTCTTCTATAAAACATACAACACGAAAACAACTCTGTTAAAAAATCAGAGACAAAGCTTTAGATATCTAGAGATTCTAGACTATTTTAGCATACCAAGACATCAACAAATCAACCTTCAATTGTCTAGAATGCATAGTCAACATTCCTTGCTAAAAGTAGCGTTCAGGGTCTAATTACAAAGGTTTGACTGAAGACTCGAAGAGGTCTCTTGGCTGTTTTGATAGTTGAGTAGTTTAAAAGAATTCAATACTTATATTTTCGACGTAATCTATTTTCATTTTCAGCAAATCTTTAGTCCAGTTCAGTGTCACATGGTTCGCTAATTGCCTTGCGAATCACGATTCGTAAATAGCGAATTATGGTATATTTTGGGCTATTTTTGAACCATTTTGAGCGAATCGCGAATTCGAAAAGCGAACTAACTAGCCAATTATGTTTCATTGGTCCACTTGGTCTCACATGAATTTTATCTTTTTTTCAGTATTGCTATTTACAAAGCATTGTACAAGGGCTTTGGTGGGTTTGCAGCTGACGTAGTTGCAGCCATAGATCAGGTATAGGTCAATTACATATTTGTGGTTCCAGAAGTATTAGGACGATACTACATATGTATTTGGAGGGATTTTGGATTTTGGAATTTCTTTTTTTTTTCCTTGTCTCCTTGTGAATATGCTCATACTTGTCTTTACAGGCAGCTCAGGATGGTGTTGACATTATTAGCTTATCAATCACTCCTAATAGGCGTCCTCCGGGAGTTGCAATATTCTTCAATCCCATTGACATGGCGTTATTAACAGCCGTTAAAGCTGGTATATTTGTAGTGCAAGCTGCAGGAAACACGGGTCCTGCTCCACACAGTGTATCTTCTTTCAGTCCATGGATCTTCACAGTAGGGGCTGCTTCTCATGACAGAGTTTACTCCAACTCTATAAATCTTGGCAATAATGTGACCATATCCGGTGTTGGATTTGCATGTAAGTCTGAAATTTTTATATCAATGTAATGCTTAATTCTTCGCCTACAAACTATGTTACTTGGACTCGGGTACTGATGTTGGATACTGGTACGTGTCCAAGTGTTGGATACATCTAAATATTCAATTTTGCGCCTAAAATGAAGTGTCTAAGTGCCATACCAGTGTCTGAGGATCAAGGATCTGATACGGGTATGTGAAACAAACTGAAGAGTCCGAGTAACATAGAATGTAAACCAAGCGTGCTGGTGAATTGTGATGTATGTGTGCCTTTCTATTTTCTTTTGAGATGCATCAATACATATAATCCTCCCGTGTTATTGAATTTCGTTCCATGCCTGCATATCACTAATCTCTATGAACCCGAAGAATTAAAATCCTGAGCTACTTATGCTTATGCTTGTTTTTTCTACAGCGGGAACAAATGACACTATGTATACCATGATCTCTGCAACACATGCATTGTGCAATGATACGGATGCATCAAATGACTTGTACGTTGGTGAATGTCAAGATCCCAGTATTTTGGAACCTGAACTTGTTGCTGGAAACCTCTTGATCTGTAGCTATTCAGTACGTTTTGTTCTTGGAACATCTACCATCAAACAAGCATTACAGACAGCCAAGAACCTTAGTGCAACCGGTGTTGTGTTTTACTTGGATCCGTTTGTTTTAGGGTTTCAGCTGAACCCAACTCCTATGGATATGCCTGGCATTATTATTCCATCCGCAAATGATTCCAAGGTAATCTTCTTAAGAATATAGATTAAACTATAGAGCATGGAATAAAAATGACGTGACAATGACCGCTTTATAACAGAGTTTAAGCTAGGTGAATTGCAAAACCCCGTTTACGTAACATGTGAATTGATCTCTTGGCTGTGCGACCCATACTGACCTGGTCAGTGGCTCGTATATTTCTATGCATAATATGTCAATTCATCAACGATAGATCTTTGCATGTGCGATTTCACTTATGGTAATCATTGTCTTCTTTCCTATATATATTGTCACTAAAGGAATATCTTTGGCAGGTTTTGCTCCAATATTACAATTCATCTTTGGTGCGAGATGGGTCCACAAAGAAAATTGTAAAATTCGGAGCAATTGCTAGCATTTCTGGCGGACTAAAGCCGAATTACATTGAATCTGCTCCAAAGGTAATGTACTACTCAGCTAGAGGTCCAGACCCAGAAGACAACTCTTTTAACGACGCAGACATACTGAAACCAAATCTGGTTGCTCCTGGGAATTCTATATGGGGTGCTTGGAGCTCACTTGGCACTGATTCGACCGAGTTTCTAGGTATGTTTGTTATGTGGTCGTAATTTTATATTTCAGATTACAAAGATGGATGATCTTATCGACTTTTCTACCTTAAAAATGTAACTATAGGTGAGAATTTTGCCATGATGTCTGGGACAAGCATGGCTGCTCCTCATGTAGCAGGACTTGCAGCTCTAATCAAGAAGAAATTCGCTGGTTTTACTCCAGCTGCTATTGCCTCGGCTCTTTCAACGACAGCTTCACTTCGTGACAAGAACGGTGGACCGATTATGGCCCAGCGTGCTTATTCCAACCCAGATGTGAATCAATCTCCTGCAACTGTATTCGACATGGGCAGTGGATTTGTTAATGGAACTGGGTCCTTAGATCCAGGGCTCATATTCGATACAAGTAAGTTACACTCTTTAGTTTGAAAACCAGCTAAACTGTCCCTTGGCTAATTGGGTTTAATGTTATGTCTAACATATCTAATAGTGTTTGATGATGACCTACGATTTTGATTCTAAATGTGGTAATGTAGCTTTTCATGCATCAGTGTAGATATAGGCCAGGGCTTTCTTTGTAAACGTTACTTAGAGATCCTAACTTGACTGGAAAACCGCGCTATAGTGCTTCTCAACTTAGCTCTTTTGTCGCGGCATGGACTTTTTGATTTCCATTTACCAGACAGATCATAGCCAGCGCCACTTTTTCCTCCAAAACCCTCATGGCCTCAAGAAAATGCAAGTATTATTGGGAAACTGGTTATAATTGGAAACAATATATGCAAAAGATTTCAATGACATATTATTGTCTCTTGCGTTGAAGCGTGAAACGCGAAACATTTTCCCGTATAGTGTTTTGAACCTTTCGTATCGAAACAGTACGAAAACGCGATTTCATACTCCGGCTTTATCTTTTTGGTTTGCCGAAGACAAGGTAAGATCTTTAGATGTTACCTATCTCTGTTCAGCAAAACTTGCCCAACTCAAACACCCACACCCCACGAATCAATGTTTTTGACTATTCGGATTGAATTTTCGTTTTCTAAGTTTGCGAACCCTAATTAACGTTTATTTTCTTTTCTCACTTTTTGCGTCGTTTCTCGTATCAAATCAAATGTTGCTTCATGTAACATTGGTCTCTTGTATATACTTAGAGATTCGAAAGTGAGTGACATTGCTGGTGTTGGAAATTGCAGTATTGGGGGCTTAATGATGCTAAACGAGTTTTTGCATTCATATTTTTCTCTGTTCGTCGTTTTAGAGTTTAGTCTTCCTGTCACTTTGCTAGGCAATAAATTCTGATCATTATACATACTTTCGATCTGCAGGCTACAGCGACTATATTTCCTTTCTCTGTGGAATAAATGGTTCGGCTTCTACGGTTTTAAACTACACTGGTCAGACCTGTGACGGGGTTCCTACTATGAGCGGCACTGACTTAAACTTACCCTCTATAACAATTGCAAAGCTGAATCAAACTAGAGTGGTAAATCGAACGGTTTTGAATATTGGCGTTGATGAGTCCTTTCGTGTTGGCTGGGCTGCTCCGTATGGTATCTCTATGAAGATTACACCCACACAGTTCTTCATTGCAGCTGGAGCGAAACAGGTACTCACCGTAATGCTAGATGCTATAAGGAATGATACAGTTGCTAGTTACGGTAGGATTGGGCTTTTTGGGGATAAAGGTCACATAGTAAACATCCCTGTAGCCGTAATCTCGAAAACATTTTACAATGTAAGTAGTAATTGATGGGTTATAGAAATTGAAATGATTAAAACTCGGTTGTCCGAGCTTGGAGGTCGGCTAATCGTAAGTAGTAGTCTCGTGTAGTGTGCTGGTGTCGCATGATTCACTAATCTTCCCGCGAATCGCAAATTGAAAAAGCGAATTTTATCGGTTCTGGGTCACTTTTGGGGCATTTTGAGCAGATTGCGTATCTTAAAACGGAGTAGCTGGTGAATTATGTTACACCGGTCATACAAGTTGCCAATTTTATTTATTCATACATGTAAAAGTTGTTGTACTCTGTTCGGAATGTAGATATGTGATTGTACGATAGTCTAAAAGAAAATTTCTTTTTCGCATTTGCTATTAATTTCTCGAGAATATAGGTTCTAAGTTCTAACGTTATACTACTATTAGATTTTGGCTACTCCGAACGATTTCTTTTTTTGATTCATTATTGAATACAATGCTTGAAGAATGAGGAAGGGAAAGTTTTTCCCTGATTATTTCACCTAGTTCCTACTTCTGTAGAGAGTTTCATGGTTTCATCATACTTGAAATTTTTGGTGGATATTCTGGGCTCACTTTAGCCGATGAAATGGAGAGGGTAGATGGTATGTTGTTCAGGATCCCGGGTTTCATCATACTTGAAGTTTTTGAGGGATCCTCTCTCTCTGGCATTGATTTAGCCGATGGAACGGAAAAGACAGGTGGTATGTTGTTCAGGATCCCTGGTTTAATCATATTTGGAATTTTTGAGGGATCTTCCCCCTCTGGCATTGCTTTAGTCGGTGTAACAGAAAAAGTTGAAGGTAAATTGCTTGATATCCCGGGTTTTATCATGCTTGAAGTTTTTGATGGATCCTGTGGCATCGCTCTAGCTGGTGGATTTGAAAACGCAGGCGGTACACTGTTGGGGATCTCTGGATTAGGTTCTGAGGAAATTGAAGGGATGGTCGGTCCTGTAGGTGTGGGCATCGAAGGGAACGACGGTCCTGTCGGTGTGGGCACAAACGGGAAGGTTGGCATGTTGGGAAAGGGGAGAGTCGGGAGAAAGTGTGGTGGAAAAATCGGTTCTTGAAATGTAGGGAACGTTAGTCGTGTTGGTTTTTTGTTGATAAATGTTGGTTTAAACTCCGGGAATCCATGCTGAGGATGTGAGTCAAGTGAATCCGTTTGTAGCAATTGACGAGCAGCCGCTTGCCGAGAAAGAAAGCAAGTAAGAGCAAGGGAAAGGACTATAAGGAGAAGGAAATTAGTGCTAATGCAAGACATTTTAGGTGAGCTTTTAATAGGAGAATAGGAGGTTTTTAAGGCAGGCTTAGTAAATTATAGTATGAAATGGGTGTTTTATAGTGTTTAGAAAGGGTTATAATGTTGAATTGCATGGTAACTCTAATTCAAACCTAATAACAAAAGTCTGGATTTGCATGTTGAAATGGCTGAAATAGTTGGGATTAGAGAGAGCTCACATGGAATTTATGAAGTTGACTATAAGAATGACTTGCTATTCACTTGTCCCTCACATTAACTAATATTGAAATAACTCGGTCTTATATGAATCTGTCTCACTATGAGATAGACTCATAATTTATTTTTTTAATCGATCTAAATTAATCACTTAGTTCAAAATTACAAGTTATTACTTTAAATAATATATGTGCATTGGTTCAATCCAATAAAGATTAAATTGATACATTTACCAAAAAGAAATGACCCTTATCACTTGAAAACAAATAGTTTTCATCACTATTATATTATTCTTTTTTCACATTTTTTCTCTTTCAATATCATAAACAATTTTTTCTCTTTTAATACCTTTCACACATTAATGCCATTTGTTAAACCACACTGCGGTAAAAATAACTATCATATAACAAGAACAACTAACGTTATTACATTTTAATTGAGTCCTAAACCGTGTCGCGAACTTTATAACATAAATTGTAATGCTCAAAAGTTGTTCTAGCAGATCGTCACAAATCGAATGTTTTCAGGATAAGATAGCCTTTTGTATATATAATACTAGTAGTTTGGACAATACTAGGCAAAATACATCAAAATATATGGAATAATGTTCAATTTCTAAACAAACTATATAATAAAAAAGGAGAAAAATTATGTATTTTTATTGTGCACTTCACAATTTGTGAATCACAAATGACGGGTATGAGTTTACATAGCTAGAAAATCACCCGTTATAATATTAAAACTGTAGATATAGCATAAAGACAACAATATAGACGGTAAGAGTACTCGTGTAGCCAGGTACTCCACTCAAAATAGGGTGTAGATCTCATTAAGAATTTCTAATAACTCAACCTTTATTGCTTTAGAAATCTATGTTTTATTATAACTTGTTATTCCACTTTATTTAATATATTCATACCTATTCAATTAGATCAAATGAAGAAAATATACTGACATTTAACTCTAATCTTAGATATTTCTTGATTTTTTATTTAAGTGATATAAGTTAACATTGTTGACATCACATTACATCTGCCAACATCAATATATTTCACCCAAGTATGGTACTATACACTTAAAGAGTGATCCTAATTTATAGTAAAATGTTACCTATTCCACCTCTTCTTTAAATGTGTCACATAACATAAAAAAAACTTTATTACCTATTTCTACCTATTTCACCACTTTCATTAAATTTACCACATAGCATAATAAAAAAGATAGTTCATAACAAAATTTCTAGTGAGTTTTTTATTAATTAGAAGTCTTACAACAATTGGTCGTATTACAAAAACGAATTTCAATTCCAATACATACTTCATCTTTCAATGTTTTGAAAATGTTCATTAAAATGGTACAAAATCTAAATCAGCTCGCCGTCTAAGTAGACTATTCAACGTCAAATATTAGGGAAATACGTATCGTATAATTATATCAGTGTAAGCCTATAATCGTATTTCACGCCCAATTGACTCTTGTGTAGAGGGAAACAATAAAGCAAAAAATGGACTTAATGACCTCAATCAAAAATAATTCAATTATTCGGATGCAAGATATGATTGAGAAGGCTTTCCCTTTAGAAAACTGGAATACCAAAGCGCAGATTTCTTAGGATACCTTCTCAACTCCGAGCTTTCTAGATCAACGTAATACAACCCAAATCCATATTCGTTGTGTTGTGAAAACTCGTACAAATCCAAAAATGACCATTGGAAATATCCTTTTACATTTGATCCATTCCTTCAATTACAAAACAAGAAATTATTAGACATGCACTTACAAATTCATGTTGGGATAAGATTTTTTTAAATTTTTTAATTTATATAATTCTTAGGATGTAGAAAAGCTAGCTTAGAAGCAGAGCCAGCCTTAAGCAAGGGTAAGATGTGTCTATGCCTAGGGCCCTCAAAAAAAATTTAGTTTTCAATTAGTGCTAAGGTTTGAACTTTTTTATGTATATAATAGTTTAAGGGCCCATGAATAATCTTTTGCCCCAGACCCCTAAAAACCTAGGGTTAGAAGGCTTCAATAAACAACCCCTCAATGATTATAGATTAGAAGGTTATTTTTTAAACTTTTTTTTTATTACAGATTAGACAAAAAAATGAAATTGAAAACCAAACCTAAAATCTTAGGAAAACGGTACTTACTCCAGTTTAAACAACACTATGTTCTCTTAAGCTAATTAGAAGGTTACACATTAGCAATTAAGAACAACAAAACTCAAAACAAAAAGCTATTACACCTTGGAATGTATAAGTTAAAACTTTAGGGTTATATATAAAAGAAACCAAATGTAAATATATTTGGTGAAAAATAAGCTTTACTATTTAAAATCATAGAATATTTCTACCCGATATTTCATCCTATATAGTATTCAATAAGTTAAACGATGATAACAAACAATTTCAAAGGGACAGAATAGAGAATATAGCCATATAAAGATTATACCTCAACGAATCTAACATGCTTCCAACAGAAGCATTTAGATACGTGATTCTTGATGTGTCGTCGAATGATACATTACGAAAAGTCCGGTACCCTATCAATTATATTCATGAATCAAAAGATTAACACGAGGTATAGAACCATAATAAACACCAAAAAAGATATGTTAAATTGATCTGAACTTATTACCAACGTCAACATATAATCAGGAAATAAGAGTTGCAAACACTTCATTAGTCACTGAGTCATCCCAAAACCGTATCGATTATGGGAATTGGGAGGAAGGGCCTTAGTGACTTATATAGTATGCATGCTATTTTAGATTCATCGATGTGTGATAAATCATTCCAACAATTCTATGTTTGAGAAAGATGAAAGTAAAAATGTAGAGATTATAGGAGCACACTACCATTTTCATGTATATACACCGGAGGATTGCCATAAACTTGTTTCAAATGCTCTAGTGCACCTTGTACGAACTAATTTTAAAAGAAGTTAGAGAAGAATGAAGAATTAATCAATTGGGTGGTTAAGATTAAAAAAAAGAGGAAAACTTAATGGTCTTACCTTTCCTCCAAGAATTTCACCTGCATGAAATACCCGTTTGGTTAGTGATACTAAATGATGGTAATGTGAATGATTTATGATGTAAAATTTCATCAAAAATTCTATGTCATTCCCATTGTGATTAAACTTTAATCATAACAAACTTTTGTTTACAAATTCCATTACCACCTAATACCACATCTTCTAATGGTAATGCATTAGAATGAATTTTATGAAGAAAATGAAATGATTGAAGATGGATAAGCATGGCCACCAAGATAGCCAGGAGATTTTTTTAACCAAAATTACACTTGTTTTCATTTTCATTACCTCCATTTATTACTGCCTACTAAACGGGCATATGGGTGAAACAAAAAACTTTAACCACTATGTCAACTCATAATTCTAACGGCCTGTTTGGTTAATAGTACTAACTGGTGATGATGAGAATCATTTGTAGAGTAAATTGTCATCATATGTATTATGTCATTTTCCATGGTAATGAAAATTTGATAGAAATATTTTTTGTTCATAAACTTTCATTACCACCTAATATCATATGTTTTAGTGCTAATGCATATAAAATGAATTTTGTGATGAAAATGAGTTTGTTGAAGGATAATAAGTATGGTCATTAAGTTGGCAAAATATATTTTTACCAGCATTGCACTAACATAGCATTTCTATTTCCATCATTTAACACTAGTTACCAAACGGGCCGTTTGAGTGTTGACTTATTAATCCATGAATGTAAATTAATTATGTCGTTTAAATGACTTTGAAATATCTATATAATGGTTGTGAAAGTAGGGCTTGGTTCCATCTATCTTGATTTCAAAGGATAAATTATTTGTTTTACTAAACTAGATTTGTTTTTCTAGAATTGAACTTACTTTTTATGAACTAAATCTCGTGAAATTAGGGCTTGGTTCTATGTACCTTAATTTCAATGGATAAATTATTTGTTTTACTGAACCAAACTTACTTCCTCCGTTTCATAATACTTGTTACATTTGTTTTTGGGCACTATTCATCGTTTAAGCTTATTTTATATATTGCGACTAATATGTAAGTAATAATATAGTCAAGTGGGATCTTGTTTAAATCGTCTAATCGCATATTTTCATAATATAAACATTTTATAATTTTTAAATGTGTATAATTCGACATATAAATAAACAAAATAGTACATTGAATTGCGTAAAAAAGTTAAATGTAACATGTATTATGGAACGGAGGAAGTATTTTTCTAGAGCTGAACTTATTTTTTTATGAACTAAATCTCGTGAAATTAGGGCTTCGTTTCATCTAGGTTGATTTCAAAGGATGAATTATTTGTTCTACTTTACCATACTTATTTTTTGTAGAACTGAACTTAAATATGATGAACTAAATCTCGTGAAATTAGGGCTTGGTTCCATCTACCTTGATATTCAATGGATGAATTATTTGTTTTACTAAATCAAACTTATTTTTCTGATCCAATCAAGGCTTGGTTCCATGTACCTTGATTTAATTTCAAGAACTGAACTAGTTTTTGGCGATCAAAATCTTGTGAAATTTTTCTCTAATTTGAAATTAATTTTCACTTTATTTTTTTGGTGAATTACTTACTATAGCAGGTCATCGGATTAACCAAGTATATTCTAGGCAAATACCCTAAAAGTTGGGATTATTCATGGTTAATCAATAAGTAAGATTATTGTAAAAAAAATCACGAATATGTTAGATTATTCTAGGTAATTTTTTTTTTATTAAACTTATTTTCGATGAACTAAATCTCGCGAAATAGAAACACGTACTATTGCATTTAGCTTTGTAGCACAGTAGAAAAGTTGAAGCTTGGGGATCGTCTTCGACTATAGAAGCAGTATAGCAGTTGATTGCTATAAAGTCAAATGAACCTTTTAGTAGCTTGCTTTCTTCCTTAGTAAATGATGGAAGTTTTGTTCCCAAATATTGTTTCATTTTATTAGGATAATCTCCATACACAATGGGATGAGTAAACCTGATTTCAAAAATTATAAGATATAAAATAGTAAGTTAAAAAAAATTTAACATTTAGTGACGCAAAAATATAAGGTAAAAAATCTTTAAAATAAAAATAACGATAAAATAGATAGTAAACACCAAATAACATTAATATTGGCAATATTACATGGGATGGGAATGAATTCAATAGTTAAAAAGGGGTTTTACAAAAAAAAAAGGACAATCTTGTCCAATTATCACATAATTAGGTGTGGTGATTAGGGTGGCTTAAAGTCCTTAATCATGAGTATAATTAATGAGTTAAATGATAAGGGCAAAATAGTAATTCTGACGGGTCATAAAAGGAACAATTAAAGAAAACACAATTGTTGGACAGAAAATAAAGCCGACTCGGCTGTGGGCTCTGTCTCAAATTTGCTTTGTTTTTGCCCGATTCTTGAAATCGTCCTTGGATCTTTGGGGCATTGGTCATTTACTTCATTAGGGATGAAAATGATCAAAACTATATAATTTTTTTTTGTGGGACATCAATTGAAACCCTCTTAAATGTTATATGCAATATTAAAAGGGTATAGAGGGAGTAGTAATCAAAAAGGAAAAAAAAAGATGTAAACATATACAAATTGGAGATAAATTTTATACATTAATGTTATTATAGTTTCTATGTTTTTAATCTTGGAATTTAATAGCCACATATGACATATGACATCGAATGTTCACGTTAGGTGTATTTTGGGAAATACTCGATATGTTTGTTGAAGTTGTTAGTTGTAAGTATAGATTGATTTTTTTATCATTACGAAAGTAGTTTTAGTAGGCTATTTTGAATTCTGCTTAATAAAAATTAAAAATTATATTGTTGTTTGTTGGTTACAAAAAGTGGGTAACACATGAAAAACCAATTAACCAATAAAAAGTTGTTCATAATAGTTTTCAGTTTTAATTTTTATCGAAAACTACTTTGACTGTTTGACCAACTAAAATATCAAAACATAAAGTCAACAAAAAGACCAATCAAATAGCAATTTACCAAACAAAATCGTAATTTTCTTGAAGATGACATACCAATCGTTTACAAACATACTAGCTCTCTCACATGCCATTATATCACGTTTTGAGTTTGTAGCAGGAAGAAACCATCTTGCATGTTGATTCAGCCCAATGGATCCATTCTGCTTTTCCTACAAGTAAGTTGATACAAAAGCTCTTCAACTTAGTCTTGTCTGAGATCATTTTATTATGAGAAGCTTCATATAATTGACTAATTTACTAATTGATCTCCTTAAAATCGTAAATAATTATTTTAATAGACTAATACACTTGGCCAATCCAATAGAGATAGTCTCACCATAAGTTAAGAATTTGTGTAAGTTTTATACTATAGTTATATACAAATATACAATGCACGTAGTTGGCCGTGTAATAGGCAGAACTTCTAACGGGCGGGTTGGGGCATTGCTCCCCGATTTTCGACAATAATTTATTAGTATACAATTGTTGTTTTACAATTTTTTATGGTTTCAGTTAAATAAATAAAAGCAACACAATTACAGGAAGAGAATAACTAAAATAAATTTTTTTAAAAGAATTTTATATCTTATACTTATAAGTTATAATATCAAATTAGTAATGAAATTATCATTTGACTACTAAAAAACAAAACAAGAAAAAAGCAATTGGGTACACTTTCGTTTTTATCAAAACTTACCAACAATTTGTGGAGACAACAGATGCAAAGATATATATTTTGGTTGACAGATTTATACGATTAATTATGACTTTTCTTGTTTCCACTGCTATCATGGGAGCCTTTTCGACAATGAAGATAGTAAAGAATAGACTTTGTAAAATGGGTGATTATTTTCTTGCTAATAGTTTAGTATTATACATGGAGAGACTGATAAGTGCAATTATTTGCACTAATCGCTTAGATTTGTTATGCTCCATTGCGGTATTTAGAGGCGGTTTAGGGTCGTTTTATGTGGTTTCACTCCATTTCGGTATTCCATGTCCAATTTGTAGCCAAATGGGTGAATTATGGTACTTTGAGTCATTTTTGTGGGTTTTTGGTGCTAACCATGTTTACAAGGCTCAAAGAACGTATCAAGCTATTAATTTTGTCAAGCCATGAAGAGTAAAAGAGCAAAAAAGTAGAAAAGTGTTGTTAGTGCAAAAGTTTAGAGGTGAAATTTGATACATGTCTACACTTTTGGCCATAACTTTTGATAGGAATATTGCATTAATGCAAGGTTTGCGGCATTGGAAACTAGACTTCAAGTGCTTTCCAACGGTATATTATACGTCTGATTCTGATTACCGAGCAAGAAATGGCGATCGTTTGAAGCTGATGGAGTCGGCGGTCATGTCCTGTTATAGGGCAGCCGACTCGGCTGCTGCATTTCCTAGCATTCAGTTCTAATTACTTTAATTTTCTGTTATTTTCTTTTTTCTTTTTTTAAATAAATTTATTAGGGTTTATTTAGTGGGTAATTAGAGACATATTAGGTTAACTCTCCTAAGCCTCCTTGAGGGAGCATGAGGGAGGGAGATTGAAACCCTCTTCTTCTTCCTCCTTCCCCCTTAATCTTTCTCCATTGAACACCATTTTTATTCCTTGTAAGCTTTTAATTTCTTGTCTTTCGTATTAGTAGTTTAATCTTTCTTTATCAATTTTGTATTAGTTTAATCTTTCTTTGTCAAACTTTAATTATTTTCTTAGAAATTGTCATTCATTAAAAGTAGTATTGTTCTTCATATTTTCTTGGCTCTTGGATCTTTAATTGTTTGTCTCATAGTTTAATTATTGTTTTTCCTTGCAAATTTCATTATTATCATCTTTTATCATGCTTAGTTTCATTCTAGGGTTTTTATTTATTGTTTTTACCATGATTAGTGAGTAGATCCATTTTCTAGGGTTAGGGTTTTGAACCTATTAGTTGAGTATGATTTGATTCTTGAATGTGTCTATGAAACTAAGGATTAAAGTGGTTAAATTGTGCTAATTAACCCTAAATCAAATATGCTTTGTCGGACTAGTCAATAGAACTAGTGTGTGAGATTGAGACCGACTTTGCTTTAGGGTAAATTTTAGTTAAATTCTTATTAATTCGTTCAATAAAACTAGTGTGTGAGAACCGAATCAATAGGATCTAAATCTAATAGTTAATCAACAGAGCGAGAGTTTGAGATTAACAAGATCATGTTTAACCACGAATTTAATCCGACTTTTCATAGACACTAATGAGGATTAAATAATATAAGACTTTAGGGGATTCCCAACACCCTACATGCTTTCATCATATAGCGTAATCTCATATTTCTTATTGCATTTTTAGCTTGTTAGAAAACAACCAATCAATCTTTTTTCTCTCTAAGCAATATAATTAATCGAAATTACCAAAGTTTCTTGTCCTAGCTTCCTTGTGTTCGACCCGCGACTACACGTACACCGTGCGCTTGCGGTTAAAATAAAATTTGCACATCAAGTTTTTGGCG
Organism: Amaranthus cruentus; assembly: GCA_019425755.1. NCBI lineage: Eukaryota > Viridiplantae > Streptophyta > Magnoliopsida > Caryophyllales > Amaranthaceae > Amaranthus > Amaranthus cruentus. The sequence goes on from CM033453.1 coordinate 1,267,547, forward strand.
TCGTTGCCGGGGAAGCGACAGATAATTAATTTGTTCTTTTCTATTGCATATATTGCTTTCTTGTGATTTTTTTTTGTTCTGCATCTTTATCCATGGCTATATTTTCTTTTACACAATATGAATGTGAGAAATTCCACACATATTTTTCTAGATTTTAAGATTATGTGGAATACTTGGCTTCTTGTGGCTACACTTTTTACTATGAGGATTTAGGCCATGTGATATTAGAGGGGTTGAACCCCGAGTCTCGGAGTCTAGCTAATTTTATGGGTAATGGTCAAATACTTGAAATGGATGACGGTTATCGTTGGATTTTTTTTGCAATAAGTCTGCTCAGTGTTTGCAGGATGAACAATGTCAAGAATCTCATTCTAAACTAAAATCAACAATGAACGAGCTATTAGCAATAATGAATGAACATTTGGCTGAGCAGTCAACTAGTATTGCTCGTAATCAAGCAATTATCGATCAAATGGTAATGGACAATGAGAAAACCAGTGGTGCAACAATTGAGCTTGATGATTCCCTTTCTTCAAAGGGTAATGTGGGTAAGTTACATTTTCCAATGGAACAAGGTGATAACATTAATAACTCTTACTTGCTTATTGATTTATCTTGTGATAGCTCATTTATTGATGATGAGGAATTAAGGTCTTTAGTGTCTGATACTATTGAGTCTTATGATATTACGTCTTATGATTGTGTCTCCCCATCTCTCCCCATTCATTCACCACCCATTGAGTATGAGTTTACCATTTACCATCCCAACTTCGTTAATGAGGAATGTCATTCCAAGTCTATTTGGGAACGCGATTTAGATGCACTTGAGATAATGTTAGAGGGTAACGGAGTCTATGATGATGAAACATTAGCAGTGGTTAACTCTTTTGATACTGAGTTTCTTCATCTCAAGACTTCTTCATGTCTCGAATTGTTTTTGACTGAGGAAGAAAAGTCCCTTATAGTTGCATCTCTACCTTTAATTCATAAGAGTACTATAGAGTTTGTTGATTCTGATTTTATTCCTGATAATTGTGTTATTGACAAACTCTCCTGTTATAGTCTCTTTGAACATGATCCATATGTGCTAAATTGTATTAATGTGCATGTTTTTCCTAAATGTGCTGCTAGACTGTTTCACAAGTTGAAAAGGGCTCTCATATTCATTTTTGTAGTTGTTTTTCTTTTGAACTATGATGAGTGCAATTATTTGCACTTATCCGTGTTGTTTCTACGCTCCTTACATGAAGTTTTAGAGGTGTCTAGGGATTATAGTAGTGAATTGTTGCGATTTTTGTCTCTTGTGCTTATCTTGTATTTTTATGATATACGAGGCGGAATTGAAACTTTTTACTAGTATAAGGAGTTATAAGAGGGTGAAGAATTGGATAAATAGCCTAAGACCCCTTGCATGATGGAGAAAAGGTGCCAAAACAGTCCAGTACATAAGCGACGAGTCACCACATTCAGAGCACCGATTCGTCGCAAGCAAGCTGAGCCCAATGTTGTTCCAGAACAAATGAGACGAGTCGCCACAACCAGAGTAACGACTCGTCGCATATTCACTGATCATCCATGAGTTTCCAGAAACAAAGCAACGACTCGTCGCCAATCATGTAACAACTCGTCGCTTCAGCATTGACTCAAAATCACATACAGAACCAAAGTGGCGACTCGTCGCTCCTGATGTGGCGAGTCGTCGCTTCTCAAATTTGACGGGAATTCGTATTGTTTTCTCCTAATTTTTGGAACCACTATTTTAGTGGAAGTTACCCTAATTTAGAGATTATTCAGTTTTCTTCTTTCAAACTCTAGTTTCTCTTTGTATTCCATAGATTTTAGTTTAAGCTTTCCTTTGAGAATTTCATCATTGTAATCTTGGATTTTCAATTAGCAATTTACTTATCGTTCTTCATCTCCATTGTCAAGGTATTCCCTTTATATTCAAGTTTTTAAATTATGTCTTATATCTTGTTTCATGATAGTTTAGTATGCATAGAAATCTCTATAACCATGATTAGTGAGTAGTTTTGTATGCTAGGACATTGGATTTGAACCCTAATATGTATGTGATTGCTAGATGAGGATTGGTGATTGTGATGTTGAATTGATTTGATTAAATTGTCTTGTATGATCACTCAAGTTAAAGTCTTTTAATTTCTCTTAATACCAAAATCACGAAAGTTGAGGGATGAGAATATTATTAGTCTTGGATGATAAAACAAGTTAATATGCCTTCTTAGTCAAAATCACGAAAATTGAGATTGAGTAGTATGTTTTCTTGTGATGTTAATCGATCAAAATATGAAAGTTGAGATTGAGAGAACCCATTTAATTTGATTCAATTTGATTACCATCCCGAAAAGGAGTGATTAAGTTAGATCGGTGAATCAATTCAATGGAATCAATTGCAATCCTTGTTGGAACAATTACATGCTATTAGTGGGGAAATCCTATGTCCTAGTCCTTTTTATTATCTTGATATCATCATATTTCTTTAAGTGTTATCACATAGTTTATAGAATCAACCAAAATCTTCTGTTCTTAAAAGTGATTGATTGAACGACTCTCATATTGATCCTGCCTCCCTGTGATCGACCCGTAATTGTGCTACAACACCCGTACACTTGCGGCATTAAAATAAAACCCTAACAAACTACCTCTATTGTGTTGGTTTAAAATTTTCAGAGGAGTTTGATAAGATGCTAAGAGCTTTGTCGATGTCAAATCTGAGCACAATAGTCGAGCTACAGACGTTAAACATAGCGCTTGCGGGTGGCAACCCGTACTTTTAGTTACTTATTGTTTTTGATTTATTTCTTTTTACATTAGACTTCCCCTATCTGTGTGCTTCTGTTTCTTATGTTTTTGTTCCCTTGCTACGTAGTTAAGCATTGGGGACAATGCTTTAGATAAACATGGGGTGGAGTCTACATCTGTTAGCTGTAGTTTTTATCGCTTTCTTAGATTAGTTTCTTTTTTCTTTTTATCTTTTACCATGTATTTTTATTTTCTGTTAAAAAAAACCAAAAAAGGAGAAAAAAAAAGAAAAAAATATTGAGAGTGTTAGCCATAACCTGTGAAGGAGGTCTAGGCAAAAGGAGAGTGAGTGTACTTCAGTTGATCTTCATCTACATCCTTTGCTATGGCATTCACAGGTATACTTCTTTTCCTATCTCTGTCTTATCTTTAATTCTAGCTCCACTAAACTTTCCCACCTTAACCCACCTAGCCATCCTCACTTAGATTCTCGCATATCATCTCATATCAACCATTGCATGTTACTTGAGCTACAAATTTTTAACCAACATATGCCCCCATCCTCTTTTGTCCAAATTAGTTCTTGGATTGCGAGATCCAAGAGCTCCATTATGTGAGCCATATTATTTGGAGTTTGGGTGTTTTATTTGGTTTCATCTTGTTGTGGTTGTGTTGATGTTGTGTGGATGTTTGTTTTGGGTTGGGTATGGGGTCCACAAGGGGTTTGGAATTTTTATGGGCTTAATTGAGATCATTCTTTTTGAGAGTTAAGGAGATTAAGATAAGAAGTCTCTTTCTTTTTGGGGAGCCATAAGGAGTCGTTGTTCATGTCTTAAGAGGTAATGATGCAACTGATGGTGCTATCCCAGTTCATCATTGGAGTATGTTGGTTAGCTATGCATTCTACCTTCTGTGCTTTAACCTGTTTTTATCCAGGGTTACTGAAGACCCTATTGCTACCCATATTCTCTTTGTTATTCATTTTCTTACAATCTTAGCTTTATGTATATATTGTGTCATTGTTTTTGTTTTGCTAAGTTTGTACATTTTATTCTTTGGAAAAAGGGAAAACATGCTTGATAAGAGATAAGCCCAGCTACGTCGAAAACCCGAAAGGGCGACCTAGGCAAAAGAGTGGCATAAGTGGGTGAGCAATGTGAGATTTGAAAAAATGAAAGAGTGGCTAGGACGAAAACCCAAAATGAATCCTAGGCAAAATGAGAGAAAAAAGAGAACTTGCAGTATAATATTCTATCTCATTTGTACTTGGATTTGGAGACCGTGTTTTAACCTTGTTTTTATTTTTCAACCTTGATTTGCTCGAGGACAAGCAAAGGTCAAACATGGGGTGGTTTGATAAGTGCAATTATTTGCACTAATCGCTTACATTTTTTATGCTCCATTGCGGTGTTTAGAGGCGGTTTAGGGTCGTTTTATGTGGTTTCACTCCATTTCGGTATTCCATGTCTAATTTGTAGCCAAATGGGTGAATTATGGTACTTTGAGTAATTTTTGTGGGTTTTTGGTGCTAATCATGTTTACAAGGCTCAAAGAACGTATTAAGCTATCAATTTTGTTAAGCCATGAAGAGTAAAAAAGCAAAAGAGTAGAAAAGTGTTGTTAATGCAAAAGTTTAGAGGTGAAATTTGATACATGTCTACTCTTTTGGCCATAACGTTTGATAAGAATAACGCATTAATGCAAGATTTGCGGCATTAGAAACTAGACTTCAAGTGCTTTCCAACGGTATATTATACGTCTGATTCCGATAATCGAGCAAAAAATGGCGATCGTTTGAAGTTGATGCAGTTTTCCAGTCCGAACCGCCGAGTCGGCGGTTCTGTCCTGTTATAGGGCAACCGACTCGGCTGCTGCTTTTCCGTGCATTCAGTTCTAATTACTTTAATTTTCTTCTATTTTCTTTTATCTTTTTTTTAAATTAATTTATTAAGGTTTATTTAGTCGGTAATTAGAGACATATTAGGTTAAGTCTCCTAAGCCTCCTTGAGGGAAGATGAGGAAGGGAGATTGAAACCCTCTTCTTCTTCCTCCTTCCTCCTTAATCTTTCTCCATTGAACACCATTTTTATTCCTTGTAAGCTTTTAATTTCTTGTCTTTCTTATTAGTAGTTTAATCTTTCTTTATCAATTTTGTATTAGTTTAATCTTTCTTTGTCAATCTTTAATTATTTTCTTAGAAATTGTCATTCATTAAAAGTAGTATTGTTCTTCATATTTTCTTGGCTCTTGGATCTTTAATTATTTGTCTCATAGTTTAATTATTGTTTTTCCTTGCAAATTTCATTATTATCATCTTTTATAATGCTTAGTTTCATTCTAGGGTTTTTATTTATTGTTTTTACCATGATTAGTGAGTAGATCCATTTTCTAGGGTTAGAGTTTTGAACCTATTAATTGAGTATGATTTGTTTCTTGAATGTGTCTATGAAACTAAGCATTAAAGTGATTAAATTGTGCTAATTAACCCTAAATTAAATATTCTTTGTCGGATTAGTCAATAGAACTAGCGTGTGAGATTGAGACCGACTTTGCTTTAGGGTAAATTTTAGTTAAATTCTTATTAATTCGTTCAATAAAACTAGCGTGTGAGAACCGAATCAATAGGTTCTAAATCTAATAGTTAATCAACAGAGCGAGAGTTTGAGATTAACAAGATCATGTTTAACCACGAATTTAATCCGACTTTTCATAGACACTAATGAGAATTAAATCATATAAGACTTTAGGGGATTCCCAACACCCTAAATGCTTTCATCATATAGCTTAATCTCATATTTCTTATTGCATTTTTAGCTTGTTAGAAAACAACCAATCAATCTTTTTTCTCCCTAAGCAATATAATCAATCGAAATTACCAAGTTTTTTGTCCTAGCTTCCTTGTGTTCAACCCGCGACTACACGTACACCGTGCGCTTGCGGTTAAAATAAAATTTGCACATCAGAGACAAATAGCAAAGACATACTTTCAATGAAATTATACTCCCTCTGTTAAAAAAGTTTTCACTTTCATTTTTGGGATGTTTCAATTGTTGTTCCCCTAAGGAATCTTTCCATTTATGTTTCAAATTTTAGACAAAAATAACCTCACACATCCTCATGTTAATATTTTAATAATGATTATGGTTCCACATATCTTCCACTCACTCAAAATTTTATATTCCTCAGGGTCTTACATGTTTCCCACTAATTTCATAAAAACATATTCTAATTAGTTGTGGTCCCCATATTTTTTCCACTAACTTTTTTTAATAACTTTTTTAATATTTGTGGTCCCCACTTTTCCTTCATTAAATATATTATTCAATAAAATAATATCTCCACTATCTAAAAGATTCTATTTTTCTTAAATCCTGTGAACATTCCTTACGGGAACCTCATTAAGAAACGGAGGAAGTAGTGATTTTAAAGTGCTAAAAGAGCATTGAGCTTTACTTTGACTCAAAACGTTATGATTTTTGGTGGTATTGATCGACTACATTTAGTTGAATTCAAACAAAAAACTTTTACTTCGCCCTTTAAAATTTTGTTCAAGTTTCGTCACTATGCTCGTGTCTAAGATTTTTGTGGCCTAAGGATAAGTGACTTTATTGTATATATTGTTCACAATTATATAATAATAAAGGAAGGCAATATTATTGAATGAGCCTAAAACCGCCCTGTACTAACTAAAAGATTTTAAATAATCAAACTAAAAGTGGTTATTAATAAACAAAAATAAATAATTACCTGAAAGTTTTGTCTATATAGGTTGGCTACTGATGCATGGCCAAGTAAAAGGTTGTGTGCTGCAATAAATGGATTTAAATCATCATAAAACAAAAGAACAACAGCAATTGGCTCATTAATTGTTGTCCAATGTGACACTCTGTCTCCAAATTCTTTGAAACACACTTCTGCATAAGCTGTAAAATCCTTCCTGTTTATCAATAACATTCATCATTCATTAAGCAATTTGCATTCCAATAATCCAATATATATATTCATTAAAAAATCACACTAAAGCTTTGTGCGATATAGAATCTAATGAGAACATTTCTCACAAATGCCACTATAGACTATAGTAACAATTACATATGCCATTAAAGACCAGATAAAGTGTCGCTAATCACTTTATAGTGAAACTTTAAGTAAAAACCAATAATTATTAAATTAAATATGAAATAGTGGCATTTTTTTAAAGCCACTAAATCCATTGTCGCAAAAAGTTAAATTTGTTGTAGTGGATACTTTTTCGTTCTGAAATACTTATTACATTACGGTTATTGTTACTATTCATCATCCAAGCTTATTTTATACTCTTTCCGTTATTTTAAGTTTGTCCACATTACTATAACGGGCTGTTTCAAACGTTTGTTCTATTTAGAATACTTTTCTATTTTGGAAAGTTTTTATCTTCCATATACTCTCTTTATCCCTCATTTAACCCTCATTTCTCTCTCATAATACCAATCTTCTATAACTATTACTAAAACAAAACACGCTGACATCATCGCTGTTTATTATTGCTTACGTGTCACAACCTCATTAAAAATTTTCTCTCCAAAAATCAATGATGATGTCATTGTCCTAATATAATATTTACATCTTTGACTTTATTGCTTTTTAACTATGACTATAATATTATCTATATTTATTGATTTTATATTTTTTAAGTCACATCTTTTATGTATTAGAAAATCATATATTTTATTACATTTTTTTAATTAGTTAATATTTAAAAAATCTTATCAATGTTATTTATTAAATGAGTATTATTTAAGTGTATTGGATATTTTGAGATGGTTCAAAGATAATATACTTTTGTAAGGATTTTTCTATTTATACTATAGGTTGCTTAAAAATGTAATGCATGATTCTAATATGATTTAAGTTGTGACTATCGTTATGCAAGTCGCTTATATTTTTGTGAATTTGTTTAAACTTTTATAAAATAATTATATATATATATAAATATTTATGTTAAACTTGATTTTTAAGTATGTTAAATTTGATTTTGAAGTATGTTTTTAATAGTTGTATTATTTTATACAAATTGGAGTATATTAATATTAAGTAAATCCATAAATAAGCTTGTCTTAGAGAGTGAAATTCAAAATTATGATATGTTTTTAAAAAATTCACAAAAAATAATTGTTACGAGCTAATTAATTTTTCACGTCAAGAAATTGAAATGAGAAAAAAGTAAAGAAACTTTACACCATTTGTTGATCCATCCATCCTCCATAAGCATCTTGAAGTACTTGTGGGAAATCAAATTGAAGCAATGTTATATGGGGTTGAATTCCTAAGTAATTTAAGATAAAATTAGTGTCAACTAAAATATATTGCATACATTTATGTTTATTGAGGTTGTTGCATTGATCAAGGTTGTTTAGATAGATTGACGAAATCAATCCAATGACCCAAATGAACATCCTATCAAAATAACTCTATCCCAACGAATAAGCCTCATATATGGGTGTTTGACGACTGCTAGCTAATAGCCAATTACAATGGTTGATTTGATCAACTGATTGTATTAACTGGTTTGACCAATTGTTTTTGTACAAAGATTTTGAACCCACTGCCATGACCAACTTGTATAAAAACAACTTATTCATAACAACAAATTATTTCAAACAACTAATTTACCAAACATAAATTAGCATCGGATGACTTGAGCATCCAACCATTAAATTATTTTGCTAAACACCCATATAATCTTTCTTTAATTCTCATCTACATATAACTTTTCATATATCTCCTAATTTTCATAAGATATAAGATATACCATATTTTACTAACTTTTTGATTTTTTTCATAATTGGTACGTTAGGCTTATTTTTTTGGACAAAAAGAGTAATAATGGGAATCGTTATTAATTTACCGTTTTTGATTAGTTCATTGATGAGATTATTGTAATAGTCAACTCCTTTTTGATTGATTGCTCCTGTTCCATCTGAAAATGCAAAGTAAAGTGTATTTAGAGAGCTAAACAAAATATGTTATATCAAATTTCTACTTAGACCATAAACTTATTCATATCAAATTTCTATATTTTTTGATTGATTGCGCCTTAAGCTGATTGTCCAGGCTCCAAGATATTTGATGTACTCTTACATTATTGTCCACGACATGTGATGATCACCATTTTGTGAGATTGGTTCGTTCAACACAACATAGCACCGCACCGATAATATGTTGTTTTATAGTCCTTTTTAGTTTAATATTAAAATTAAAGAATTTTGTGGTGTGATTAGCGACACGACTTATAATGTCCTACACGACTTGTGTGCTCATGTAGTCTTACTAACCATTGTTGGTGGCTGACATGAAACAAGACGATTGGTCAACTTGTATGGACTGTCATGACCCGACTGGCTTGGCACATATGAATTCCATGCCTATTTGTATTGATGCCAAATAGATTACGATATGAACTAAAGATATGAAGGTGCGCTTAATAAAACATTTCTATAGGCAAGAAGGGAAATCGAAATATTTTTTTCTTTTTTGGTGATAAAATCAAACCCCTGTCATAAGGATTACTAGCTCATTATTCTCAAAACTGACTCATTAAAGATGTGATAGGAGTAAAAGATAGAATATTGTACTTGGGATGAGTCTTGTCCAAGAAATGGAGAATCTATATGCATCCAATCCTGTTTCTACCATCAACTGAACATCTTCCTGCAATATATCAAATGTTATCCATTTATATTCATCCAAGTATCCAACATGTATCCAAGAAACTTGCAGTTGGCAAATAGAATAGAAGCACACACACAAAAACAAAGATAAGATCAAAGAAACAGGTAAAAAGCGACAAAAAGGCAAAGGATAAAGACGAACGAGGGGGTAAAGGGACATATTTACTAATCTAGGACTTGGATAAGGCGCCGCCAACTGGCCCTATCCCTGGTCAGGTCCTTGGAGAGGTGAAGTTCATGCATATCACTTTTGATTTGTTCCTCCCACGTTCTCTTAGGTCGTCCTCGACTTCTCTTACCCTCCACTATGATGCAATCGATCCTTCTTACTGGGGCGTCATGTGTCTTTCTCTGCACATGCCCGAACCATCTCAACCTGTTCTCCCGCATCTTTGCGGAGATAGGTGCAACCCTTAACGTCTCCCTGAACTCTTGGTTTCTTATCCTATCGAACATAGTCTTACCACACATCCACCTCAACATACGCATCTCCGTTACTTCCATCCTCTGTTCGAAAACCTTCTTTACGGGCCAACATACGATTAGTAACGTCTCCATCAATCTCCCCGTCGCTCTGAATCACAGAACCCAAATATTTTAACTTGGACGTACACGCAACAACTTCACCTCCTACGGTTACCTCTGGCTCCCCTAGCGATTCTATCCCACTGAAATTGCATCGCAGGTATTCTGTCTTTGTACGGCTTATGCGCAGCCCCTTACCCTCCAAAGCTTCTCTCCACTCTCCCAATTTACTATTAGCCTCCTCCTTGGTTTCTGCAGCCAAGACTATATCATCGGCGAAAAGCATGCACCATGGTACGGTCTCCCAGATGGATTTAGAGAGCTCTTCCTTAATGACCGTAAAAATGAAAGGACTTAATGCTGATCCCTGATGTAGTCCCACATTAATTGGGAAAGACTCAGTCATACCCGCCGGTGTATGTATGTTAGTCGCCACTCTGTCATACATGTCCTGTATTACCTCGATGTATCTTCGTGAAATACCTCTATTCTTGAGGCTATCCCAAACCAGGCTTCGTGGTATGCTGTCGTACGCTTTCTCCAGATCAATGAATACCAGATGCAAATCCTTCTTTCGCTCCCTATACTTTTCCATCAATCTCTGCATAATATGGATTGCCTCGGTGGTTGATCTTCCCGGCATGAATCCAAATTGGTTCTCCCTAATCACCGTCTCTCGTCTAATTATTTTCTCGATCACTATTTCCCATAGTTTCATAGTGTGGCTTAGAAGTTTGATCCCTCTATAGTTCTCGCAACCTTGTGCGTCACCCTTTTTTTTAAATATTGGGATAAGTGTGCTAACCCTCCATGCTGCGGGCATCTTCCTGGTCCTCAGGATGACATTAAAGAAGTTAGTAAGCCACTAAATACCCTTCTCTCCTAAACTCATCCACACTTCAATCGGAATGTTATCCGGTCCGACTGCCTTTGATCTCCCCATTTTTTTGAGAGCTTCTCCTACTTCCGCTGTATGCAGAATAAAATAAATATGAGAATAAAATAAAGTTATTAATTTAGAATATTATGTTTTAGAAAGCTAAGATTTTTTTTAATATTTAGGATATTAAGATTATTTTGTTTACTACTCCCTCCGTTCCCTATTGATGTTCCCATAGGGAATGTTTACGGGAATTAAGAAAAGTGGAATCTTTTAGATAGTGGAGATATTATTTTATTGAATTATAAATTTGATGGAGGAAAAGTGGGGACCACAAATGTTAAAAAAGTATTTAAAAAAGTTAGTGGAAAAAATATAGGGACCACAACTAATTAAAAAATGTTTTTATGAAGTTAGTGGGAAACATGTGGGGACCATAAGGAATATAAAAATGTTAAAATGGAGTTAGTTTAAGATATAAACCTGGTGGGCATGTTCCAAGAGTAAACCTGGTAACCGGATAACTTGTTATAGCAAATTTTATTTTTTAAAAAAAAGATAAATTAAAATAAAATGTCGAAAAAATGTTTAAAAAATATTCATAAAAAATTTATGATTTTTTTTTATTATTTAGAATTTTTTATGTAAATTTTTAAAAATATTTTCTAATTTTAAATTAATATATAATTTATTTTTTTGGTGAATTACCTACTATAGTAGGTTATCGGATTACGCAAGTTTACTCTAGGAAAATACCCCTCAAAGTTGGGATTATTCATGGTTAATCAATAGATGGGATTATTGTAGGAAAATCATGAATAGTTTAGATTATTCTAGGTAATTTTTCCTTTAGGTTTAGGTTACTATTATGTTTCCTAATTTTAGTCCTAGTCTCTTGTATAAATAGAGGTGTTTCCTCTCATTATTGATAAATACAAATCCAGTATTCACCAGATTAAACCCAAACTGAATTCCGCAAAGCGCTTGTGGTTCGATCCCTACTGGGCGCAGATATCAATTAGGAGGTTTCTTGACTGCGCGTATTTCTCTGCACTCCCTCATTGGGAGAACGGGTATGATTTATCCGCATCTTTCAGGAAAAACAAACCCCCATCCAGACCTTGTCTTGTGCGGAATAATAAGAGTGTCATTTACAATTACCTAGTCAATGGGTATTCATAAATGCAAATTGTTTGTGCCAATAGGATGTTGACATGTGTCCTAATATATGTACACCCACCCTAAAATGTGCTCACATGACCGTTTGTGAAGGAAGGTCACCCACCCTAATATATTAAGCTTAATTAAACAAAAAGCTGATAACAAACTGATCAAATTATGAATCATCTTACAAAAGTTTTTGCTTATTTAAAAGTTGGAGTCACAACTTATAAAATAGGTCATTGTTAACAACGCCCTAACAACTAAAATGGTTTTTGTTTTTACCTTGTATTTATGATATTCATCACATGCAACGTCTCCTGCGTATTCACCAGTAACTGTAATAATTAAGTAAAAATTAATCAACAAATAAACAAACTCATTAAGGATGAACAAATCGAGAGCTATGGATTAGATTAGTGGTCGCACCATCCTTTTAATAAAGCTTTAATTTTCACTCTTATAAAAATAGATAGATTTACAATCTTTAGAATTATACATAAAATTAAAAAAAATTTATTATCAATAATTCTAACTTTTCAAGAGAATTTAATCTTACAATAAAAAAAAGAAAACAATTAATATTTAATATTAGTATTGTAACTTTCAAAGAAAAAATGAATGTAAATTAATAAAAATATAATTACACTTTAATAAAAAAAATGTAATTAAATTCTTATATTTTCAAAGTGATACTATAGACAGTCTCTCAAGAGAGGGCCTGAAATTAACACAAATTTTTACTTGAGACCATCTATACAATAGACTTATCAAGTTTTGGGGCTGACCCAATTTATAAATTAGAAAAATACTGAATGGTGGTTTTGTAAGTTAAAAGGGAGATATGAGTTGGACTCCTAATAGACATCTATACTATAGACAGTCTCTCAAGAGAAGACCTGTAAAATTAATACTTCCTCCTATTCATAGAGAATGTGACATTTTTTTATTAGGTCAATTCACTAAAAATGTTTCATTTCTATTTTTGTCATTCTATTTTTACCTTTACCCTAACTACAACAACACAATACATAAATATCAATACCCTTTACGAAGATGAGAGTTTTCCACTCATTTTTAAGTGGTCTCTTAATTTTCGTGCAAAACCCAAATTTTACATTTTTTATAAATAGGAGAGATTATTAAATTACATAAATAAAATACAATTTTTTTTCTTATATACGGTAAACAACCCCAAAAACATAAGAAAAATGAAGTAGGAAATCAAATAAACCTTGGAAGGCCCAAGTGTCGTAAATACTTCGTGTCCTTCCATCTTCTGTTGCTGCCCCCTCTACCTACATTGCCAAACATCCAAATATACCATCAACTTTAAATTTAACACGTAATCCCAAAACAGTATATAATAACTTATAAAATATGTCCATCATCTTTAATTTATATCATCCCAATAAACCATCATCTTCAAGTACAATTTTATATTAGTTTAGCTTATAGTTCATGAACATTAATGATTTATACTAAGTTAGTTTAAAATTAAACATTTATTAATTACTGATTTATAAAAATTTTAAAGGTAATTAGTGTCAACCAAACAAGCTCTTAATCTAGTGTTTAGCTTTTAATGAACTAAAAATAGACTAGATTTGGATAAAATAGCTTCTTACATGTTTTTTTCTAAATAATTTTTTTCATTAATTTAGAAATAAAATAGTACTTCCTCCGTTCCATAATACTTGCTGCATTTAACTTTTTTACGCAATTCAATATACTATTTTGTTCAATTAGACGATTCAAACAAGATCCCACTTGACTATATCAAAACCTATTTAATCAAAATAAAAACTTCCTAATCCAAGGGTTGCTTACATGTTTATTTAAACACAAATCCGACTCGACCTGATCTATTTGACAGACATATTCTCTTCATGGTAAGCTCAAATTTAGATTTGAAGCTCTTTTATAAGTTCACTTACAAGCTCTCAAGAATGGAAATCTAGATTATTTAGGTAAGAAGAATTAAGAAATAGAGAAGAGAAAATGACCTGATAAGCAGAAGTGCCTGAACCAAATATAAAATCAGATGGGAAATCTTCTCTGGTATACCCCTCTACTTTAAGGCTACTTTCTTCAACAAAATGAATCACTATTATTGATAATGATATTACAAACAATAACTTTGCCATGAATTAAAGGTCCGACTTTCTAGCTTCAGCTATTGACTATTGTATTGGAGCAAAAATATGGGAGATTTTATTATTTCTATACATTAAATATGAAAATAGAAACATTAATTAAATTTAATTTTTTATTCCTTATCCTGCAAAATCATTTAATATAATATAAACATTAATGGATTATTAGTGTGCCACGAGATACTTGAGGTGATTTCAGCCTTTCTCACGCGTCAATATTTTGGTGGGCGCACCATGTATAATACTCCCTCGTTTCAGTTTACTTGTCCCATTTCTTTATTTGGCATTATCATACTACTTGTCCCATTTCCTTTTTTAGCTATCCTTTTTTTACCTAAATACCCCAACTTTTCCAATTCCCAATACCCAACTACCACCTTTACAATTAATTTTATCAATTAAAATACCCAACTACCACCTTTTTAATGGACCCCACTCAACCCTTATAGTCAAATGGGACGAGTCAACTGAAACGGAGGGAGTATTATAATGTTGCGCTGATAAATATATTTATGGAAAAGATCAATATTTTTTTGATTTGTAAAAATTAATCTATTTATTATCCAAATTTAAATAAACTCATTTACTATGTTTATTTGCTATAAATAAACTCATTTAGTAGCTTGAATCCCGTGGAAAGCACGAAAAATTTTAAAAAATTAAATAATTTTAAAAAGTCAACATTTTGGTCATCTGCAAATAAAGAGTCAACGTTTCATTTATTCAATAAAAAGACAATTGTCTCATTTTTGCAAATAAAGAGTCAACATTTCATTTATTCAATAATTATAGAGTTGAAAACTTATCTGTTATCCCTTTATTTGCAAAAATGAGACAAATATTGTCTTTTTATTGAATAAATGAAACGTTGACTCTTTATTTGCAGATGGCCAACATGTTGGCTTTTTAGAAACAATTTTTCCTAAATATAAAGAAAATAATATTTCATGTGTAAGAGAAATTAAACATATCAATTTACATTTTCTTATACACATAATATCAAGTATTATAGTAATTACAATTTAATCTTTTGAATATATACTTCTATGTGTATTTTTGTATATATAATATCATATATAAATATATTAAGTTTTTAAAGTCATGAGTGCTTTTGTGTATTTTTGATGACTTTAGGGAAGAGATTTCATAAATGATATTTTCAATAGATGTCGTAGTGTATAAAATTTTTGTTAATTGAGTAATTAAATGAAGTTTATGTATGACGATTGAGAATATTTACACCTTTTGTGTTAAAAATAATAATGCGAACCTTTGTGTATGACAATAAACTCCTTGCTTTGATTAAACCATGAAATGAACAACACCGTAATGAAGATTAGTTTGCGACGATGAACGTCACTGAAATCTTGATATAGATTGAAGGCGACATCGATACTTTCCTTTTGTGATATTTCCCCCACAAAGGTACTTGGGTTAAGAGACTAGAAATTCACAAAGAGATACAATCAATCACATCAACCGATTAGTATACAAATCAATTGAACTAAATGACTGTGTTTTTGTAGAGATCAAAAAATCCGAAAAACAATAAAAGATTTGATCACTCTCTTTTATGTTTCAAGAGAATGAGAGAAAGATAGCATAAAATGAATTCTCAAGATGTCAAATGATTTCCATGCACTCACTCTTATTTATAGAGTGGAATTGACATATAGATTCATTCAAAATCATACATCAATTAATGATGTAAAACATTTATTCATAACAACACTCTACTCCATGAAACATAGCTTAGTTTCACGAACAAACATTATGTTTCAATGTGCTCGATTGAGCACTATAGGTGCTTGAACGAGCATGTCCCAAAACAGCTTCCAGAAAGTTTATGCTTCGATATTTCGAAAGTGCTCGAACGAGCACCCAAAGTGCTCGAATGAGCAAACACCAAAAACATCAAACATAGGTTCTGAATCAAACTAGCTGATCTACGAGCATGTGCTTGAACGAGCAAGGAAGTGCTCGAACGAGCACTATGTTGCTCGAACGAGCAAGCATCCGAGCAAGCCCATTTTTGGTTTGTTGTTACGTTTATACTTAATCTATGTACATGTACATGCTTTAAGCCTTTGGATATGTCCTACATGCTCTAAATACTCAACATTTTGAAGATATAATTATATAATATGACATTATATAAAGTGTGACAACATTCAACATTTCTTTTTTATATAAAAACATATAATTTTTTTATTTGAATCATGTATCATACAATATAATGAATGAGTTAAAAATGACAAATGACAAACTTTTAAAAATTTTTCAAATGAACATATTTAACAGGTTAGAATTGATTACTTGACACTTTAATATTCTACTTCAGTATATTAGTACATATACCATATAATATGTTTAGATACTTGTTTGACACAACAATAATTAAAAACTTATAACACAATATAATTTAGTGTCAAATTAAAGAATCTAATAAATATTTAATTAATGTTAATTTATTTATTTAAAGTTAAATTAATGGTTGAATATTGTATTAATGAGTTGAAAAATAAATAATTCAAATATTGAAAGTTTAAAATTGAGACCTAAAAATAAGATATTTTCCTTTAATTCTCATTCTTTAAAAGTAATTAAGATGCTATTGAGATCTCAAAAAAAGATATTAGAATAGATTGATATTCTCTTACTTGAATTATTTTAGCAAACCTTAATATTCGTGATTAACATTGAATGGGTCAAATTTTACTTACCCAGTTTTTTATTGTCATAAATATAGAGTTTTAATTACATATAAACTATATAGAGTTGAATGTATTTTGGAGAGAAATGAATTAATATGAATGTGACACGTGTCCTTTTCAATAATAGCTTTAGTATATACTCGCTCCGTTCTTTTAAGTTCTTCCACCTTACTATAACAGGTAATTTCAAAAGTTCTTCCACTTTAGAATACGTTCTATTTTTGGAAAGTTTCATCCCACTTTTACCTCTTAAAACCCCACTTTCCTTACTTCACACTACCATTTAATTATTTTCTCCCTCATACTTCCTATACAATCATTACTTCACACTACTAATTTAATTATTTTTTCTCTCATACTTCCAATACAATCATTACTTTCTACTACTATATAGTTAAAATAATACTCACTATCACCAAAGATTCCATCTTTCTTAATATTTGTGATAAACCCAAAGTGGAACATCAAGAAAGAACGAAGGGAGTAGTATAGATATGCTTCTTTGTAAGTCAAATAATTAGGAATAAGCAATAGTTGATTTTATTTTCAATAATGGCACAAAATGTGTGCGTTCATTTAAATATATAATAAATAATTTTATATTTCAACTGATCGAGCAAATGTTGGTTTATTGTTGACAAGTACTCCTTTTTTAATAGTGCATAACTAAAACCTAATAAATTATTATTGATAATTTTTTTATCAAGACAAATCAAACAAATAATTTAACAATGTTATAGCTTAATACTCACTTTGTTTTAAAAAATTCTTCTAAAATAAAGTCTACGAATTTTTGTATTTAACTTTAACTATGATTTTTCTTTAGACTATACTTTCTCTGGTTTTACTAGTTGCTACATTTTTTTTTCTCGCTATCCAATGCACGATTTTAATCTTTGTTATATCTAATTTCATATGATAAAAAAATCTAAAAAGTTAATATTAAGAAAATACACATTAAGACGAATCAAACAAGATCTCACTTGACTATGTTTTACATTATACATAGAGAATTATATATCAAATAAGATTAATTGGTGAACAATAGTTGCTACAACAGTAGTTGCTACAAAAACTGTAGCAACTAATAAAATTTGGAAGAAGTATAAAAAAACATATTTATGTGTTGTTTTTTTAGGTAATATTTATGTGTTGTTTGTTATTTAGTGAATAGTTGAACATAAAAATTGGTTAAGCGTGTTCTTTAATTGATTGTACACGTTATCGAATAGTGATATGTGAAAGAGATAAACTTAAATACTTTTTCCGTTCCAAAATACTTGTAAAGTTTTTTTTTCACGCAGTACTATGCACTAATTCAATCCTTAATATTTATAATTATGTATAACAAAAAATTATAAAAATTGGATATTAATAATATTTGCATCGAGATGAATCAAACAAGATCCCACTTGACTATGTTTTAACTTATAGATTATATATTAATTACAAATTAAGAGATAAAGGAATAGTGCATGTATATCCAATGTTGCGAGGAAATTGGAACGGAGGAAGTACTCCCTTTACAATACTCTACTTTTGGAAAATTTGATGGAAACATTACATAGAATAATTCAACTTATTCATGATTTTCCTATAATAATATCATCTATTGATTAATCATGAATAATCTTAACTTTGAGGGGTATTTTCCTATAATAAATCCGGTGAGCGGATGACTTGCCATAGCAAGTTTTATTTTTTTAAAAAAAATAAATTAAAATAAAATGTCGAAAGAATATTAATAAATGTTCAATAAAAATTTATATTTGTTTTTTATTATTTAGTATTTTTTATGTAAATTTTCAAAAAATTTCTTTAATTTTGAATTAATATTTAATTTTTTTTTTGGTGAATTACGTACTATAGCAGGTTATCGGGTTACTCAAGTTTACTCTAGGCAAACCCCTTAAAGTTTTGAATTATTTATGGTTAATCAATAGGTGGGAATATTATTGTAGGAAAATCATAAAAAGGTTGAATTATTTTAGGTAATTTTTCCAAATTTGGTTCTAAACGTATGAACTTTGCGTGATTTGCATCTAAAGGTGTGAACTAACATTTTTCTTAGTGTTGAACTTTGGGGGGTCTCCGCATCTAAAGATGTGAATGACCTATTACCGGCTGAATGATCGGTTCGTCATCATCTTCATGACCTCCATTTTTGTTCAGCCTCTTCAAGCTTCAAGCCTCAAACATCCAATTCCCTACAATCTTAAACTACCTTTTCTAGCCTGAAACAATCCCTCCCTCCTTTCTCTCTTCGCCTTCTTCTCTTTCACTTTCCACATCTTTACTATCACTGCCTTTGTTTTCCCCAATTCCCACACATATAAACCCTGGATCTGAATTCTATTGAGAACTATGATACCCATGTTTCCAAATCCTCCTCAAGCTCCACCATTTGTTTGTTCTTCACCATTTTTTCCTTTTCCATCTGGATTTACCCCCTTTTACCCCTTTAGTATGGGCCTACCAGGGGAAGGAAGACATCAAGATGGTGCAACTAGGGATGGCAATGGGTCGCACTCGGCTCGGATAATACATACTCCAACTTTGCTCCGGATAATAGTCGGAGTTTTTTTTTCAGTCCAACTCCACTCGGAGTCGGATTATGCATACTCCAAGTTTGCCCCGACTTGGACTCTCGGATCTCCAACGGAGTCGGATTATTATCAAACAATATCGTTGTGATTTTGTACTAATGATTTTAAAGCATACAAAATTAACAAAATATATTTTTCAAATACAATTTAACAAAAAATATGTACTTTGAATTCAAGTTTAACAAGAGAAATAGTCCTACTACAAAATTTAACAAGATTTTCTTGCATTTTGATTTGGCGAATTTTATTTCTCTTGATCTGATTTGTCGTATTCTGATTGATTAATCTAAATAAAAATACCAAGTAGTTTTTCAAAATCGAAAATTACAAATAGTATGAGAGAGAGCTTGAATTAGTCATGTCTAGTGTTTTAAAAGAAACAAAATATTGGTGTAAAAGTCAAATTCAAAGTCGGATTCCCTTCGGGGTCGGAGTCGGGTCGGAGTGTCGAATTTTTATTAAGGTCCAACTCCGGTCTGTCTCTAACTCGGAGTCGGATCATAAAGTCGGAGTTGGATAACTTTTTCCTCAGGCTCGAATCGTATTATATACCTCGAATCGAGTCGGAGTAAGGTCGGATTCGGACTGAATTGCCATTCCTAGGTGCTACTTACGCTAATTAATATTTCATTTAATTTTGGATCTTTAAATTTGAAATAAAACTTTACGAGAGGAAAAGATTGAAACTTTTTTTGATTTTGGCTCAACCTAATTAATAAGTAGTATTTTTCATGTGTTTGGATTGTTTGTGATTTTGTATGCCCAATTCGAATGTGGGTTTATCCTCCAATTCGATTTCAAAGAATTATTCAAGGGTTTACTCTAAATTATTCAAAGAATACCCAAAATTAAAAAATTTCAGAATTTGTTTTAAAGGTTTCCTCCAATTCGATTGTGTGTGACTTTGATTTTGAAGGTTTTGTTGTTTGTCATTGATGAAGAGGTTTAAGGAAGAAGCCATTAATGGGGAGTTTGAGTAAGAAGGTGATGAAGAAGCCATTGATGAAGATGGTACCTTGCTGTTCTAGGTAACTAAAATCGGCTGCATCTTTAAAAGTGGAGACCCCCAAAGTTCGAGTCTTTAAAAGATAAATGCAAGTTCAAACCTTTAGAAGCAAATCACGCAAAGTTCACATGTTTAGAATCAAATTTTCCTCTACTTTTTGTCGAATAGTTATCTGATACAAGACATAATATTTCTCGGTCCGTTTCAAAACATGATGATGATCTATGAGAAATTAAAAAAAAAGAAAGAATTTTTATAGAATTAATGATAAAGTAGTTAAAATATATTTTATTGGTTTTAATTGTGTGACGAATGTAGGAAAATAGAAAGTAGAAAAAAATAAAGATAATATTTTGGGTTATTATTTTTATGTTTTAGAAAATTAAAATATTATTATTATTATTATTAATAATTTTTTTTTTTATAATTTTTTATTTATATTTTAGCTTTTCTCTTTTGTATTAATAAGGGTGATTTCCTGTAC
This sequence comes from Amaranthus cruentus, assembly GCA_019425755.1. Lineage (NCBI taxonomy): Eukaryota > Viridiplantae > Streptophyta > Magnoliopsida > Caryophyllales > Amaranthaceae > Amaranthus > Amaranthus cruentus. The sequence goes on from CM033453.1 coordinate 1,288,549, forward strand.
TTTAATGATAAGAAAAACCGATCATTCAAGCTTTAACCATAAATCTACATAAATTCTTGTGAGAGACGATATTTTTGTGAGATCATCTTTAATTGAGCTAGCCCATTATATTTTTTTAAAATATTATAAGTAGACATTAATATAATCACAAAAACTTGACCGAGACGGTCTCATAAACATTTTGGGCTAGCCAAATTTACTTCTCTTCCCTTCTTTATTCCATCTTTGTCACAACTTCTCATTTTTCTCTATAATTAAAATTTCTCTTATTTCCTTTTTTTGATTTTTGCCATTTTTATTTTTTTTTTCTTATGATTATTGAGACCGGTCGAGCGGAGAAACAAAAGCTACTTGATACAGTATGACTTGTTGCTCGACCAAACAGAACAGTTTTTTCGGATCGAGCAGGGGTCGAGCGACCATCAAATCCTTTCTGGACAGTTTCTGCTCGATTTGCATAGTAGAGCATCTCGCATTAAACCTGTACACTTCTTCATCAAGTCTCATTAATTCATGCTTTAACCATCACATTCAACACTATATTAAGTTACCAACTTAAATCAGCAATTAAAAACCTCATATGATTTCATCCTAAGAGTTCATTCATAAATGCACCTTTTAATTTGTGCACTCAAGTCACTCATAAAAATAACTCAACTTTTAAGTAGTTTTTTTTAGGATTATTGATTTTCATTTTCCAAAAATCAAAAAATGAGAAATTAATTCAAAGTGTTGTGAATGGGCTCTAACAATTAATGGTGAAGAAACAATCACAAAATATGATGCAAAAGAAAGCACAAAATCAGAGCACAACAACGGAGAAGCAAAACACAACAAATATATGAGGTATCTAATGGATACCTCTCCCTCAAGCAAAGTATCTTGTCATTCATATAATCAATATTACAAAATGACTCACCTTACAAGCTTCAAGAACACACTCTCAAAGCAAAAGATTGAACCTTCAACTCAATCTCACACAAAATACATAAACAAGGATGAAGAGCTCATATGATGTAAACCCTAGATTCCAATCTTGTATATGCCTCTCTCATTAATCTAATAATGTATTAAGACTCCTTATATAGCCCTAAGAAACTTTAGAATAACCTAGGACAAAAGGGCATAAAGCCCACAATACTGAAACAATAAAACGGAAACCTGCGTTTTGGAGCCCCTGTGCCTTGCTCAACCCGAGCAGGTTCGCTCGACCCGGTCGAGCCATGCATCTGAAGCTACTGTTTTGCTACTGCATTGTGGCTCGCTCGTGCCAGACATGCACGACTAGTCGAGCATCCTTCAAAGCCATCTGTTCCTCTACTCTTGGCTTCATCAAGCCATCCCAAACCATCATCAATCATCACTTGATCGAATGACCCAAAGCATAAGCTTTCGTACCTCGTTGCACTCACCACATTGCTCTCAAACGTACAAAGCCAAAGAGTACGCTACGAGGTGATCGAACTGACCTTCATCACGATGAGATATTGGGCTTACAAAGAGAATTGGATTGGAGGAAGAAAACATGAATACAGGGATTGAAGATTACATCTTCACCATTGTTAAACACATCTATATTTATTTTGTAAAAATTCAAATTGAATATCTTAATAGTCAAATTATGATATATAAATTGACAATTGATTTTTTATTATCTAACTCAAGTTTGAACCTATAAGCTTCAATTATCGTTTTAAAACAAATATTCTTAATCTATAATGATACTGTATTGGTTTTAGTTCAAATTGAGTATGATATTAGTTAAATTATGACATGTACTTTGACAATTGATATTATAATCCATCGCAATTTTGATCTTATAATCTTCAATTATCAATTTAATGATAAGTATTCAGAATGAATAGAATTAGTGCAACGCATTAAGTTCAAATTGAATATGTTAGTATTAAAACTGTGATATATAAATTGATACACTAAATTCTCGTCTACATCTCTTTGTAATGTCTATAAAGTCGTTTCCATGTCGAATTCATTCATTAAACTACCATTAGAAAGATTTTTAAAGTTTTACAGATGAAATATCTATTTTCTTGATAGTTTTTTGAAGATTTACATAGATTTGTGAAGAATTGAATATGCAAATCTCTATAAGGCCGTTTCCATGTCGAATTCATTTATTAAACCACCATTAGAGAGATTTTTAAATTTTTTACAGATGAAATAACAAATTTCTTGATAGTCTCTTGAAGATTTACAGAGATTTGTGAAGAATTGAATATGCAAATCTCTTTGATTATCTTTCCTAAATGGCGATGTTAAATCTCCGTGAATATCATTTTCAAAAATAGCAGTTTTTTATCTCTCCTCTTTTTCTTTTTTTTTTAAATGTTAATAGAGATTGGGCTGGTAGATGGCCGTCTTATATTGAGATGGTGTTGGCCAAGACTAGCTGTAATATAATATAAGTAGACATTTAAGAAAAAGTAGACAGTAAAGATATGATAAGTAGACATTAAGGATAATATAAGTGGACATTAAAAATACGATAAATCATACATTCTATTAATTTTACTGTATAATAACAAAAATGAAGTTTGATTGTGAGAATGCCATTTTTCTTTTTTTATTGGTTAGTATTAATGAAATTCAACTAATTTGCATTTTTTGCATTTATCATATTTACAAATTTAAATTTTTGGAAATAACTATTACATTAATGGATGCAATAAATCACAATTAAAATTATACATTAATTAAGGATATTAATGGAAGTACATGATAGCCTCTTTTTCATCGGTTGTTAATTAAAACTAATATGATATAAAAATTCAATCAATTGATCAGTAAAATATGTCATTTATATTGTTATACTACTATAATTACAATGTTGAATTGTAGGAAAAACGTAAAGTATGGTTTATAATCTAAAATTTCATTAAAATATTAACGTATTTTAAAATACGTGCAATGCACTTGGAACTATCCTAGTAGGCATTAAATTTTAATGGACTGGGCCTGAGAGACGTCTCTCAAGAGGCTAACTTCTAAATACTCTTATGAATAATTTCTTCATGGCATTAAAGTTGTATGGTGCATTTTGGGACCGACGACACCTTTTTGGTAATCATTATTTACCACTTACCAACAATGGCATACCAAGACACTCATAGTAACCAACAAATGATTTCAGTTACTCAAATGGAACAAATAGTCCAACAGATTTTCAAACAAATAAATACAAATACCAAACTAATACCACACCTACTGAAATCGCATAACCGAGGGCGATTGAGAAATTAACATATCAGAACTACAGAACATAGGGTAGACTCATTAAGATAGCGATCGAATATGGGGGACGCCTTCATCACTTTACAGCCGCAACCCAAGCCCGATCGTCATATATACAATGAAAACAAAGAGATTCTCATGTCTTTTCATACCTTATTTCTAATATTGGCTCAAATCTTGTATATCAATTCCTTGATTACACTACATCATGACATTAAACACTACAGTGGAAGAGATGAACTTCAGATCGTTGATCTAAGTTTCAAAGCAACATCACTCAAACAGAACCAAGAAGCAATAGAAAATACTATATAATACTCAATACTATATGGACGAAAATTAGCCGTCGCATGCCTAATCTGATGAAACATGATGACATAGCTATTTTCAATGGTTATATTCAAAGGCAACACTTTATCAATTTTAACCTAAATAAATGACACATTTTGATAAAGAACATCGATATCTTCTCAACCATAACCCCTTAACCAAACTTGACAAGGCTAAATCATTAACCGGGAAATTAGTCGACGTGGTATCATGACCGACTTCATCATTGGGAATAAGTTCCTTAGGAAAAGGGAGTGGGCTTATGGTCAAACACGGGTTAGATTATACTTCATTCCAGTGAGACACCTTGGATAAATCTCACCTGACATGTGACCACTATGGTGGTTCTCGGCACACCAAAGAGGGGTTGTTCATACTCTTTGGCTACCTAGACACATGGGAGGATTTAAAGCAAAAAAATGTCGCCGCTAAGTTTACCCAGGCCGATGGCAAGGCACAATTTGTCACTATCATCTCACCATCTATAACAATACCACAACCACATGAAACAGATGAAGAACCAGGTCAAAGTATGTTATTTTGGACATGTATGGGAGTGACCCAACAAGGTTCATCACCACCGCAAATACCACTACAAATCAACTTCCCTATAACTTCAAAACCGCTACACCAACCCCATAAAATCCAACAACAAAAACGCTAAGTTTAGGACACGACAACAAAACCCAAAAATGAACACCAGATTTGAAAAATCAAAATCAAAAGGGTCCAAATCTAGAAACAACATTCATAATACAAAGATTTGAAAACAAGCCAAGTGAAACATGTTCAAAAGGGCAAAAACGAAGGTCACAAAGCAAAACAACACCACCAAACTAACATGAAAGAAATCAAACAAATATAACAGACTCCGACAACCCATCATTGGGTGACCGCCACCTAGACTTCGGTATACAAACCGACGGTATGGTTACCACAGGACGTGTCAATACACGACAAAAGGAGAAAAGGGAAAAAGAGTCAGGGAAAGAGAAATCCGAAAAAGGGGAAGGGGGTATTGTGCACTATCCAAAAAACACTCTTTTATAGGGAAGCCAAGCAACCCCAAAACCCAAACCTACTTCAGCCACAACCCGCGTGTTCACATACGTGCAACCTAGAGGTCCGCATATGTGGATCCGTTTTCCACCATCTTTTCCCTTCTGCTTTAAACCCTAAGCCTATTCTCCCAACTCGTTTAAACCTTATGCCCAAGATTTTAGTATATATGATAGCTCATTAATTAGTCATTACACATTTACACTCAAAACTCATTTAACGAACCAAACTTACGTGTATTGATATATAAGTTAAAACATAGTTTAGAAGCATATTGTTGATTCGTTTTATCATTTGAGAGTAAGTAGAACCAAATGGATTTCAAGCATAGTTACCTGAGGCAACATTTGATTTGGAACGAGGCACGAAAACGGAAATAAGGAATGCAACCTCAATTGATACGAGAGCAACTGGGTACAAGATACATAATGTATAAAAAATAAATTTGAAAACAACAATATTAAAATAATTTTTTGCTTGAGAAACGCTGGAAGTTTTTAGTTTTTCTAGGTTTCATCTTGTTTTTTTCTCTCTTGTTTTTTATTTTATTAGTAAATAAAGGCTAAAATACCTTTGAAAAAGGTCTTTTACATTGAACATCACCTTGGGCAATTTGGATTGCGTTTCGTGGTAATTGAAAGCAAACGTTTCTGAATCGAAGAACGTGACTACGTTTCATGTTGCATGTAACTATGAACTTAAAAAAGTATACTAGTACAAATTAAATATAGCATAAGGTTATAGTATAGATATATAATTAGCTGATTAGTGATTACACTTACAACCCATTGAACAAAGGAAACTTACATAGTGAATAGTGATTCCAACTTCTAAAAACATAGTCTTGGACTACACTATAACAAGATAAAAGCACAAAACTAACAACATTAACATTAACATTAAGCTAATATATGTTTAAAGTGGTAATTAATCCTGATGTTAATCAGAATCATATTGAAGGCTATTTTTTCTTTGAAGGATATAATTAGCAGCTTTTAAATCAATAAAATCATCAGCAGCAGCTGCAAAATAAGTACCTGATTCCTCAACAGGATCAGGTCTATAACTGTCACCTGTGATGAATGATGAAACTCTTCGTGCCAGATCGGGTTTCGGGTTTCGATTTACGACATAATCAATCAAAGCTGCTGTTGGAAATGTTTGATTTGGTCTCACATATTGGACTGTTGCTGATGATTCTGCTGATCTGAAGTAGGATGTTCTAACCTTTCCCATTGCCATTGATGAATGTTTTGTGTTTTGTGTTTGTGTACTTGCATTGTTTGCTTATGGGAAAGGTCTATAAATATTGGGTTATTGCCTATTGGTGAATCTTTTAGTGGGTTCATAAAGTTTTTTTGAAGATAAAAATGAAATATATTCCTTTACTGGTATGAAAATGATGGCTTCTTTAATTTGATGGATGGATTCACAATCAAAGGTGGTTAAAACATTGTTTTTACATCGATAAAATAGTAGGTTGTGGACTTGTATATATTTTGGATGGGCTAATCCTCGTACTAATATGGTTTTGGGAAACAATGATACTTCACCAAGCGTATGTGCAAGTCAATGCTTTTGACCCGTGGGTTTGTGCGCATGAGCCCACGGGTGTCCCATGTCCACACGAGTGTGCGACGGTGAGATTATGTGATGAATTGTCACGGCCTAGTAGTCTCAAGATCGGATAAAGGAAGAGGGTGATCAACAGTATGTTTATGACAACAAGCTGAATTTGATGAGATTAAGAATTTGACATTGCTATATATATCATCTATATTGTCAATAGAGTTAGTTAAATAGTTTAAATCTTTATTTTCGAATTATAATTTATTGATATGCAAACAACTCATTTAATGGTGTTTATTCTCATATATAAAGTTTGCTAATCAGATGCAACTTCTTTTTACCAAACAAGGGTAGAGTTGTCTAGAGACGAAACACAAATGCACAATAAGTTTCAAGACTTTTATTATATACTTATGGCAAATTTAGTGTCTAAAAATAAAATAATATAATCTAATTTAAACCAATATTTGAAGCCCCTTAAATTTTATGGATTTGTACGGTTATGCATTTTGCAGTACATGTTTAGGGTCTAGAGTCTAGACCACCCTTGATCGATGTTGTTTCATGAAAACTCTTTGATTATAATTACGATATATGAGAGTTACGTAATGACATCGTGGTATGGTGTATGGTTTGAGCAATTTGTTAGTAGAATCAAGTATATAAATCAAACAAAAGTAGATGAAAAAGATTTAATCGAATCAAATTATCTTTTTAACTTGTTAATTACTCCTAAATGATGAGTTAATCCGCGTGTAATCTTATCTAAAAAACCTAATTAGAGAGTAGTGAAAAGTGCACACCTGAATTCTTGCTTTTATCCGCCGTCAGGTACATAAAGGGGTCTCCATAGTATAGTCTTTTTTTATAGTTAATTGTTTATGTGATATTCTTAACTATATTTCATATACTAAAGCGATATAAAGAATTTTCAAAAAAAACAGAGATATAAAGAAAATAAAGGAATCAAATCAAACATCGAATGTTTCTTGGTATTTTTATAATGCACTTGTTACACGCGTACTAATTGACTGATGGGTACGTTTTATTATCTCGATGTCATTATTTGATCGATTTATTATTAAGCGGGATTCAAGATTGAATATACAGATCATATCCTTTTAATAAACCAAGAGATTGTTTATGATTGACTATAGACAGGCCTGCAAACTATAGAGGGACCTAAGCGTAAATTAAGTATGAGCTTTTCAGTATGTTCATATTTTAAGTGCTTTTATTAAATAAAGTAATGATTTTTTCAATAATTTAATCAAAAAAGAAAATTATAACAAAATAATAATAGAACTACTTTTTTTGAATGAATAATAACGCTACTTAGTTACCTAAATTGAATATTCATCCATAAAAAAAACTAAATCAAACAATACCTACTAGACGACAAAAACCCAAAATCAATAATCATCAAGCAATTAGTCATTATCAACCTAATCCCTCCTCATTAATTATGAAAAAGTACTGACATAAATTATATAAAGATTTACATGTATTGTTAAAAATATTACTCCATATGTTTTGATATTTAGTTCAAAAATCAACTATATTACTTCTTTTGAACGTTAAGATAATAGTTAAGATAATAGTTGAGCTGAAACGAAGTATAAATAAGATCAGATCGACATGATTTAACTAATCATTTATAGATTTACGCAAATCTCAATGTATGTTTTCAAATCCTTCTCCAACTTTACAGGTTCAGCAAATTAAAAAAATATTGAGCATAGGAAAAGATGATATTTATTTTGAATAAAATCTAGGTATATTTATCTTAAAGCACTAGAATATGTCTAGTGGTACATCTCAATTTTAAAGCTGACTTAATTTTTAGACATAGAGTTGGTATCTTTCCTATCTGCACACAGAAAAAGAATATTCTCAAGACAGTTGATCATAAATCTCTTAGGTTATATCTCCCCTTGCATGATTTTGTGATAAGAGAATGGGAATAGTATTTTCAATACATATTCCGTTCTGAAATACTTGCTACATTTTGTTTTTGGCACTATTTATTGTTTAAGCTTATTTTATATATTGCGGCTAATATGTAAGTAATAATATAGTCAAGTGACATCTTGTTTGAATCGTCTAATTATCGCATACTTTCATAATATAAACTTTTTATAATTTTAAATGTGTGTAATTCTACATATAAATGAACAAAATAGTACATTGAATTGCGTAAAAAAGTTAAATGCAACAAATATTATGAAACGGAGGAAGTATAAAAGAATAAGAATTGTCTCTTAGTATGGCCCACTTATACAGAGTGTAAATATTTAAAGGGCTAAATAAAAGTCAAAGTAAAAAAACACGGTTAGTTAGATGAAAAAATTAAAGAACTTTATTGTTGACTAAAGATGTGGAAGAATTGGTTAGAAAGTAATAAAAATTGAATAAAATAGCAATTAGTTCTTTTATTTTGGAATATGAATTTACCCTAGAGGATGGTGTTGAAATACTTTTCTGCCAAATGAGGAAAATTCTACTTCTTTTTATTCATCTTTTTTATTTTACACTCATTATACCTCTTTCACATTTATTTCAATTACTTCATTTGCATATCCACTTATCTTTATTCTATTAGTTTGACTTTTCTAATAACCCCTTAAATATTTACTGTCAATTCAAGCGAGCATTTGGTGGGAACAAAGAATAATTATTTGATTTTGAATTATAAGAATTAAAGTAAAATTACTCGTAATTTCACGTGTGTTTGATATTTGCTATTAATGGTTAAACAAATACAACCAATTGAATTAGTTTTTAAAAATCAAGGTTTCGTATCCATCTCTCTTAAAATCATAGAAATTTATAGAAAGAAGTCATTTCATGACATCTTTCAGGAACCAACTCAACCAAATAATTAATTTGATAATTATAGATAGTCCGATCCAAAGATATGTTATATACTTTATCAAACCTTCTCATACAATAGCTCTTTGAGCTAATAGTATAGAAACAACACAAACTATAGCTCTTTGAATGAGATTTGAATTTGAAACTTGTGATCTTCCATCATATAGGCTTTGATATTATTTTAATTCTTAAGGTACCAAAACCTTAATATTGATGATTGTAGTTAGTTTTAGAGTATGATATACTATACTCTCTTCGTCACTTTGAATTTGCTCTGAACATTATTTATCAATCATTCTTAATATGTGTTTTTTCTTAATCCATAAGTTAAAACATAGTCATACTACAACGAATTTAGCTTTTTGCGACATTTGATTTAATGACATTAAAAATGCTACTGATTTATATTTTTAGTGTAAAAATTATTGTCTTTTATCTTAAGTTCTACTATATATAGTCACTTTATTTGTCCTTTCGTGGCATATGTGATTGATACTAATATAGTCTATATAAGAAATGTCACTAGATCTTATATATATCGCAAAAAAACTTTAATATGATTTTTTATTATGCTACCAAAGGGTTTAATTAAAGGCCACTAAATGCACTCTCACTAGTGGAAAAAAAGCTATTGGCTGCTGCTAATTGGCTGCGGTTTTAGTGTATACGTAGCCAATATATCAAATTACAAAAAACAAATTACTCAATGGCTGCGGTTTGGTCATTGTCCGCAGCCAATAGCTTAAATTTCAAAAAAAAAGTAATCAATGGTTGTGGTTAGGCTGATGTCCGCAGCTAATAAGTCAAGTTTCAAAAAATAAAATGCTCAATGGCTGCGGTTTGGCTGTTGTCCGCAGCCAATAACACTTTCAAAAACGCGCCTTATATTCTTAATGTCTAAAAAATAACCTAGCTACTGTTTCATTTCACGTATGACCCTTCTTCTTCCTTGTGTTGCTCTCCCTGCTGCTGTTTCATTTCACGAATATTAAACCCACGAATTGTTCTTCTTCCTTGCTTTGCTCTCCTTGCTAATTGTTCTTCATCTTCTTCTTCATAAATATTAAACCCACGAATTGTTCTTCTTCATCTTCTCATCTTCTTCAAAAACGAGTTCCTCTTCTTCAAAAAAAAAAACGAGTTGTTCTTGTTCTTGTTCTCTTCTTCTCCTTCGTGTTTGTTAAGCCCACTGTTGGCCACTAAACACACTATTGGCTGCGGACAGGTCCAAAATCGCAGCCAATAGTCTATTTTTTTTGCTGCGTTTTTTAACCGCAGCCATTGTTTAAAGCTATCAGCTGCTACCACAAGTGTTTGGGTCCAAAACCGCAGCCTTTAGTGATCTACAAACCGCAGCCTTTGAGGTTTTTTCCACTAGTGTCTACATACCATTAGAAATTCAAAGTAGTGATATTTAAATTAAATGTCGCTAAATATATCTCACTAAAATCAACTTATGTTATAGTGTCAAGTGTGATCTTGTTTTATTCGTCTTAATTTAAATTTTATTAATATCTCAACTTTTATAATTTTTTCTCAAACATAATTAGAGATATTTAAGATTGAAATAGTGCATCGGTAAATTTGCCAAAATCGAATAGGAGAATAATAATGATTAAGAGAGAGTATTATTTTTGTACATAACCCACCATTTCACACATTCAAACTCTGTTTTATCTCTCTAATTTCACTAATTAACTAAAAAAAATAACAAGAAAATCAATTTATTAATCTTGTGTCATTTCTTTCAGTAGAAACCTTACGGGAAGAGAAATTACTTGTTGAAAATACTTCATATTTGATAAAGATCCCACATTAGTAAAATAGTAAGTTGAATTGTTATTAGAATCTCAATCTTAATCTACGATTCTACAATTTTACGATCTAAAACTAGGCGACTGACCTGGATCGTAGGTAGGATCCTAATGTTCGTAGAATCGTATGATCCTACTAAGCTCCAGTATTTCGGTGTTAGGATCATAACACGATCTTACGATCCTATGATTCAATCTTTCAAAAGTAGTTTCAATCATAAATTTTTAATATAATTCAGATTTTGCTTATGATTAAAAGTGTATATGTCAAAATAATTATATCAATACCACCATAATTCATGTTTTTCTTGATTCACTGTTTAAAACTGGTTATCAAAAGTATTATTTTTAAAAACTTAATAGTTGAAGTCAAATAAGCTTTTATTAACACCTTATAATTAAAAAAATAAATATAATTGATAATCAATAATCTAAAGCGTATTAATGCATATTTATAGGATCATACATGATCCTACGATCCAATTCAACAACTATGATACTACTTTCGTAATGATTCTACGTAGAATCTCGATCCTAATTAACAACCTTGGTGGCTATGAAGCATATAATGTTTTGTGGTTAATCCTCTTGATACCATATGGTTTTAGAAAAAACTAAACCTCATCGATCAAATGTGTATGCAAGTGAATGCTCATAATCCGTGGATTTATGGGCCCCAGTCCACGGATGCCCTATAGGTGCGTCCACCCGAATAGATCCACGAGATAACTATGTGACGAACTGGAAATAATAGTACTCTATTAGAAATTGGGGCTAATAGAATGGTAGCTTTTTTGGGGAAGGACCGTTGTAACACTTTCATGGAAGTTGGAATTTTTTTTCTTGGGAATTGGGCGGCAGTTAAATGGCTAACAATGTTATGTATTCTATTAGATATACACTTTGTTAGTGAGTTCACCAGCATATATATAGCATCTTTAACTAAATTGTTATATATATATATATATATATATATATATATATATATATATATATATATATATATATATATATATATATATATATATATATATATATATATATATATATATATATATATATATATATAAAAAGTTAAATGCTGTCAGTTGACTGGGCATAGATCCGTTCTTGCTGGATCATATTCCACTTCTAGATGTTCAGCCAAATAATGTCAGTTGATAGTATTGACTAGTGCTTGGTCACACTCTACTTCTAGATGTTCCTTCCTCTTTTTAGTATGTCGATATCTCTACTAAGGGTCTTCCACATTAGTTGTTTACCGCTGTTTTGGCCTTCTTCCGCTTCGACTAATTTTGCTTTTCTAACCTGAAAACATGGAAACACTAATGAAGATTTTGCTTGTTAATGCAATTGAAACTGTTTCTGCTTGTTCATATCTTTGATCAAAAGGAGCCTTCATGTATAATAGGATGTCCAGGTAAGTTTCATAGGATCAGAATCTCATATATATCTTGACATGTCATTTTAGATGCTAAAGGATGCAGAAGAATTTCAGGAAACAAGATGCTAAAATAATGCTCAAGATAAGAAAGAATTAGCTAGGTTGATGCTATACCTATTTTATTTCAAGATTATTGTACGTTTGTGCATCCTATGTATAAATTTCGTTATTCCTATGCCATTAAGTGGCTTCCTCCCAACTAGATGGAGTATAAAAGAGGTTGGATACACATAATTAACGTTACCCTTGAGAGTTGTGATTACAAAGATGATGTTTTCGTAATCGACTTTAGATAACAAACATATTTGTATATTGGACAAAAATAATAAGCTAGGTTGCATTTGAAAAGGTAGGATGCGCATAACTTTATCTGTATATTAGAGAAATGAAAACCTAGATAGAATCTAAAAGAGTTGAATTCATGTAACTTTATTTGTGTGAAAACAAAAATGATGTTTCCAATTAACCCTTGCTAGCAAACATATCTATGTATTATAGAATGGAAAACCTAGGTGTGCGGGATTTGAAAGCCTTGCATGCACGTAATTTTATATGTATAACAATTAAGGTATCGTCTCTGATTGACCAGTAATAGCAAATGAATATCTGGGCGATATTCTTAGGTGGAATCAGTGAAACATAATTCGCCTTTTGGATTCGCAATTTGCTCAAAATAATTCAAAAATAGCCTAAAAGTGATCATAATTCGCTTATTTCAATTTACGATTTGCAATAAAATCAGCGAATGATATGACAATGGGTGGAATATTCTTAAAATAATAAGCATTTTAATGCACATGATACTTTTGCATTGTCATCACAAGTTTTACATGTGAACCTATGTGGGAGTAGCAACTAGCAATAATTGTAGTAAAGAACCAGATGCTGCTGTGCCTACACTCTTGTGTGGAGCATTGACCTTATATGAGATATAATGAAGAGGATATTGAGAATAATATTCAATTTTAGATATTAGAGGGTCTGTATTTTCAGATAGGGTTGTATATATTATATGTAGAACTATGTACTTGGCCATTTGATTGTTTATTTGTTTAAACCTAGAGCATTTCTATCTATGAGTATAAAAAAAACACCTTTACAAATGCATTGTTGCCATCATGGGGCTATTTTGGCGAGTTCCTTAGTGAATCTAGGCCCAGAGTCTAGACTATGATCAGGATTATTTGATAACAAATCCTATTATTATTTAATTGTGTAACATATAAAATAGAGAAACGATAAGATGAATTGGTTCTCACACGTGCACACTACAAAAAAAATGATAAAATGGCGACCAGCAATTTCAACGCCATTTGGAAGCTAAATGGTCAAAAAGTGGAAATGGCGACGGGCTGGCGACGACCTTGTGGTGGACGCTGTTTCATGGACACTAAATAAGAAATCGACGTTAATTCGTCGCCTTTTATGGTCAAGCTCATGGCGTCCAACTGGCGTCTAACTAGCGTCCAACTAACAAAAATGCTTGGCGTCAAGAAAAACCGTCGATGTTTCGTCTTTATGTAGTATTGTATTTTTATATTATATATATATATATATATATATATATATATATATATATATATATATATATATATATATATATATATATATATATATATATATATATATATATATATATATATATATATATATATATATATATACACTTATGATATATTGCTATAAAACAAATAATTGGTTGGACAACTAAACAATTAAACAAATAAATAAAAAGATAATCCTAAAATTAGCATAAATTCAAATATGTTACATAAATACATCTATTGATTGGGAGGTTGGGGGAAGGGTTGATACAAAATTATTTTGTATTTTGGTAAGATTCTCGTTCTGCAATTAATTGGTTGGACAACGTTCGGTGAATCTCAAACGCGTTGGTTGTGTTCAAACACCGATTTTGGTAATCTTCCTCTAATCGGGCGTTAAACACCGATTGTCGTTCCTCCAATTCTTTAAATTTTTCTTCAATGATAGCTAAAAAATCTGGTTGAGAAGACGGAATACGCGACGGCTCTGACGGATAAATAATTTGAGAAGCAGAACCAACCCCATACACTATCTTTCTTTTTTTCTTTTTACCTTGATCAACATTATTCAAAGTAACCAATGTTCGACCCATTCTAGAGGAGAATTCAATGGGTCGGATACGGGCCACACCGAGCCTAAGATCAAATATGAGTCCGGATAAGGGCCTTTAAAATTTAATATGGGGTTTATTTGGGCCGGGCTTGATAAGGCTAGCCCGACCCATTTTCATAAATAGAAATTATTGTTATCCTCATTGATCAATTTAGAATAAAAATTGTAGAAATGTTAATAATTCCCATTGGCATTGTCATTTAATGTTAATAATTGTACTAAAGCCCGTTTTTGACCTGCCTGTTTTTCAACCCAACCCTTACAAAACCCTTATAAAAACAGGCTGGATAAGAGCTTAATATGAGGGCCCTTCCCGTTGAAAACCGTTATACACAACCTTACCCTTGTAATAACAAAAGAGGTTGTTTCCAATCAAAAGTTTATAAATAAGTGTATATATAACTAATGAGTAGGTAGTTATACTCCGAAACCAAAGAACTTACTACCATAACATATGATATGTCTTTGGTGATAAATTTATTATTAGGCTTATATGATATGTCTTTGCAAGAGGAGAATTCACTGGTCACTACAGATCAGCCCAATGATATTCCATCCTAAAACCAATTTGTCATAGGAGGAGTAGTCCATCAAGCTTATACGCTAGTAAATCTTTCTAATTATTCGATGTAAAATCACATGAGTCAGTCATTTTTTCTAACATTTGGCTCAATAGAGCAGGGAAAAGCCATATAGTTAGGATATTATAAACAGAGGAAGCAAATATAAATGGTGATTATTACCATTACTTAAGGTTGTATACAAAATACAAGATAGGAGAATGAGTTAGATACATTGATTAGCCACATATTAAGACTCAATCTCAACATATATAAGCTGTTTTCATGAGTCTGAACAAAAGACTTCATGCCTAAAACGAGCTTTTACCGAAGATATGTAGTGTGAGGCCTTCATGTTAACTTTATCATCAGCAACAGCACCAAAATAAGTGTCCAAATGATTAACAGTATGATCAATTCTACTGTCAGGAACATGATACGAACGCGTTTCGATCGACAATGGTTTTCGATCCTGGTTCATATGGTAACATACTGATGTAGTTGATGTTTTGTAAAAGGATGGAATTAGGTTCACCTTCATGGTGAAAGTATAAACTCTGTTAATAATAATGTTGTGCAAATTTGTTACTAGAAGTAGTGTAGGTTTTCTGCTTAGAAAACTAGGCTTTTATAGGTGTTTTTATGTTGCTTATCATCATCATCATACTCAGTGTATTCCGCTCATAGAAAACTATGATCAGGGTTGGAAAGGTAAGAACGACGGCAAATCTTACCCATAGAAGAGAGTGCAATCATAGAATCATTCGACTTGAAAAAGGTTTTTAAAGAGAGTGAAACCTGCAACTTACAAATAGTATTAGTAGAATACGTACAAATAACCAAAATAAAATTTTATGTTGCTTGTAATTGGTATTATTCAATTAGTTAATCAGATTAAGATGAATCCTTTAAAGATGGAGACTAAAGATTGGTTTATTCTTTGTACTTTTTAGTTAAAGTTGCAAAACATATTTTATTAATCAATTAACAGCATTCTATTAGCATCCCATCTTAGTGGAGTTTAGAGAGTTAATATGTACACAATTAGACGTCGTAGTTGGGCGAGGGTTGGGATCAGGTAAGGTTGCTAAGATCGGGATTCTATTAAACTAATCTAGAAAAATCTAGAATTTTAATTAAAAATAAAAATATCTAAACTAGAGAATTAAAAAATAAAAATATCCAAGATAATAAATTAAAAGTTTCTAGAAAGAGAATAAAAAATTAAAAATTTTAAGATATCATATTAGAAGATCCTAGATTAAGTAATTAAAAAATAAAAATATCTAAG
The DNA here is from genome assembly GCA_019425755.1 of Amaranthus cruentus. Lineage (NCBI taxonomy): Eukaryota > Viridiplantae > Streptophyta > Magnoliopsida > Caryophyllales > Amaranthaceae > Amaranthus > Amaranthus cruentus. Next base: position 1,304,899 of record CM033453.1, read on the forward strand.
ATATTTTTTTTTGTAAACTTGTAACCAAACTCTTACTATAAATACCCACGGATGTAATTACTTTTGGGGCAATGAAAAGAATAGTCATCTTACATATATTCACTCTCTTCCTCTCCAAACAAATCAATTTACTACTTTCATATCCAAATTTTCCTACAGATTCTACATAGGATCGTTGAAAGGTAGGATCGAAATCGGTAGAATCGGATCGTAGGATCGTGTGATCCTACAAATATACATTAATATGCTTTAGATAAATGATTTTCAATTGTATTTGTTATTCTTTTAAGTTTTAAGGTTTAAATTAAAACTTATTTGACTTCATGCGAATCAGTAAAACTTGAATTTTATTCATATTGATATAATTGTTTAGATATATACATATATGTACGTAAGTAAAAATCTGGATTATATGAATTTTTATGTTATGATCCTACCACTCAAATCCTGAAACTATGTAGGATCGTACAATTCTACCAACATTAAGATCCTACCTACGATTCGAATTGGTCGGCTAATTTTAAATCGTAGGATCGTAAAATCATTGATCAGGATCGAGATTTTAATAACCATGGGTGCAGATGTGTTACGGGTTATGCGAGTCATGGGGCAGGTTGCGGGTCAAATATTGAAAAATACATAGTTAATAAAGATAGAAAATAAACTAATTTGCTTGATGTTTGACCCATTAAAAATCTATGTTTCACCTCTTATTGACCCATTAACAACCTACTATTGACCCACTATTATAAAATTCGTTAATACCCGCTAAGTATAATCAAGCCCGCACCCCAATGGCCAACCCACCCCATTAACCAGTTCTATACTCAATCATATTCAAACACCTTCAAAACTTTACATAAATTAAAAAAAGTATTCGATTTAATATGTCATTATCAGCATATAAAATATCTTGTTTTTTTTGTCATTTACATACAAATCAAATTCTTCTCACTTTGGATTAAGTTTGACTGAATTATTGCAGTGAACAGTGGTAGATTAAAGTAAAATACTTTAACTAAATGATCACTATCACTAAGGGAATTCATCAAAATGATTAGGGCTTTTTCTTAAGATGTTGAGAGCAGAATAAAATGAAGTAATTTTGTTAGTTAAGGCAAGGACTTTATAATCTTCAAGAAAGAGAATCATATCACTGAATCAATATTGAAAAGAATCATATCATTAACATTAAGTAAATATTGAACAGAATCAATTGTTAGATATTTTATATTTTTGGAGCAGAACAAGAACAACTTGTATTTGTTCATTCTGTAAATATTGAACTTTATTGAGATGTGATTTAAAATTAAAAATATCTATTATTTAAAATTATTAGTAATTAATTAATAAGTTAGTTACTTTATTTTATTAGTTATTAAAAAACAAGTGGTCCATTTAGTGGAGTAGTGGGTCAAATAGAGGGATTAGTTGTCATGATTTTAGTTAATTATTATTGGGCGCTCTTTTGAGAGATCGTCTTTTGTAAAGACGACTCTCAAAAGTCCAGCATAAATCTATATTTAGAGTTGTAACAATATATATTTAGAATTGAACTGAACTTTTAAAAGCCGTCTTTACAAAATAAGGCCGCATCATATCAAATTGTGATATCAATGATCCATCAAATTATATATTGCTATTTGCCTATTATGTGAAGTTGCAGATAATTTTTTCTATTAAAAATTAATCGAGAATAAAATCTTTGTTATAACGTCAATACGTTTACATAATCTGACCTTTAAACTTTGTTTAGGTGGAAATATAAACAAAGACTACTTAACGACATTAGGGTGAGGAGAATTTTTTTTGGATTGTGATGCATGCTGCATTATTTGTAATACTAGAAAGTTTCAACAGATTAAGATGAATACTACAAGAATAAATAGTGATTTGTCTTTATACTATAAATAGAGAAATGTCCACTTGAAGAAATATGTATTATTAGTTCCTTAAAGTAGTTTAACAAAATAACAATAGATTCTACTAAGAAAATTGAATTGTTCCTTGCCTTCTTATCTTATATCAAATAGTAGTATATGTTTAAGATGCATTTGTGTTAAAACATTGTTGGATTAAAGATAATATAACTTAAATATTATTATTATAAAAGTGAATTATTATAATATTAAAACACATTTACCTACATAATTTTTCAAATACTAACTCAATAAAAAGTTTAAATTTATTATTAAAGTCCCAATAAATAAATATTATATACTCCATCACGCCCTTGAGACAATATCGCTTTAGAATAAAAGTTTGAATGTGACATTTAAAGTTTTGAGCATGTGTAACATATGTGATTGCCCAGTGCACAAAAATAAAAATAAAAACTTCATATTGAATGATAAATAATATTCTCAACGACCCGTTTGGTTAGTGGTACTAAATGGTGGTAATGACAATAATTTATAGTATAAAATTTCATCAAAAGTTTCATGCCCTTCCCATGGTGATGAAACTTTGATCACAAAAAAGATTTTTGTTTATAAATTTTCATTATCACCTCTCCCAATTAATGCATCGGAATAAATTTTATGAAGAAAATAAGATGATTGAAGTTGGACAAGGATGACCATCAAAGTAGCCAAGAAATTTTTCAACCAAAATTACACTAATTTTTATTTGTGTTACCACTATTTATCACCATCTATAAAATGGATCACAAGGATTCTAAGATAAAGCTAGTTGTAGAAAGTTATTATACAAAACAATACGGGCCATAAATATGAAAAGTGCACATGATCATACTTAATGTTAATAATTTTTATTGATCTATTATAAAAAAAAAAGATTTTATTGATCTTCTGGCTAACATGTCCTCAAAGTCTAAAAGAAACATTTAAATAATTAGGCCTTTTTCAACACTTGAGGTTGATTACACTCTAAATATTTATCCAAAACAAAGAAAAGGAAATAGAATCGTATCATTTAGTAAAAATTGATAGATTTGTATTGTGAATTAAAAATCGATAGATTGGTATTGTGAATTTATTTTTGCAGCTATAGAAGCAACACCCACTTGTTGATATATCATTGTTTATTTTTTCTTACTTTAACATCAATAAATTAATATGTATGTATATTTTATCATTAGGAACCTGAGTTTGATTTTTGCTATACTTCTCCCTAATCCTCCCTTCTCGCTGGATATCATGTTACAAAACGAACTTATGAATTGATCTAATGCATTAATTGCTTCAACACAGGGTCGTCGATTAGCAAGGGCAAAACAGGCTACCGTTTAGGGCCCTAAATTTTTTAGGGTCCAAAAAAACTTATTTTTATGTATATGAATGCATGTTATTAATTTGAAATTAAATTTAGATCAGGTGTTCTCTTGAGAGACCGTCTTTTGTAAAGACGACTCTCAAAAGTCTAGTCCAAATCTATATTTAGAGTTGTAACAATATATATTTAGATTAGACTGGGCTTTTGAGAGCCGTCTTTACAAAAGACGGTCTCAAGTAAGAATTTGTAAATTTAGATATAGCTTATATTTTATGTTAAGTGATAATGAGTGATTTGTGCTTTTTTATAAAGTAGTTTAAATATTAACAATAAAAAAATTAAATGATCTGCTTTCAAAAAAAAATAAATGTATCTATTATACTATTCGTTACGCTAAGTTTTTAGGGGTTTTTTTTTATCTTTTTGCTATGGGGCCTGAAAATAGATGAGACGACCCTGCTTCAACGAAATGATTGTAAATATTGCATTATATTTTCTTCGTTTTAAATTGTTTTTTAAACTTTGAGTCTGTGACAAAAACTATAAGGTAGAATTTGAAAATGGAGAATTTGATTTTGGTATTAATTCAAATTCAAGAATTCTAAATGACATCCATATATTTGGAATTCTCAAATTTTGATACTTGACCCATTTTCTCAATTCTTAAACATCGCCACCCTTTTCATTTTATCGCCACCCCTTTTTAAATAAAATTACTAAAATGCCCTTAAATCCAATTTTAATTATAGAATCAACCATTATTATTTCTAAACTAAATTTCTTAATAATAATTAAATTAAAATAAAAATATAAATTTTAGTAAAGAAAATAATTTTTAAAATCGAAAAATAAACTTGATCACACGTTTTGTATTGAAATTTGATACATAATCACTCCTTTGGCCGAAACTTTTGATACAAAAATCACATTACGGAAATATTTGTAGCATTAGAACCTAGACTTCAATATCTTTCCAATGATATATTATATGCCTAATTCCGTTAACCGAGCGAGAAATGACGATCGTTTGAAGTTTATTTGTGTTGAAATTTGATACATGTTCAATCTTTTGGTCATAACTTTTTATAGAATTGTATTAGTGCAAGGTTTGCGGCATTATTAAATAGACTTCAAGAGCTTTCCAACGACATATTATATGCCCAATTCTAATAATCGAGCGAGAATGACCACCGTTTGAAGTTTGCAGCAATTTCTAACGACCAGGCCATGGTCCAATCGCACAAAATGTGCGATTCCACCATGGTCCAATCCCACAAAATATGTTATTCCACCATGGTCCAATCGCAGATTTTGTGCGATTGGGCCATGGTGGAATCGCACATTTTGTGCGATTGGACCATGGCCTGGTCGTTAGAAATTACTGCAAACTTTGAACGGTCGTCATTTCTCGCTCGATTGTCAGAATTGGGCGTATATAATGTCGTTGGAAAGCTCTTGAAGTCTAGTTTCTAATGCCGCAAACCTTGTACTAATAAAATTTTTCTATAAAAAGATATGACCAAAAGAATGAAAATGTATCAAAGTTCAGCACAAATAAACTTCAAACAATCGTCATTTCTTGCTCGGTTATCGAAATTGGGCATATAATATATCATTGGAAAGATCTTGAAGTATAGGTTATAATGCCTCAAATATTATAATTATTCGAATTTTCTATTTAAAGTTATAGCAATTAGAGTGAATATGTCTCAAATTTTAACATAATCATATCGATTCCGCAATCATATTGATGCTCATTTTTGTTGGCCATTATAATTCAATGTTTAGTTTTAGCTTGTTTTAGTTCAATGAGTATTCGGAGAAAGTTTATAAAGAAATGTTTGAGATTGAAGGTTTGAAAAGTAATCAGGGGCAATTTTGGAATTTTCAATATATAAGGGGTGGCGATAAAATGAAAAGGGTGACGAAGTTTAATAATGCCCTTTTGCATTATCATTGGAATTCTATGCATGGAATTGACCAAATTTTGCATTTTCAAGTTTAAGATTTGTCAAATATAATATTTGGACCAATTCAGCATTTGGAAATGAATTTCAATTAGTTGCCAACGTGGCATTTTATTTTTTTGACCTAGATCCAAACCCGGATCCAGCTCCATAGGACCTAAAAAATTTGGACCCGAATTCATCCCTAGACCCTTGAGGTCTAACGGGTCTAGGGTCTGGATCTAGGTCAAAAACCAAATTTTTTTTCAGAATTTTTTAAAAATATTTTATATAACTTTTATCCATTCGTATCAAATTATTTGAACATTTTCAACTAATAAGAATCTTCTAATTTTGTATACTAATTGAGGGACCAAATATATGAAGGTCTCCAACATTAAAGTTCTTAAAATGACAAAATTCATAGTCTTTTGATTTTTAAGTATATACAAGTATACAATGATCGTGTTTCAAATAAAATTAACCGACATATTTCCGAATAACGTAATGTTCCAAAATATAACATAGTTCCAAAATATAACATAGTTTCAAATCAAAGAATTAATTACACATGATAGCAAATATATAAATTTAAAAAAAGATGTAAATGGGTCCATGGGTCGGATCCGGGTCAGATTTGGGTCTCAAACGTGTAGACCCTAACCCTGACCCGGACCCTAAGGTCATTAACCCGATCTGACCCGAACTCATAGGGTTCAGACCTTTAAATTAGGATCGGGTCGGGTCTAGACCCTTAGGGTCAAGGACCCATGCCCATACCTTTTAAGGCCTTGTTTGATAGTCGATCACTAATGGTCTGTGGTGGAAATGAAAATGAATAGATAGTAATGAATTGAAGTTCTTATTCTCAAACATTACTGAATTCATGGTTTAAAACAAAAAAAAATCACGCCATACTCATTCTGGATCTAACAGTCTAAGCGGGAGCAAATTAATGACATTCATTCATTTGGATTAATTATAAAATGGTGTAATAAATGTTGTTTGAGTATGCAAGAAACATCTAGGATTGAAGTCGATGAAATGGAGTTAGGATCCTCTTTATTACCTAAAATGTAATGGAAGGTCCATAACTGAAATCTAATGGTTAGAATTGCTTGATAGAGAAAAATTGAGAGAATTTTGAGACTTTATTTTTAATTTTAAAATAGGTGTTAAAATCTTAAAATGAGTAATTAAGAAAAGTAATATAGAAATATATATCAGGGATAATGATTCTTATTGTAGATCATAAAAATCATACAAGATTTTCCAAATCATAGTTAAATGGATAATATATGCAATTAGGATAAATATAATACATTAATTATTTAGCTTAATCTACAATTTAATAAAGACCTTTTTAAGGATAATGGAAAAACATGTTAATATCAACTATCAAGATAAGAGAATTAAATTAAAATAAGTGTCTTTTCTGTTTATTTCTTATTGGAAGGTGCCTAAATCTTGATCCTTTATTCATTATTTTTACTTTTACAAGTGGGTTCATTTTTACCTACCAATTAAGCACGTGGATTAAAGTTTGATCCGGATCAAAAAATATCAACAAAAAATCAGTAGTGGCTTTGTTTTTTTCTTGACTGATTTGATTAGATGCTAATTGAATTTCAACTTTATGTTTTTATCACACCAGTTATTTCTTTATATGATCGTTACATTATATTTGCTATATTTTTATTGTTTTTTTCAATTTAATATCATCGTTATATTATATTTTCTATATTTTTATTGTTTTTTTCAATTTAATATGTTATATTGATCATTAATTTGTTGAAATATGCATTAATAAAAAATTTATAAAGTTAATATTTAAAAGTATGTAATCAGACGATTTAAACTAGATTTTAGTTGACTATGTTTTTTCTTACACCTTAACCGTAATGTATGAAATAAGTTCGAATGATGAATAGTGTCAATAATCCCAATATAACAAATATGTCAAAATGTATGAAATCATAATTGTTATCATTATACCAAGTGTATTCTGCTTTTAGAAACTAAGTTCAGGGTCTGGGCAGGGAAGAAAGACGACAGCTCATACCCATAGACGAGAGTGCGGTCAAAGAGTCTCTCGGCTCTAGAAAGGTCTTCAAAGAAAGCGAAACATGCAACTTACAAATAGAATAAATATAATACGTCAAAAAACTAATAAAAGATAGAAGTAAAGGAGGTAAGGAGCGATAATTAAAGACAATGAACAATAACAAACGATGGGTAAAAGAGACAGGTTTAGTAATCTAACTGCCCCTATCTCTGGTTAGGTCCTTGGAGAGGTGAAGTTTATGCATGTCACTTTTAATCTGTTCCTCCCATGTTCTCCTAGGTCTTCCTCGACTTCTTTTGTCCTCAACTATGATGCATTCGATCCTTCTTACTGGGGTGTCATGTGTCTTTCTCTGCACATGCCCAAACAATCTCAACTTGTTCTTCCGCATCTTTGCGGAGAAAGGTGCAACCCCTAACTTCTCCCTGAATTCTTGGTTTCTTATCCTATCCATCATAGTATTACCACACATCCACCTCAACATACGCATTTTTGTTACTTCCATCCTCTGTTCGAAAACATTCTTTATTGGCCAACATTTTGTCCTATACAACAGCGCAGGCCTAATTGCAACGCGGTAAAATTTACCTTTTAATCTCTTCGAGAACTTTTTATCACAAAGCACCCCGATTGCTGCTCGCCACTTAATCCAACCTGCTTGTATACGGTTAGTAACGTCTCAATCAATCTTCCCATTACTCTGAATCACCGATCCTAAATATTTGAACTTATACGTACATACAATAACTTTTCTCCTATATTTAATTGAATTTGCAACCTTTTTTTTTGAATATTTTCTGTCTTCTTAAAGGTATAAGAAAGGGCTATTATGATTAATTAGGGGGAGTAATAACTTAAGAAATATGACAAAGTTTTCTCATCTTCCGTAATTCAATGTGAAAGTTACCATATTTCAAAAATCAAATCTCATCCTTTCCCCTTGCCCTTCCCATAAACGGAACAAAATTGTCATGATTGAAATTCTAATTGAAATCGTTAAAAGGGATTGGATAGATTGATAAGATTGAATTGTTAGGATCGTGTAATAAAAATTTAATTAGCTAGTATATTTAGTTACTAATCATAATAATTAATTAATTATTCATGTTAAAAGTTTTAATATGTAAATCATAATTGCTTTGAGAGCCTTTTCAAGAATAAAAATAAAAAAATTTCAATAATTAGTTTCGATCTCTATAAAAATAAATAACTTTATATATTTTAAAATCATGATTTTGAAATGTTACAAGTATGTGTGTGAAAGAGATTAGTGGAGGACGGTGAATAAAAAATTTAATAATACTTAAGATACATTGTTAGTTAAATCGTGAGATCGTAGAATCGTGTTTGATCATACCCTTGAAATTTAATTCTAGTGAGTATCGTTACAATCCTGCTTACAACTTCGACTGCTAGCTCGTCTACTTTTTAATCGTGAAATTATTAAATCGTATAAAGATCGTGATTTTATAACAATTTAAAACCTTGCCTTTTTCATAACAGCTAGTCTCCTGAGAGACCGTCTCTCTGAGAGACGTCTTTCAGGCCCAATCCATCAAAGCTTATTTTCTACTCTTATTTCACATTGTTTTATGGGCCAACCCAATAAAAGATGGTCTCACAAAGAGACCGTCTCTTACAAAAATTTGTGTTTTCATAAATGATAACAACTTTGATGTAGTCCTTGATTTTGCCCAGGCCGACAATTCAGTCCGAATCCGACCCTAGTCCGACTCGATCCGAGGAAAAATAATCTGATTCGAGTCCAAGGAAAAAGTCATGTGACTAATTCAAGCTCTCTCTTATACTAATTGTAATTTTTGATTTTGAAAAAGTACTTGGTATTTTTGTTTAGATTAATGAATCAAGATAAGACAAATAAAATCAAGAGAAAGAAAATACGCCAAATCAAAATACGAGAAAATTTTGTTAAATTTTAGTAGTAGGATTATTTTTGTTGTTAAAATTGAATTCAAATTAAAGTACATATATGTGCTTTAATTTGAATTCAATTTTAACAACAGAAATAATCCTACTATTAAAATCTAACAAAATTTTCTCGTATTTTGATTGTATATGAAAAATATATTTTGTTAATTTTGTTTGCTTTAAAATCATTAGTACAATATCACAACGATACTGTTTGATAATAATCCGACTCTGTTGGAGATCCGAGAGTCCGAGTCGAGGCAAACTTCGAGTATGCATAATCCGACTTCTATTGTGGAATTAGTATAGGAATCCAATGCCATTTAATTCAAAGATCAAGAAATGACCAACGGTCATTTCCAGCAAGAATCGCCGACTCGGCGATCTGTCCTACACCAAGGAAAGCCGACTCGGCTTTTCCTTCTGGACAAAATCATACTTTCCAGAAGCTAAAGCCGAGTCGGCTTGAGCTCCAAAAAGGGGAACGCCGAGTCGGCGTTTTATGCTGACTTGGTTTTCCCTTTTTTTGTTTTGTCCTATCCTTTGAACTCCTTTTGAACCTAGTATATTAATACATATTGTCCCACTACCTTAGTTAGTGATTATAAACTTAGGATTATTATACACTAAATGTTCAACAATCCTCCCCCATTTTGGGTATAATAAGCCTCTCATTTACCAAACAAAACTTATAATACATTTCATGCATCAACGCTAATATCCCTTAGGATTGAATTAACGCCTAGTACAACACACTTCACAAGTGATCGAGCCAAAATTGATTTCCATACGGATTTGAATCAAATGACCCTTCCAATCACTTGAAGATGAATTACGCATAAAACAAATAACACAAAGTTATTAACCTGACACATTATAAGGCCGTGTTCGTATCTTATTCATAAGTTTATCATAGTCAGTATGCCAATCTTGACTACTTGAAGCGGCCACACTTCAAACTTATATAGGTAGGTTCTCAATACGTATAAAACATATCCCCGTGATCCGGATATAACACCAAGAGCTCTTCAACCCTTAATCTTGAGAACTTTAAAGGACGACTACCTTTTTCATCACGGTCCAAAACAACGATGGGTCATTAAACTTGTTGCTTACAAAGATCAAAAGGATTTTACCACATTGAATTCAGACACGATGTTACTCATGCGTGAATTGGGTTTTCCCAAATGATCTTATTGACATAAATCGATTGCAATTGAAGCTTGTTCAATTGAATCCCTACTCATGGCTTTCGTAAACGAATCCGCCACATTGAACTTAGTGTTCACATAGTCAAAAGTTATGACCCCGTTAATGATAAGTCCTTGCACTAGGCTATGCCTAAGAGCAATATGACGAGACTTACCATTATACACTTGACTATAAGCTCTACCTAAAGCGGACATGCAATCCGCATGAATCGCCACCGGTGAAATTAGCTTAGGTAACAGAGGTATCTCAAACATGAGATTCCTCAACCACTCCGCTTCACTAGATGCTGAAGCAAGAGCTATAAACTCAGCTGACATCGTAGAATCAGCTATGCATGTTTGTTTCTTAGAGGACCATGAAATGGCACCTCTCCCATAAACAAACACCCAATCACTCGTAAAAGAGTTATCCTCTTCATTAGTGATTCAACTAGCATCGGAATAACCTTCTAAAATAGGAGGTTCACCGCTATACGCGATACCATAATCCTTGGTACGCAACAAGTATCTTAATACTCTCCTTATCGCCATCCAATAATGGGGACCCAGGTTGCTTGTAAATCTACTAAGTTTTCCAACCGCAAAAGCTATGTCTGGCCTAGTACAGGTCATGGCATACATCAAAGATCCTATGACTTTTGAATACTCTAATTGAGAAATTGGTTGACCGGTATGTTTAGCAAATTTCATACCCGGTTCCATGGGAGTAGAGACTGGTGCTTTATCAAGCATACTAAACCGCTTAAGTATCTTCTCAACATAGTGAGATCGACTTAACTTAATACGGTTACCTTGTCTTATGATCTTAATACCTAAGATCACATCAGCCTCCCCCATATTCTTCATTTAAAAGGATCTAGACAAAAAATCTTTTGTCTCTTGTATTTGTACGAAGCTAGTACCAAAGATGAGCATGTCATCTAGACATCTACATATAGACAAATGATAACACCATTACCATGGCTATCGAACTTGCTATAAACGCACTTATCGGCTTGATTCAGTTTGAATCCAAAGGACAAAATCGTTTCATCAAATTTTTGATGCCATTGCTTAGGTGCTTGTTTGAGCCCATATAAGGACTTAACAAGTTTACACACCTTTTGCTCTTTTCCTTTTAAAACAAACCCTTCGGGTTGTTTCATGTAAACTTCCTCATCTAATTCCCCATATAGAAATGCGGTTTTAACATCCATTTGATGTATTTCTAGATGATAGACCGTAGCTAAAGCTACCAATAACCGAATAGTGGTTATTCTTGCAACCGGTGCATATGTATCGAAATTATCGATACCAAGCTTTTGTCTAAAGCCTTGTGCCACTAAACGGGCCTTGAACTTGTCAATAGTACCATCAATTTTCATTTTCTTTCGAAAAATCCACTTGCAACCTATTGGTTTACAAGTAGGAGGAAGATCCACTAACACCCAAGTGTTATTACCCATGATGGATTGCATCTCATCATCAATAGCTTCTTTCCAAAAGGTGCTATCATGTGATGCTATAGCATCACTATAAGTCAATGGGTCACCTTCCACATTAAATAAATATGGAACACTAGAAGATACTTCACTTCTAGTACCTTCAATCAAGTATACTTAGAAGTCCGGGCCAAAGCTTTTAGCTTTCCGTTGCCTCTTACTCCTTTTGGGAATAAGATCAACTAATTCTTGTTCATCTAGTTGTTGATTTTCATCAACACCTAAAGGTGAACCTTGTTGATTATCATCAACATTGTCATTGGTACAAACTTGTAGATTTCTTTGTCTACTCAATGATGAAAATCTATTTTCATCAAAAATTGCATCTCTTGACTCTATGATCGAATGAATCGACATATAGTCATTTTGTTCTATAACATAGAACCTATAAGTTTTGCTATGAATAGCATAACCTATAAAAATGCATTCAATTCCGCGCTCACCGAGCTTCTTTCTTTTGTTGCCGGGCAATCTTACAATAGCCCTACAACCCCAAACCTTAAGATAGCTTAAGTTTGGTTTCTTTTTGTACCAAAGCTCATAAGGAGTCTCCTTATTTGTTCTCATTGGAACTCGGTTAAGAATGTGACAAGCCGTCAACATTGCTTCACCCCAAAATCCATCACTCAAGCCCGAGTAGGATAACATGGAATTAACCATCTCTTGTAGAGTACGATTTTTCCTCTCTGCCACACCATTTGATTGTGGTGCGTATCCGACGGTTGTTTCATGTATAATGCCCATCGAATTAAAATAGTTTGGATCATAATATTCACCTCCTTTATCGGTTCTTATTCTTTTAAGCTTACTACCAATTTGTATTTCTACTTCATTTTTGTAAACCTTAAAGTGATCAAGAGCCTCATCTTTTGTATGTAAAAGATATACATAACAAACTTGGAAAAATCATCAATAAAAGTTATGACATACTTTTTATTTCCCAATGATGGTGTACTATGAAAGTCACAAAGATCACTATGGATTAATTCCAAAATTTCGGATTTCCGTTCAACACTTTTAAAAGGTGTTCTAGTGATCTTATTTAACATGCACGTTTTGCGATTTTTAGATAATGTAACACACATAGGAATTAAATCATGCTTAGACATAAAAGAAATTTTTTCAAAATTCACATGTCCTAATCTAACATGCCATAAGTAATGCAAATCATTTTTATCATTCATGTTTGAAACATTACAAATAGAGTTCTTATTTGAGTCTAAAGACAATTTAAATAAACTATTACAAAGGAAAGCACGTCCTACAAACAAGTTATTTTTTGGAGATAATACACCTATCGGCTTCAAATACTAATTTGTAGCCCAATCGATTCAAAATAGGACCCGAGACAAGATTTCTACTAATTTCGGGTGCAAAATACACATCCCTTAAAACTAAGAGATTCCCCGAAGTGAAAAATAGCTCAATTTGTCTTTTGCCTTGGACCATGATAGGTGCATTGTTTTCCATGAAGAGATGCTCCCCATCAGCTACTTTGTGAAAGGATTTGAACCATTTTGTAGAATTGCATACATGTCTCGATGCCCCCGAATCGATCCACCAAGACAAAGAATCATACTGCATAGCACTAAAATTAGTATTTATTGAAGAAAGATTCATAGAAGAATTTTCATTCAAAATTGCAAGATTACCTTGAGTAGAAGGTCCTTTTCTTGTAGAAGCTTGACCATTCCCTTTTGCCTTCTTTTGCTTGTTTTTGAGAACAAAGCAATTTTTCCTTCGGTGTTCGGGCTTACCACATTCCCAACATACCTTTTCAGTATTAGGAACAACGGCCTTCCCCTTTGAAGAATCAATTCCCTTCCGCAACCATGTTTATGGTTCCAACATTAGGATTATCATCCTTCCGATTCTCATGAATCCGTAGGCTAGACTCAACAACTATATGTTGTCCAAGATCGGAGAGTGTAATCTCCTCTCTTTTATGCTTTAAGGCATGTCTAACATCCCTCCATGAGGGAGACAACTTGTCTATAATGCTTGAAACAAGAAAAACTTTATCTATTTCAATTTTATGTAATTTAAGGTTGGCATGCATTCTTTGTAATTCATGAAATTGATCAATTATAGGGCGATCTTCTACCATCTTATAAGAATTAAAATTACTTACAAGAAACTTTTTGGAACTCGCATCCTCCGCCATATAGTTGTTCTCCAAAGCATCCCATAATTCCTTAGCGGACTCATGGTTTTGATAGATATCAAAGAGCGAATCTTGCATTCCGTTTAGAATATGGCCCCAGCAAATGAAATCATCATTTTCCCATTTGCTTCTTTTCCTTGTTTGTTCAAGGGTCTCATCTTCCGATTCCGTCGGCTTAGGGGTACTTATCACGTAATTAACGCTCAAAGTAGTGAGGAGGAAAAGCATCTTCTTTTGCCAACGTCGAAACTCGACACCGACAAATTTCTCTAACTTAGCAAAGTTAGATGTAAAGTCCTTCATGGTTGCCATTCCGAAGAGATATCACAAAAGATTATTACGAATATATAATGCAAATATAAATTACAAATGGGAATTTATATTATTCCTTTGTTGATGACAAAATGAAATTACAATAACAATACTAAAAAGAACTTGAAGATAAGTTTGTAACGACAACCGTTACCCGAAAGCTTGATACTTGTTGTAGGCATGTGATCACTTTCCTTTTGTGATATTTCCCCCACAAAGGTACTTGGGTTGATGAACGAAAATTCACAACGAGATACAAACAACACAATATACTCTTAGTACCTAGAGTATACCACTTAACAACAATGTGTTTGAGAATTATAAGAAATATAAGCCTTAGGCAAGAGTTAATTACTCTCTTGACAAAGCACAAGCAAATGAGAGAAAAGAGTAGAAGAATTCAGAAAAATTGGTGTCTTGAACTCATCACCAAAGACCCCTATTTATACTACAAGAGTATAACCTAAGGGTCATGGCACAATAATCACCCTTAATGATCAAATTGATGATCATCCAATTCAATGTCATAAATCTTGACATTCATGAGCATTAGTCACCATTATAATCCATAATAATCTCAGAATTATTGTGGAATTAGTATAGGAATCCAATGCCATTTAATTCAAAGATCAAGAAATGACCAACGGTCATTTCCAGCAGGAATCGCCGACTCGGCGATTTGTCCTACACCAAGGAAAGCCGACTCGGCTTTTCCTTCTGGACAAAATCATACTTTCCATAAGCTAAAGCCGAGTCGACTTTAGCTCCAAAAAGGGGAACGTCGAGTCGGCGTTTTATGCTGACTTGGTTTTCCCTTTTTCCGTTTTGTCCTATCCTTTGAACTCCTTTTGGACCTAGTATATTAATACATATTGTCGCACTACTTTAGTAGTACTTAGTGATTATAAACTTAGGATTATTAGACACTAAATGTTCAACAACTCCGAGTGGAGGTGGACTGAAAACAAAAGTCTGACTATTATCCGGAGCAAAGTCGGAGTATTTATAATCCGAGCCGAGTCCGACCCATTGCCATCCCTAGGCCGACACTAATCTATACGTTGCTAACATTCAACAATTATTGGAAATTGTAAGAAGTGTCATGTCGTTAAACTTGTCATTATATTATGTATTTTGGAAAATATTTTTTAAACCAGAAAATATATACTTCTATTGCTTTGTCACACGACATAACACAACTTAGTCATGTGTTCATATTGTGAGAGTGTCACAGGATGTTCGTTGAACCTAAGCAAGACCCAACCTACCGCAAATTCTAATAAAACAAGCTTTTTCCCTAAAAAAATTTCAAAATAAGCTGAGAAAAATTTTATTTACTAAAATAAGTGTCTTCCAATTCGGACATAGGAAATTGCCCGTTGTTAGTAACATCGAACCATTTAAAATTTACTCACTAATTGCTTGTTGTTAGTAAAAGTAGGTCATTTTTAAACGATAAAACAAAAAATAAATTTACGAGTATAATCAATTTTCTTGCTTTTACAAATTATTAAATCAAGTAAATGGTCGAAAAATATAATTGATCTGGCGGTCTTGGGAGAGATCGTCTTAGAATAAGACGACCCAATATTCCAGCCCATCGCGCTTTCTCTCTTCTTTTTCATTTTCTGGGTATTTTTCAATTTTACTCTTAAAGGTATCAAATTTGACCTTAAAGATATCAATTACTACTTTACGTTGGAATTGATACCTTTAAGGTCCAAATTGAAAAATGTCCAAAAAATGAAAAAAAAAAATCCTGGAGGGCGCGTGTAGCACCTGCAATGAGCCAGCCTAGTTGTGATTTTATAATAGGGCGGTCTTACGCAAGTTTTAGTGATAATTAATTTGTTTAATCAATCAAACCCGAACCATAAATGCTTTTCGCCGTCATAGGCCCATAGCCCGCGCCAGCATGGCCTTAGCCGCAACATGCCCAACACTTTGAGGAATGTCCATATTCACGAAACATTGAATGTAATAAACTGTTTTATAAAACAATTCCCAAAATAATTTTTAGGAAATTTTTTAATTTCCAAAACAAGCGTAGTATTCAAACTTAAGATAGGTTTTAAAATTACTTTGTTCGCTATAAGTAATAACAACAAAGGATAGTTTGTTGGTTGTTATGGATAGAGAACATGCATTGTTTATAATTTTATCTTGTCTTTCGAAACGTTATGACATTATATCTCTTTGTTCACTATTGTTCGTTGTTCGTTGATTCTAACAACGAATAAACTTAACCTCAGGCTCATACATGTATACATGCTTATTTTGAGAATTAAAATTTCCAAACTTAAAATTATTGTTTAAAAAATGTATTTTATTCTATCTTTCCATGTTTACTTAGGAAGTTAGGATACAGCAATACAATGCATAACTCAATTGCATCTCATCCGGTGCGGTGCATTAGACAGGTGAAGTATATATCAAGGATTCCACTGCAAATTAAAATGATTTCTGCAATTTATCGGGAAAAAATGTTGACAAACAAAGATGACCCAATAATTAGGGTTCTACACGATCTCTATGCAATGATTATTCATACACTTAATTTCCCACTTCCTATCACAACTAACGCTTTTCCGACGACTGTTTATCCTGAATTTTCGTCTTCTTTGTCAATTCGACGTAGTACGACGCCATATTATTCGACACAAATACCTCCGGCGTTATTTGCTTGCTTAATTTTGGGGATTTCGCTGTGGTTGATGTTATTTGGATCATTGATTTTTCTTTTAGGCTTTATACTTATGCCATGGATAATTGGATTGGTTTTTATCTTCTATTTTGCTGGGTTTCTTCTCAGTTTGTCGGATTTTGGGCGAAATTCTCTCAAATGGGGTTTACCTGCGGAAGACTTTTATGGTTAGAACTTTTCTTCTCTTCAATTTAAGTGTTTTTAGAGCTTTTTAAGGGTTAAGGTTTATTAAGTTTGCTTTTTTTTTTTTTTTAATTTTTTTTTTATTTAGTAGGTTAGTTTTATGATGTTGAAAATTGTTACTGTTATAAGACTTGACAATGAGTCTATGTAACATAGGATTGAGGTAGTTTATAGTAAGCTGGATTTTCTTAATGACTTGAAAGCGCTACTGTTCTAAATTGGAAATGCAAGTTTCAAATTATTTGGTCTGAGTTCTTGAATTTATTTTTGAGGATGATTAAGGCTATCGTTGAGTTTATAAATTTGTAGTTATTCCTTTGTGAATTGGATTATCTTTGCTTGTTGATGATATTTTGGCTTCTTTCTTTTCAGCTTGGACGCGCATGTAAGGATGACCCTGCTTGTCCATCAACTGTAGAGAATTTTGGCTTGCTGTATTGTATTGCTGTATCTTGTCTGCATATTAGTGTTGTAAGATTTTCTCCTCTATGTATAATTGACTGGCTTTTGGTTTCTATTCTAGTTGAATGTATAATATGATTGTTCATTATAAAGTATGTTGAAAGCAACTACTTTTAATGTTTTTTCTTCAATACTGGGCCACTGGCAGTAATTTCATGGCTATTGCTTAAATATTCACCTTGCTCTCATGCTTGATTGGATAAGTGGTATATTTGGATAATCTGGCTGGAATGTGATGATGTTGGCTGAATGTGTGTGAATGTATTGGAGACAACAAACAAGGCCTCAGCATAAGCCAATAGATGGATTTGATCTAAATGTGGAAGGAAACCTCACTAGATCAAGATCATAGATCTTACTTTTTATGGATTTTAATTATAAGACCTCCTTCATGGTAGGTGTCGAGGGTTACATCTTGCTTTTTGTCTGTAACTACATAGCATTTCTGAAACATGCTTCTTTAAAATCAAACTATTTTGAGCCGATTACCAAATTCTCTCATTTTGTTTATATAAGTGTATTCTTTTTTAACTTTGGCATTTTTGTTGATTGGTCGTTGAGGCGGCTTTCACATTTTATGGTTTTTTACCAACGTGATTTTTTTCCAAGTATGTTTGTTTCTAATGGTGTAAAATAGTGTCCATAGGGAAGAGTTGAATTAGATTTTAATAATCCTCGTGTTAATGGTCATGGTGATGCGGTAAATAGGGGTGATGTTGTTGCCGTAACACCTAATATTGCTGAGACCATGAGATAATCACTGATCCGACTTAAATTGCAAATTTTTCCTTTTACAATGCGGATATTACCAAATCGGTAGATTTAAAAACTTTATTTCTCGGCCAATATGATACAATGTGCCTACGGCCTTCGGTGAGTCCCATCTAGCTTTGCAGATTGCACTTATTAAATGAGCTATAAAGTCTAGAATAAAACATATGTGATATGAGTACGTGATATCAGAGAACAGAGTAGATATGTCATGTTTCAGATTGTCATTTCATTATATTCTCGGGAGTCGGGAAGCGTATTTTATTTAGATTTAGGTTTCAGAAAGTCTAGAAAGTCTTTGTTTAAGCATTACAAATACTGCTGGCCATTACTTTAGGAATAGGTCCATATTCTCTTGCCTTTCTTGCTCATTTGAGCCTTGAGGCTTGAGGTTCAAATGTACAATGTCACTATTTAGTTCTGGTGAAATTCCAATGGTTTAGGTCGGACTTCAGAGTGTTTATACTTTATATGAAATATCTAGATCTTTCTTCTTCTTCTCCTTGTAGTATAGTTTGTTCCATTGTGGTGCATTCTTTTTTCTTAAGAGTTGCCACCCTATTTAGAATACTTCTGTTTGATTGTGTTTTAGGAGTTGCTTGCATTTGGTGCCTTAGTCTTACCATCATATAGAGGAAAAACCGTAATATGAAGTTATGTGGTTAAATTTTCTTTCTGATGCTTTATTTGAAGATGCTGTAATATTGTATGTTGTTTCTTGTTAGCTTGTTGCATTATTTTGAAATCTCCTTTATGGAAACATATTGAAAGTCCTTGTATAGAACGATGGTGTTTGGATTCTATTTACAACATATACATTTGATTAGTTTTATTTACACATATACTTCCATTTGATTTATTGTAACAACGAACGGTTGCGTACATTCAATTTTCTCAAGCCCCGCCTAGCTAGAACGACTTGATATCGGGTAATGGCATATAGTGTACAAAATCAATTTACATGGTCCCATCTTTAATCTAGACAACTGGTTTACCAATGTTATTATAAAACACTCGCTCCCCAGTCCCTTGCCTGTAGCAGCTACAAAATTCTTGAGTTTCTGTGTCTGTTTACCAAAACTTAGAGATATAACGAAGCATGACACGTCTGGATGAGATTAGGACCAAGGTCAACAACAGATGAGCAAACAGAACGGAAAGGATTCTGCATATGAATCAATATACAAATAATATTATCAGAGATTGTAAGTACCAAAATCTTAATTTTTGTCTTGTTCGTGGGCTATGATGATAAATAATGGTAAGAGCAAGAAATATGTATGGAACAAATATAGGGGAATCTGTTTTTACCTGGTAACTGTAATTCTATTCCAGGAGATAGAACTATGCTCAATGCAAATACCAGCAGCCCTGCCAGTAGTAGTCCCATTTGTTCTGTAAATTTGAATTTCTCAGGAACCTTTGGTTGATGGTTTAGCTTATAGAGATCGGATAGCTGAAATATAATGAATATGATCAATTTGATCAATGAAATTTCTTAAGAACATCTGGTTGATGGTTTAACTTATTCTATTTAGGCATTTTGTGTGTTATATATAGTTTGTTAAGTTTTGTATACTCCTACCTAACATCCAATTGAATCAGTAAAATATAGTTCTCCATAGAGTTTTGACCATTTTTGACTTTGACTTTTTCAACTTAAGTGGCCTGTGAGAATCTGCTATGAAATTGTTCTTGTTCAGGGTTTTTTTTTTATAAATCTGTTTGGTCATCCTTATATAGTAGGAATTTTCTTTTGTAGCCCATAAAACCTGATAATTTAAGACAATTTCCCTAAGCTAGGATCCCAAAAATGCTTTCTACTTTATTACAATTGCTATTTTCCGAATCGAACAAAAAATAACTAAATCTAAAAATTAATAAGTACCCATAATTGTAGCGTTGCAACAATTTTGTAACAGATAGATTATATTAGACTGTCCTTTTTGTTCTATTTTATTGTTTAGATCTTGTGAAATATCCCTTTTGTGAAATATCCTTTTTCATAAATCAAATAATCTTAGAAGATTACATCTTAATAGAGATATGAATATAACAACAAAACAAATCAAAATTAATTAAAAAACAGAAAAACATGAAACTCTTAGCAAAGGAGCTAGGTCTATTTCGTGTATATATGGACGCCAATGGCGATAAGGAAAATGGTAATGAGGCAAAAGTAGATGACTGTGTGAACCAGTATCGACATCCCACTCGTCTGCATGTTTCCGAACTCCACCACTCTGCTCTTGCCGGGCAGCTGAAATAGCAGTCCTGGTGTCAATAGAATGAACAGAACCAACGCCATCACTACAGGCCCCCAATCTGCCATCTTACCTTATCTTGCACTCTGTTTGCCTTGTTTCTTTAGATGGCTTATTGGTTAATGTAATGATATTGATTGATTTATTGCGATGTTTTGGAGGTGAACAGGGCTCCATTTTATATAGAAGTATGCAGGAGTTTATTGGATAGTAAGACGATGAATTGAGATGCATAGTTCTTAGAGAAAGACAGACAAGTACAGCTTAGTGGTCAGACAAAGGAGGGAGGTGACCCAAATAAGGAAGGAAACGTCACAGGATAGAAACCATGGGAACTTCATTGAGATTTGGATTGAGAATCTATTCTTCCTTCATGGCTGATGATATCTTGTGGAAGGTTAACCTTCCTACTTTTGCTTTTGTCTGAAGTTAGCATTTCTGATACGTGCTTTTTTATTTGTCACCTTATTTCCATTGGGTATTGTATATTATTTTTGATATAAACATAGATTTTATTTAATGGATTATAATAACCCCTATGGACATGGGTGGATTTAAAACTAAATCAAATTATGTTGATAATATATATAAAAAAATTGCAAATGGATAAGTATTATTTCTAGATTAAAAAAACGCTTAATGAGGCTTGAACTCTAGTTAATGATGTCGCATAGCAAAACTCGTAACTTAATAAACACATATATTAGTACTTTTAAATATATTGTTCATACATAACATGAATGATGTTAATTGACATCATTGAAGATTTAGGTGGTGGACTTAGTTTAATACTTGTGACGTTATTGTCTGCACGTTTGCTTTATACGACTCAATTAATTTGAAGGTAAATGACGCTTACTTGTATATGAGTGTATTGGCGAAACAATCCCCATTTTTTATTGACAAAGTAAATTTTATAAAATGCCAAGAAAAAGCCAAAGCTTACATCCTTGAGTCAAGAGACTTATGGACCAACACCCAGCCAAAGCTCTGAGGGGTCAGAACAAGCCCCTCGTCATACGCTAGGGAGGAAGTGGCACCTCAAAAAGTATAGCTAATATCTTGCCTATACGAAAGATAACAATCCTATACAAAAAATCAGCTACAATGATCATCTAGATCCATCATTACAATGCATGACAAAAACAGGTTGAGTCTAACACAACATAACGTTTGATGGTGCATTCGAGCCATACTAGCCTGCATCACACCCATCAAAGAGTCGTAGACTCGAAAAACAATCCTTTATCTACAACTCATTAGATTTGTATTTTCAGCACAATTAACAACAACACACAACAAGTGATCTTAAGATTAAGACAACCCAAAGATTAATTTCACAATACAAAATCTTGATTCAATAACACACCAACGAGGCTAACCCACAAACCCAACGCCAATCAGACATAGCTTGAGACTTGCCTCGAAGCTGGACAACCTATAGATCTGGGTTCATGAGACGCCTCAAACGTGCCTTGAAGATGAGTCAGATGAGGCACCACTCAAACACCATATCAAAACAATCTGCAAGCAAAATCAGATTCTAGTCCCGTCGAGCAGCTAGCACCCTCCTTAACTCATTTTCAGTTATGGTTGCGGCTGTGACATACTCATCAGCAGCCCAGCCCTCAAGCACTTTTAGCTGTGGCTATTGTCCTTCTGCATCCCAACTCGCAATCGGGCTCGTAGCTTCCAGCACCATCATGAACAATGGCAACATGAGGGTGTAGATGTTTACCCTCACTGACCCGCACAATCATCCACATCAAAGCATCAATAGATACCAAGAAACCATTCACATCAACAAGGTGATAACCCTGAGTTAGGGTTTTTATCCCTAATTGAGAGAAGATAAGGAATAGCAGCCAATTTGCTACCCTCTAAAGACACGCCAAACCCGATTTGGGTTCTTATCCCTGATTAAGGGAAGTAAAGGAATAACAACTAAATCGCTATCCTCTAAAACTTAACTGCATTTGCAGTTCATGGGAAAAAGTCAAGGTCAGCCCAAATTAGGGCTAAACACCGACCATTAACAGATTGCACACCAGACCTAGAGAGGGATGGGGGTCGAAACAATAAGAGCAAAGAAACAGAGGAGGGAAACCTCAATTTTGCTCCAAAAAGCCTTTAATGGAGGCGGGTAACATGAATTAGGGTTAATGAACATTTACTCACGAACCTGAACACTGATTAGGGTACCTAGATTTGGTACGCATCATCAGCTGGGTTAACGGAAAAGGCTAGCACGCCGGTGGTCTCATCCTCCTCGGTGGTCGACCTCGTCGCCTGCCTGCCATGGCGGGGTAGATGAATCACCCAGCAAGGGAGGGGTTCTAGAGAGAAGGAAGAGAGGCTATTATTATTATTGAAACAATCCCCATTTGGTCAGCTATATTTTATGACTTTGTTGATTTTTGTTTTTTGTTATAGAGGACAAAGACAAAGAATAAGGAGACAAAAAAAATGTGTGAATAAGATGTAGAGAGAGAATAAGTTTTTGAATAAAATGAAGAAATATGATGTAGATGCTTGGATAAGTATAAAAATTTAGCAAACTTATTGAAATATATCAAATTGAAAAATATACCATACTTGTTATGAGGGATGTATCGGATACAAAGAGTTATGTTTTATTTCCCCTCAATTTGACTTCCAAGTAAAGAGGTTATGTTTAAGATGATCAGGTTCAGGTTGATCTGACACAAATTGTAATAAATATTCTAGATTAATTCGGTCTATGTTTGGCTCATTAATTGTCGTGGTAAGGTTTTATTTAATGGTGTCATATCAACCACTCAAGAGCAAAATTCAGTTTCTATTGGGATGTTTTGAAGCATTTGGATAAATTGCGAATTGGTGTGATAAATCATGTAATGAGTTTACTTAAGGTTGAATAAATTTCAATTTAAGTTAAAATTTAAATATATAAGTCAGATGTGAGTCGGGTAATCTGATTCAAGTAAAAATATGTCTCTATTCCTTCTTGATTTGAGTACAAATATATGTTTCTATTGGGTAAAAGAATTATGGCTTATAAAAAGAATTAAGTGGGACAGAGGAGTAAGAGAAACGTTCAAACTTCAAAGCAGTCAATTGGGTAAAAAAGATAGTTGTAATGAGTATATTTTTCATGGCCCAAATAAGCTTGGGGTCCACATAAACGGGTGTGAAGAACATATTAGAAATCTCGTTAGTCTTAAAGTCATTTTCGTAAGTATTATATAGTGTTTGTTGCCTTGGCATTATTAATACATGAATTTTCTAACTTTTTAAAAAGTTTACAAGTATAAATGTTCCATTCTCATGAATGAGATCATCATATGTTAAAGGATCTTTGTTGTATCTAATCATATATACCTTTATCAATCTTCTCAAACAAATTAGCTTTACATTCAATCAATATAAACATTATAAAATAGAGTTATGATCTAATCAGTAAATATTTTCCTTAATATACATATTGATACACTTTTAAATTAACAACGTCTGATAAACTTATTTATTAGGCGGTGTCATAAACAACTGTTTCGTTAATATTTAATGTAGTCCCTTATAACCATGTGTATGCAGTTTTTATAGATCACAAACTATGTAAAAGACATAACAAGAACGACACCTGTTAAAGCAAGTAATATTCTTGACTTGGACGTTAACTTTGAACACTTAATCGAACATGCTTTGTCTTGTACTTTGGAGAAGGACGATAAAGATGTGTCGAGTTATGTGGGATTGAAGTTTGGAACGTTTGATGAGGTGTTGCTTGATCGAGGCAACAAATATTGGAGGAAGTGGAGCTCGCTCGACCCCCGATGGCCGCTCGACCGGTCGAGCGAGATGGTCTTGGTCGAGCAGCTTGTCCAGAATGAGACAGAGAGTATTCTGAAGTCCCGCTCGAGAAGAGGTGGCTCGACCCAAGGGTAGTCGAGCGGCACGTCAGAAGGCACATTGGATTCTGTTTTGGTCAGAATTCTTGTGTAGTCATTGAAAAGGTGCATTACTTCTATGTTTAATGTAATGTTTATTGTGTAGTTTATTACCATGCTTTATTATAGAGTTAATTAGCATGTTAATTGTGATGTTTATTGTGCTTTATGGTGGGTTAATGTGTGACTCTAAGATTGACACTCACCTTCATCTATAAAAGGGAGTATCAATCTTAGAGAAAGAACCACCACAAACACACTTTGTTGAGAGGGCTCTTGCATTGTTAGAAACTAGAGGAGTGTTCTTACTTTGCATTAGTATTGTGATCTTGAGAGATTGTTCTCAAGATAGGGAGTTTATTATACATTGTATTGTTGAGTCCAATTATAATAAACAACATTTGAGGGGAAGGTATCCAAGATACCTCATAAACACTTGTGTCTCTTTTGCTCTATTTTTCATTGAGTTTTTCATTGTTGAACCTCGTTGTGACGTCCGTTTTCAACAACGTCTTAATTTTAACAAATTTATATGAGCCAAAGCAAATTAATTAAAGCTTGTCACAAGATGTGACGATGTTTTGTAGTAGTTAGTAAATGTCACCAACTGAAAGGAGAGGCTAAGACCTCACTCAAGGATCAAAATGTGAAGTTAAGTTGAGTGTTTATGTTGTGTCAAAGTTTAGGAACAAAATAATAATGCAAGTAATAATGAATGGCTAAATAAACAAATAAACAAGACAAAGATTTAAGGTGGTTCACCAATCTTGGGCTACATCCACCATGTAGCCTAGGATTTATATTAATGTGTTTAAAGGAGAAAATACAAAACTTGATAGGTATTACAATGGAGGTTATGTGTAATGGAAGAGAGGAGCTAATGTAGGGAGAAAACTAAGCAAGAAGGGTGCTCTTAGTAATAAGACTTTGGTGCAAGTAATAGGGACCTAAAACTAAGGTATTTATAATGAAAAAACCTTGGTGCCCAAGTACCCACTAACACCTAATACAATGTACTAGTGTACTTATTGATTCTTCATCATCCAATCACAATGTAGTACTTGGTCCCCAAGGTTTGCTTCATTAATAGCTTGATGTACTTCTTGTCCCAAGCTTGCTCTTCTAGCCTTCACATGTGAAGATTTCCTACCCATAAAATCTTGTACTTGGGATTCCCATCAAATCAAGATCACAAACTATGTGATACTTTGTCCTCTTCTTACTTTCACTAACTAAAGTGATTAATTAACTTAATCATGTTTTGATTACTTAGTGAACATAAGTCACCAATAATCCTAACACCAACTTATAGTCCTCTTTTTTATTCGGCATCGGGATCCGCAATGCATGCCGAACTGAGTCAATAAAAAACTCAAAAAGATTTAAAAATGAAATTGAGGAGAAACTTTGCCCGCATCATGCAAGTCTTGCTGTACCACTTTACACATTGTAAGCTGCTTTTTTCCATTTGATCAAAAACTAAAGCAAAGCAAAGCACCCAAAAAGAGAAGATAGACAATAATTTACTTAACACTATTAATTTCATCTCAGTAAAGCAAACCCACTAATATGTATCTTTTATAACATCCAATATACCTTTCCTGATCCCTTACCTCCTTAGCTTTCTGTTAACCCCACTCTTCCTTCTTTGCCTCTCATTTCCTTCACAAGCTTGTCTTCCTCTCCTTATACTTCTTCACCAAGGAAGTCTAACGCATTTGCTCTACTTATTGGCGCGAAATCCTTTCCTTTTCCTTACATAGACTCCTGACTCCCGAGTGTTCAGTAGTGTGCTCAATATCCTTTTAGTGGAAACACACGAGCAAGAGCAAGAGCAAGAGCAAGAGCAAGAACAAGAGCAAGAGTAGATAAAAAGATGGTTGTAGATTGGGGGCCGGTGGTGGTATCAGTAGCTTTGTTCATACTGTTGTCACCAGGACTGCTGTTCCAACTGCCTGCAAGAGCAAGGATAGTAGAGTTTGGAAATATGATGACTAGTGGAATCTCTATTTTGATCCATGCTGTTATTTACTTTTGCATTCTTGTTATCTTGACTGTTGCCATTGGTATTCATATACGTGCTACTTAATAGCTGTTCAGAAAGATGCAGCAAGATGGCTATCAATAATATTTTGGGTTTCTTCTTGTTTTGATTTTTGGTTTTCCTTATACCCAACTGTAATTTTATACCCCCCTCCCTCTTCCATGAATAGATACGGATTACTGAGTTGTAAAAAACTCTGCATCTAGTTCAACTTATTATTTCAAATTGAATATACTTTTTACCTTTTTGAACTTCAAATAATTAGGGAGAATTTAGTTTAGGACGGCCTATGCTATGGTCTGGTCATTTGATTAAAAATCTTATTAATATTAAAATCTGTAACATATAAAATTGAAAAATGGCGGCCAAGTTGGTTCATTACACGTGGAGGAATGAGTGTTCGGTTCATCGTATATTAGTATTCTGGATTTGCCTCTGCTGAGATGCTTGGAATATAGTTCATTTGAGAGCATATAGCATGTCTACCTATAATTATTTCACTATTTGTTGAGTTAAGTTCAATATGCAAATCTTTGAATTCCTGATCTTGCTACTAACATCAATTAGGAAAGTGTATTTCAATATAATTAGGCATATACATTTCAATATCAATTTCAATACCAAGGGTCTATCAAAAATAACCTTTTTGTTATTAGTAACAAGGGTATGATATGGGTAAAGTTGCGAACAAACTACCCCAAATTAATGACATTGGGATTATGGAATGTGTTGTATGTAACTTACCCTTGTAAAAACAAAGGTTATATTAGATTGATAAAAGTATTTGATAGCAAACATAATTGGCTACGCTGCAAGATCACTTGTATAAGAAGTGCAAAAGTGCAATTTTGCACAAATAAGAGGTGCACATCAAATCATTTGTTCATCACAATCCGAAACCGGAGAATTATTAAGCATTTGTTTTAATGGAGAACATACATGATTTGATATATATAAATAAAACCAATTGGTAATTTCTGAGACGCCTATTATTAGAGAAAACTGCAGCCAGGTTTGGCTTGTGCCACTTTCTTTACAAATCTCAACAGAAAATGGGATTAAAAGAGCTACTAATTAGAAACAACGCTATTAAATTATCTTTTGTTGAGAGTAAATTAGTATGAAACAGGAGTAAATTATGACATTAGTGAAGAATAATGCTGCTAAACTACTAACGAGCATCAGTTAGTGAGGCTCTAACTTTGTTATCAGATCTGTAATGGAGTAAAATCCGTGCATGTTTGATCTTATGCCAGTCTTCTCCGATGTTTGCTCTGCAGCGTTCACTTAATTTTGGACACTCAGTAATCTCAACTTTCATCAGAGACTCGACTTTTTTGATCCCATTTGGGAGCTCATTCAGACCCTTGCAGCTTTCAATGCGAAGATGCTGGAGTGCTGTCAAGCTACTGATCCATTCAGGCAGTTCTCTTAGTGCGGGACACTCTGATATCGACAGCGATTTGAGACTTTGAGCGAACTTCAGCTCTTCAGGAAGAGTCTCCATCTTTGGGATATCTTGGAGTTTTAAATGGCGAAGACATTTCAATGATGCCCATGGATTTCTTGAGCTTTCATTGCGATAATGAACTAATATGCTTGATATTCTTGACATGGTGCCACTGTTGCCAGATACACTACTTTCGTTATTTGAAAGATCGAGTTCTTTGCATCTGGAGATCTCCAACTTTTCTAGGGAGGTGAAGTATTTCAGCTCTGATACCAAGAAACTTAATTCATTACACCTTTCAATTACGAGTTGTTTTAGGCTAGGAAGTCCTCCTAGCCCCTCTCTGACTGCTTTGAAGTTCTTCAAATGGTGTAATTTCTTAATCTGCAGGTGTTGAATTTTGGAACCATCGTTGAGTTTCTTGTTTCTTAATTTATTCTTGTTCTTCTTCTTGATTGCCATAATTGTATTCTTACAATGATCTAGCAATATTTGATTGACATTTTGTAGGTCAAGGTCTAAAACCTCGTTGAACAAAGGCATAGAAGTCAGCTTTGGACAGTTCCATATCTTTAATTTTGTAAGACAAGTAAATGATGGAGCCTCTTCCTGCTGCTCCACCGTAACCAAAACTTCTTGTTGCCACCTCACCAGCTTGTAGAAGTTGTATAGGGTAAGCTCTTTCAAGGATGGAAAGAATAATTTATTTGTTGTACTACGTTCTTGGCTTCTAACTGTAAGAGTTTCTGTTGGCGTTTTTTCTTCTACGTGTTGCACATTAGCCATGTGTCCAAGTGTGAGTTGTCTGAGGTTCGGAAGTTCCCCAAATGGTGGAAGATGCTCACATTGGTCGCATCCCTCAATGCTGATAACCTCCAAGTTTGGTAGATGAGCCAACATAGTATTTCTCTTCGCCCAGCTGGGAAAGTCGTTTCCCCGATATCCTTCTATGTGGAGAATTTTCAGATCTGAATTTGGTTGGAGCTTTTCAAGAACCTGCATGTAAGATGATATGTCTGGATTGGTTTTTGTCCAACATATCTGTAACTTCTCCAAGTGGGCTTGCATCTCTACCTTTGGTTCTTTTGGTATATTAGTCGCCCATTTTCCTGATAGCTCGATCAGCAGCTGCCCTCTCAAGCTCGTAAGTTTTCTCAGAGCATCTAGTTCTGTAGAGCAATCCTTCCCAACAATAAACCGGCTAAGTGACTCAAGCTGAATCAAATTCTCTAAACCGAGAGGCATACATGTCAGGCTATAACACTCATCAATCTCAAAACGTCTAAGATTGATTAATTGTCCGAAGTTCCCAGACAATTTCGCAAGCCGCATGCACGAGTTAAGTTTTAGTGTTTGCAAGTTGTACATTTCTGTGACTGACTTTGGAAGAGTGACAAGACCATTCTTAGAAAGATCAAGATATCTCAGATGAATGAGCTTGCCAACTGATTCGGGCAGTTTCTCTATTCCCTGATATTGCAAGTCCAGCACCCTAAGGTATATCAACTTAGAAACCAGTGTATTACATACTGATGTATCCATTTTTGTGTGACTATCTGATTCATTGACTAAGATAAGTGTGCGCAAATTTGGCTCTTGCAATAGGTAAAATGGAATTTGCATCGTAGAATCTCGAACACGGATGAGAGTAGCATGTTTGTGTTTTGAATCCAAAACCTGGTTGGCACTTGAATCAGTTGCATACATGTTTACATTCACTCCATCTGTATACTGACAAGCCAGTTTATGCATAATGGGATTCATCTTACAGGTCACAATGTTCTCCAATTCATCGGTGCTTACATCTTCAAAGAAGCAGCGCCGCAGCAACTCGATGAAATACTTCTCTGCAGCTTCCTTTAAACTGGGGCTATCTTCTTTGTCACTGTATCCTTGTGCGGCCCAGAGGCTAATCAAATCGTGCTTGTTGAAAGTAAAATCTTCAGGAAACAACGAACAATAACTAAAGCAGGCCTTGAGACGAGTAGGAAGATATGAGTAGTTCAGATGTAAGACTTCTTCCATGATGTTCCTATTATCTTCATCAAGCATGTGCAGAAGTTCATAGAATGATTTCCATTCGTCGATGTTTTGCATTCCTTGAAGAAGCCTTGCTGTAACCTTTATGGTAATTGGAACACCTTTGCAAAGTTTGGTAATTTTATTTCCTAGCTTTTCCTTTCCAGTGTCCCTTGGATCGTCTTTTTTAAATGCATTCTTTTGGAACATAGATCTAGAATCTGTCATACCTAGGCCTTCTAATTTGTACTCTCTCCATCCCGTTGAATTTGCTTCGTTTAGTTGCTGCTGTATGTTTTCAATTCGCCTCGTCACCAAAACATGACTTCCCCTTGCACCTCCTGCTAACAATCTCATCAAGGACTGCCATGTTATAAGAGAGGCATCATCTAGGACGAGTAAAAAGAGTTTTCCCTTGATCTCTTTTCGAAGTCGGTTCTCAGACAGTTCAACTTCATTCCTTGTATTACCACTAGAAGGAATTGCTAATGCATCGGTACTTTTACATCGTAACATATCTCTAAAGCGGGTATTGGAAGTCTTGGTTACGATTGGAAGTCGTTTATCAGATGTAGACTTCCATTTCGTGCAAGACTTCTCAATTTTCCGAATAATTTTTGCTTCATCAGTAATGTCTGATACCCGAATCCAGATTTTCAGATCAAAATGATTCTTAACCTCTTCATCACCATACACACATTTAGCCAAAGTTGACTTCCCTACTCCTGGTAATCCGACTATGTGTGTCACAGAAACATTGCTGTTACAACTCTCCATATTTGGTTGCAGAAGCATTTTTACAATGTTATCTTTATCGGTTCGCCTACCTACAACTTTGTTTTCGTCAGATTCAAAATCGGGAATATCCATCGGAAGAAGAACCTCAACTAGATCATTAACATTTCCCAACTCGTCTCCTAATTCTCCGATCTGTTGGCTAATTCTCACGAGTTGTTGACCCATTTTTGCGGGGATACCAAATGGATTATGACTCGAGAAGAAGAACCTACGACTCATGACGAATGACAGGAGTTTGTCGACTCCATCATCGGCTTGATAGAGCAAAGCCCCAAGGGTTCTGATCCTGTTATCAATGGGATCATCTTCATCCAGTGCTGTCATTGCATTATTCTGATCTTCTAAAGTTGCCTTTATGTTTCTGTATTCTATTATATGCATTGCATTTTTTGCCTTAGTCAACGCATCCTTCAATTTCTTGAGTGCTTTACCTTCAGGGAGCAGGGAAACATTGTCCTCTATGATTTTTAGAAGGTTCTCCCACACAATAACTACTTCAATTGCCATTTGTTTGATTGAAGGTGAAGCTCAAGAAGGAAGAAAGAAGAATACTATCCGAAATTATTGGGCAAGAGACTACAAAAAAGAAAGGTAATTGCTTTAATGGTTTCTAAATAAACATTATTTTCATACCATTTGACCGAGTAGTTTGGCTATTCATAATAAGGCCAAAGATTTATATTCTTTAATTTAGATCATAATATATGCTTTACCATATGAATCAAATTGTTAGTCTTTTAGAAATAATTATAATAGGAACTAGGAAGATGAGAGTAGTGGAAAAGCAAGTTTTGATGGTTGTGCAGGCATAAAATTTGTAACGATGAAGGGGTTAGGAGTTACAGGTATTTTAGAGAAGAAAAAGAAAATATTTTAAAATGCTTCGAGCATGTACAAAGACATGATATTAATGAACGAGCAAGAAAAATAGATAGTTGAAACTCGAAGAACATAAAAAGTGGTCCAGGAAGATCAAAGATGACCATAGAGTAGAAGTAGAAAATGATATAAGGATTTTAGATTTTATAGATTGAGCTGGTTTAAAATCAAAATGAACGAAATAGAAGAATTAATATGGATAACCACTAAAACTTATCTATTGATTCATGTTGCCAACTCTAATATTTTGAGATTAAGACTTTAAGATTGTTATTGCTTTTGATCGACTCTAATATTTTGAGATTAAGACTTTAAGATTGTTATTGCTTTTGATCGTAATAAACTATCTTAAAATAAAATATGTGCGCTTTTTATTCATGCGAACTTAAAATTACTATTAATGTATTTTGTATACATGAAGATTTTGTTTACTCTCGAGTCTCGACTCTAGATCCTACCCTAGCAAAGTGGCAATGTGGTTGTGTAGGTAGAAGTTATTTTATGACATTGAGATACAAGATTGTTTAATAGTTAATTTAATTGTGCTCTCGTATTTATTTATTGTTTATATGGAAATTTTAGATGGTAGCAACTAGTTTTAGAAAAACTGAGTGGTAAAACTTTTTTTTTTTCTATATGGTAACAACATTTCAACGTATAGAACCCGAAGCAAATTTCGTTTAAAAACAAAAGGAAAAATTACCTATAATAATCCAATTTTTTTTTTTTGATTTTCCTACAATAATCTCACCTATTGATTAAGCATGAATAATCCTAACTTTAAAGGGTATTTTCCTAGACTAAACTTGGGTGATCCGACGACCTGCTAAAGTAGGTAAGTCACCAAAAAAACAAATTGAATATTAATTTAAAATTATAGAAAAATTTTAAAAATTTACATAAAAAAATTCTAAATAATAAAAAAATCTTAAATTTTTAAAAAAATTTTTTCGACATTTTATTTTAATTTATCTTTATTTTTTAAAAAATAAATCTTGCTATAGCAAGTCATCCAATCACCGGATTTACTCTAGGAAAATATTTCCTCAAAGTTGGGATTATTCATGGTTAATCAATAGGTGCGATTCTTGTAGGAAAATCATGAATACGTTGGATTATTCTATGTAATTTTTCCAAAAAAATATCAAATTTCGTTAACTTTAATACTCCCTCCGAACCAATTTAATTATCCCATTTGTTTTTTCACACTATTCAATCAATTCCGTTTAATTTGTATTTTATTCTTAATCCATAAGTTAAAACATAGTGATGTAAGATCTTGTTTGATTCGTCTCCATGCAAGGTTATTCTTGTCAACTTTTCATAATTTTTATTTAAGCATAATTAGAGATAAAGTCAAAATTTTACCTCGACAAGTGTGCCCAAGCAAATGGGACAACTAAATTGGTTCAAAGGGAGTATTATGTTAAGCTTTTTCCTTCTTTTAGTTTTTTATTAAAAAAAAAGTCAAACTCTCATTCCTAACACCACCTCAATATATTGGCTATGATTTATCATTATTTTCCAATATTTTTCTTCGAAATTATACCAATGTTTTGATTAAAAGCAATTTCAATCCCTCTTATATTATTGCTTGCTGTATTTGAATTTGAATTTTGATCATTGATAGTGTTAAGAATCAGGGATTTTGAGTGAGAAGTTTGATGGCAGAGTTGGTGGTCAACTCTGCAGTACAATATGTTCGAACCCTGATCAACATGGGATCCATTAATTCTGATTTATTTGATGTGGTGTCCGAAGCTAAGGCTGTGTTGTTGGAACTAGACAGCCTGAAAACTCTCCTGTTTCAATTACAGCCAAAGCAGAAAATGCTGAAATACGAGATGTTTGGCTATTGGTTGGCTGAGGTGACAAGAATGGCTTATAATTTTGAGGATGTTGTCGATACTTACGTTTCTGAAACCGAGTCCTCTAATATCTTTAGTCGTGCAGCCAGGAGGCTTTACTGGTATCATCATACCCTAATGGAGTTACGCAGATTGTTTTACCAGATGGAGACGACCAAGGGGATGCTTGAGGAGTATGCAATAAAGTGTGGAGAAAACACTGAATCTGAATTTAGGAAAGGGTCTACATCTTTTGAGGGCTATCGACAAGCGAGTGATGACTATGTGGTTGGCATTGAACACGACGTAGAAAAGATGGTTGATAAGCTAACTAGTACCGTTGTAGGGAAAGGGATCAAAAAGGATCATCCTGTTAATGTTCTATGTATTTTTGGGATGGGTGGTATTGGAAAAACTACCCTTGCTAGGAACATCTACAATCATGGTAAGATTCAGAAGTATTTCAAGCATCGAGCGTGGGTGAATGTTTATAAAGGATGGGGAAGAAGTACCGGTGAAATGGTGTTCGAAATTTCAAGACAATCACACAATAAAGCATTGCCTGTTGAGATTGAATCTGAATATAAAGTTTTAGTTCAGAATCTATTGAGTCTCAACAAAGGGTTAATTGTCTTAGACGATGTATGGGATTTGGAAGCCTTTCAGACGGATCTAATACTCAAATTGATTGAACTCGATGACAGAGACGAGCATCAAGATTTGGAAATTACGATTGTGACTACTAGTCGATATCGTTTTGAGCCTAGCCAAAATGATAAGGTAAAATGGGATTTCCACGAGGTACAATTCCTAAGCATTGAAAACATGCTGATTCTTTTTAAAAACGTATCGAGGAGTGATGATGGCAAAGAACTAGCAACGGAGTATAAAGGTTTAGCAATGGAGATGTTGTGGAAGTGTGAACGTCTACCCTTAGCTATAGTGGCCTTAGGGAAGCTCCTTAAAACTAAGGACACAATTGAGGAATGGGAAAAGGTTTTTTCTCTGTTAGTAAGCAAAGAAGGGCCAAAAGATATATATCTTCCTGTTAATGAAATCTTGGCCTTAAGTTATCATCATCTTCCTTACAACTTAAAGCCATGTTTTCTATACTTTGGGCTTTTTCCCGAAGAATTCCCCATCAAGGCCGCGACTGTGATTAAGATGTGGATTGCCGAAAGATTTGTTCCGAAAGATGGAGAATCAGTAACAACAACTGACAATTTGGAAAAAGAAGCAAGGAATCTTCTGAACAAGCTAATTGATTATACAATGGTTCGAGTTGTGAAGAAGACTTATAATGGAAAAGCAAAAATTCTTGAGGTTCTTTCCATGATGAGGGATCTTTGTATCATGGAAGCCCAAAAGATAGACTTTCTCTCTGTATATTCCTCAAACTCTGATCATAATACCCCGAAGCATTCTCGTCGAGCTGCTGTCAATCTCAGGTATGCACTATGTTAACAGCCTTCTGAAGTTCAATTTGTACTCCCTAGCTTTGTGCCTCTCATTTTGCAGCTAATGCAAAATAAGTAAAATTTAGCAGAAAGTGAAATCGGATTGGAGAGGGTAGAAATGAGTGGTTAAGATGAAGAGAGTGTTAGAGTAGTTTAATGAATGCGAAAGTGTGGACCCAAAAGGTGAAAAAAAGGTTAATGGCCGTCATGACTTGAACACTACAAAAAAGTTATCAAAATACCAACAAATATTTACTTACAAACTATTTTTGTTGGCAAATACCAACAAATTTCCAACTGATTCCCAACAATACGGATCTTGTTGGTAATTCCCAACGAGTTTCCTACAATCGCTAAATCTGTTGCTATTTACCAACAGGATACCTACATTCTTTATTCTTGTAGGGGTTTCCCAACAAACTCTCTACAAACGACATGTACGGAATATGTTTGAAAATCAAAAGAAAAACAAATTGAAGGTGCATTAATGAATCATGGTTATATGCAAGTATTAAAGTGATTTTTAGCAATAAAAGTAATGTCAACATTAACACCATAATTTAGGATAGTTCACGATAAATGATCCTCTGTTCTTGCACGTGATCCAATGATCCCCGAAGGCATCTTACAACTATTGTAGTGTACTAATACATTGGTGATCAAGGCAAAACCCATTGCAAAGGTACCCCATGTACTGGTTCCATGCACACAATGTGTGTGTAGTGTGTACTAGTTCTATGATTTGGAGTGTACGTATCACCAATCAAACACATTCTTAAAGTCTAGTTATCAAAATTGTTTCTTTTACCATTTAAGTTCAAAATTCTTTTAAACTTTAAATGTCATGTAAGACATGACTAAGAGTTACAAGATTAAGTCACATTCTTTCAAAGAGTATAAGTTTGAGAGTGATATTAAATATCTGAGAGTGATGCAATTGTTTAAAAAGTTAAAGATAAAATTATTAGGACAAATGGAATACATTTTTACTATCAATCAGTGGTAGATTTAGTACAAAAAAGTAGTGATGTCAAAATCACTAGACACTCTATCATGTGAAAGACAGTAAACTAATTAACCAACTCATTTAGTGTAATGTACACATACTACTTAATTTTATTTTGAATTTAAGTGATGTTGATTGGCCTTAATAGCTACACGCTAGATCCGCCCATGCTATCAATATATTCTTATCATTTCAAACAATAAAAAATAATCTTTTTATATTGATGCGTTTTATCATGAAGTGTTCCAAATAAATTTGAAAATACAATACATGATGATGAGCAAGTAACTAAATAGGAGTATTAATTAAAATTTGAAAGAGTCCTCACAGAATTAAGATTTGATAGATCTGCTGAACTTACTTATCAGAACATTCGCACATGACGTGTTAGGAAACTTCCCGGAAATTGAGGCATTTACCTTTGACTTTCCAAATGCTTAATACAAATTGTCAAATGAGATAGTCTTATAAAACAATTTTTATTAAACTAATCAATTGTTAAATTACAAACTTAAAGTAGGGATGGTATGTAGGACCCGCCTCAAATCCGCCTCTTTTTTAAGGGTTTGGGTCTTATTTTTTGAGACCCATCGAATCCTGGTCGAATTTGAATCTAAAAATAATAGGCGGATCTGGGTTCGGGTCCGAGATCTAGACCCTGGACCCGCTCCTCGGACCCTTATAAATATTAAATTGCCCATTTCTATTTGTCTTTTACGTATGAGTTTTGCCCCCAACACTTATTTTATTTTCATTTATATATATATATATGCTACTTGCTAAGTGTTAACCCAACTAGCTTGATTTTATGGACTCAAACTAGTGTTTATTTAAGCGTATATGAATGACGCTATGTAATTTTAAATGTTAAATTAGTATTAAATATTTTTAAAATATGATGATAAGTCTCTTACAAATATACGAAAAATATAATGATTTACAAATGGTTCAAATTTGACAAATCAAAGAGAGTTTTTTTTAGACCCATTAAGGACCCATTAAGGATCCTAGAACCATCAAATTCGGAGGGTCTGGGTCTGGGTCTAAAAATTTTAGACCCTTAGGGTTCGAATCCGGGTATGAATCTCAAAAATTTAAAAGGGTCCGGGTTTGATTGGACCCACTCCAGACCCGTCCCATGACCATCCCTAACTTAAAGTAATTACTTATAATCTCGTAATCACTTACTCTAATGTGACTATTTATAATCTTAAAATGATCATTACATTAATAAATTAATCAACTAAAAAATTAGTTGATTTTAAGGGCACCTCTGATAATAATACAATTTGATATAGAATTGTTGAATAACCCAAATCATTTTTATATGATAAGATCACTTTCTCAACACCTTGTTTGTTTGATAAACAAATAGGTCAACTCTCAACAAGGAAATAAAAAACCCACAAATGATGCACGATGAGATTTTCAATTGGCGCCATGATAGAGTTGTGCTTCCACATATATAAAATTAATGTTTCAAAGTAAACGTATGGCTTAACATTTCAATTGATTAAGAATGTTCAATTATTTTTATTGCAATCCAATAGTCGGGCCATAGCCTAATTTGTGGGCCCTTAACAAGATTTTGGGGTGTTTGACAATTATCTGTTGGCTTTTTAATTGACTTGTTTGACCAGCTAGAAATATTAGCTATTTTTGTTGGCTTTAAAGTTTGCTGAAAAACCTAGCTATTTGTGGAGATGTTTGGTAAATATAAGTATTGATGTTAGCTATTTATTAGAGAAAAAGTCGACCAACAAGCCAAAAGCCAACCAAAAAAGCTAGCTAGAGCAACTTTTTCATTTACGTAAAAGCCATCTTTTCAGCTGCTTTAAAAGCCATTTACCAAACACGTTTTTTGGCTATTTGACCAACCATCAAGTCAAAAGACAAAAACCAACAAAAAAAACAAGAACCCAACACCCCCTAAGTTGCAACTATTGTTCTTTTTCTCTGTTAGGAAAATTTAATCAGAAAAAAATAATTTGCGAATTATAGTGATAAAGTTTAACATATTTGCGAAATACGATCTCAATGTTTATATTTTGCGAATTATAGCCGCTTAAGTATGAAAATTTGCAAATTCACGCCAAAACACAGAATTTCGATCATTTTGGTGGTCAGCATTTTAGGTTAAGTGGTCTGTTCTGTGTTTTTGGCCTGAACTTATAAACATTGATACTTTAGAGGCTGTAGTTGCAAAAAAAAAACAAAAAACATTGAGACTGTAATTCAAAAAAGTGCTAAACTTTAAGGGTGCAATTCACAAATTAGTCTTAAGAAAAATTATCGTGAATGATTTAAATTTTCCTAATTTTTATACTCCCTCCAAACCAATTTAGTTGTCCCATTTCCTTATTTGGCAAATTCATATCAATTGTCCCATTTTCTTATTTATCAATCTTTTTTTTTTACCTAAATACCCCATGTTCACATAAGTAATGACCAAAATACCCCCACTTTTACTACTTACAATAACCCAATTACCACCTTTATAATTAATTTAATTAATTAAAATACCCAACAACCACATTTTTAATAGACCCCATACCACTCTTAATAACCGTGCCCAAGCAAATGGGACAACTATATTGGTTCGGAGGGAGTATACTAATACCAAATTTTTATTTACTATGAATATGAATTATATTGACTTAAGGTTGTTTTCCAAGAATAACACAAACTTTTTAAAAATTAATTTACTTTTATTTTGTTTCAAAAAACCTACAATGAATAAAAGTTGGTATTATTCTTGGCAAACTGTTAAACAATATCATGAACCACTTCTCTTTTACCAATGCATAAATTAGTCAAAAGTTTACAACTAAGAGTGGTAAAATTCTACTCCTATCACTCCCTCCCTATTAGGCTAAATGTAAAAGTATTAATTACTTGTCAATCTTTATTGAATTTTGGAGCACTTTTAGTAGTATAAATAGGGTGCTCATCACTTGCATTTTGATCATCCCACCACAACATCCTTGAGTGGTAAAGCAAAAGTTAGAGCAATATTTTAGAGTGCGTTGAAGTAAGTGCAAGAGTGAGCTACTACAAGATAGTAGTAGTATATTGTATTCTTATATGCTTCTAGTGCTATTAATATTACTTTAAGCATTATTTGTTCAATACCACTCTAATTTTTGCTATCCCTTCCACATAAATATACCCCGAAATTCTCTACACAAACATCTTCTAAATTTGTATTGTTTATAATTAATCAAAAATTCTATTATAGAAAAAGTCCATAATAATAATTATTCATGTATCCATAATCAAATTTTTAAACAAATAACATCCACAATCAAATTATAAATAAAAAACTCCTAACCCTCGAGGCCTTTGTCGATGAGAATATGAATATATTTAAATTAAAAAATATTTTGAAATTTCCTTCAACATAAATATACCCCAAAATTCTCTACAATTGGTATCAAAGCCAAACGGTCTATTGTGGGACTCGATTTGGTAAATTATCAGTCAGGGACCGGTAAAATTAAACAAAATAATTTTGGCTACTCAAGTGATCAAGTGATCACATTGAAATTCCATTTGTGTGCATTCTGAGATTGTGAAGTTTTCGGTGAGAGACCAAACTTACTTATTACGTGAGAGATGTAACTAAGTCACAAATGGCGGATATTGCTAGTACATCTGGTAATATGGAGAAACTCAACAATAATAATTACACTACGTAGAGCATACATATGCAGTTTTATTTGTTGGGTCAAGATCTTTGGGGTATAGTCGGCGGTGGTGATACCACAGTACCAACCGATGTAGAAGAGTCCAAGAAGTGGAAGAATGAAGCCGGAAAGGCGATGTACGTATTGGTAGCAACTGTTAAAGACGAGTTGTGCCATCGCATCAAGGATGTGAAGACACCCAAGGAGGCGTGAGACATATTGTCAGGGTTGTTCTCAAAGAAGAACGATGCTCAACTTCAGATGCTAGAGAACGAGCTAATGTCGATCCAACAAAATAAATTGACGGTGAACCAATATTTCACTAAAGTCAAGACTTTGTGTGAGCAAATCACAAAGTTGGACCCGGAGAATCCGATCATGGAGACTAGGATGCGAAGGATCATTGTGCATGGCTTGAAGCCGAGTCTTAATGGTCTTGTCACGTCCATTCGAGGTTGGGCTACACAACCAACTCTAATCGAGTTTGAAAATGTGTTAGCTAATCAGGAAGCTCTAGATAATCAAATGTCTGGAGTTTCTATCAAAGATGAAGAGACTCCTCTATTTGGAAACAAAAATCCAAATAAGAGTGGTGAGAAGATTCGTCAATTGAGTAATTTATTACCTAGCAAGTTAAATAAAAGGTCAGGTTGATTTCAGAAAGGACGAGGAAAAGGAGGCTACCATCAAGGGGGAGCTCGAGATCGACAAGAAATTCATAAAGATAAGACCCGGACACGACGAGAGATTGTGTGCTACAAGTGTAGTAAAAGGGGACATTATGCTCGAGAATGCTGGTCTAAGTTAGTAGAAGGGAATGCTGCAACGTCGGTAGAGCCAGAAAGCCGAAGCGAAAAAGAATGGGATTTTCAAGTTTCCTATGCCGTTGAAGAATCTAGTTCAAAATATGAACTAGATGTTGAATCACAGTCTTTCGACATGATGGTTGTGCCAACCTACAACACCGAGCCAAAGGAAATTGCATTTGCCATAACAAATGATAAGATGATCAATTACAAAGATGATTGAATCATCGACTCTGGTTGTTCGAATCATATGACTGGAGATAAAAAAAAACTTTGTCAGCATGTCCGAGTATAAGCGTGGCCGAGTTGTACAATTCAGAGTTGCCAGTTACTCATATGACTGGAGATAATGTTTACTATGTTCCAGTTATGACAAAGAATTTATTGTCAGTGTGACAACTGATTGCCTTAGGAAACTATGTGCTCTTTGGACCTCGAGATGTAAAGGTGTACCAGAATTTGGAGGATAGTTCAACACCGATATTGGAGGGACAACGTTTGGAATCTGTCTATGTAATGTCTGCTCAAATAGCATATGTAGACAAGACAAGGAAGAATGAGACATCTGACTTGTGGCATGTACGCTTGGGTCACGTGAGCTATACTAAGCTAAAGGTGATGATGAAGAAATCGATGCTCAAGGGTCTTCCTGAATTGGATGTTAAGGAAG
The DNA here is from genome assembly GCA_019425755.1 of Amaranthus cruentus. Classification (NCBI taxonomy): domain Eukaryota; kingdom Viridiplantae; phylum Streptophyta; class Magnoliopsida; order Caryophyllales; family Amaranthaceae; genus Amaranthus; species Amaranthus cruentus. Next base: position 1,346,213 of record CM033453.1, read on the forward strand.
ATATAATTTGTGTCAGATGTCAATTCGGTAAAGCACACCAGTTGCCATATGAAGACTCAAAGTTTAAGTCTCAAGCACCTCTAGAACTTGTTTACTCAGACGTATTTGGGTCGGTCAAGCAACATTCAGTAATTGGTCTACGATATATGATCACCTTTATAGATGATTATTCTATATATGTCTGGGTAGACTTCATGAAGGAGAAATCAGAAGCATTCAGGAAGTTCCAGCAGTTTAAGGAAGCAGTGGAAAAAGAAGTTGGTAGAAAAGTCTAATGTCTAAGAACAAACAATGGGGGAGAGTATACATCAGCTGAATTCTCTCAATATTTGCAAGATTGCAAAATACGACGCCTACTCACTTGTCCAAACACTCCACAACAAAATGGAGTAGCAGAGAGAAAGAATCGACTCCTAGGAGGACATGTAGAAGCATGCTACATACGAAAAACATGCCACCACGTTTTTGGGTCGAATGCATGAAAACAACAACACATGTGACAAACAGGCTACCATAAGCGAGACTAGAGTTTGTCTCCCCGTACGAGAAGCTGTGGAAGATTAAGCCAGTAGTGAGCCATTTTCGAGTTTTTGGGTGTGTATGTTATGTGTTCGTTCCTGAACACTTACGTAGCAAATTTAACAAGAAGGCGATCAGATGTATCTTTGTGGGATATGATGATCAGAGGAAAGGTTGGCAATGTTGTGATCCAACTACAAATAAGTGTCATGTGTCAAGAAATGTGGTGTTTGATGAAACACCACAAGCTGTATTTTTGCCAGACTCAAAGGAGATCGAGGAAAAGCTTCTAGAGAAAATGGAGGATCAACCTAGTCAAGATGGTGATCTAGAAGGTGAAAGTTCTCAAACTTCACCAAAAGCAAAAGATAAAAGTCCATGGAAAACGGGAGCACACCATAGAAGTCCTGAAGAAGAAAGGCCAAGTTAGATAGAAGATCTCGAAGAAGAGGAACCTCATCTAGTCATAGATCAGACCTCAAAAGCCTAATCCAAAATATGCTAATTCTACAATGGTTGAGGATGTCAAAGAGCCAACTAGTTATGATGAAGCAGCTCGAAGCAAAGATTGGAGGAAAGGCATGGAGGAGGAAATTGAAGCTCTACACCAGAATCAAATTTGGGAGTTAGTACCAGCACCCAAGGAAGTTTAACCTATTTCCTGTAAATGGGTGTACAAGGTGAAGACTAAACCCGATGGTACCATTGAAAGGTACAAGGCACGACTGGTAGCTCGAGGATTTTCTTAGCAATATGGGTTGGACTATGATGCAACCTTTAGTCCGGTGGCAAAGATTACTACAGTGCGTGTATTACTAGTACTTGCGGCTAGTCACTCTTGGAAGCTTTAGCAAAGGGATGTTAAGAACGCATTCTTACATGGTGAACTGGATAGAGATATCTATATGGATCAACCTACAGGGTTCGAGAGTCAATCTCATACAAACTATGTGTGCAAGCTGAAGAAGGCGCTTTACGGTTTGAAGCAAGCACCACGAGCATGGTATGGCAAAATAGCAGAATTCTTGCTACAAAGTGGTTACTTAGTTGCACCAGCTGATTCAAGTTTGTTTATAAGAGGTCGAGATGAAACGTTGGCGTTAGTTCTTGTTTATGTTGATGATCTCATCATAACTAGAGATGATGAATGGGAGATCTCATCATAACTAGAGATGATCTCAGTTCGTTTTCAGATGAAAGAGCTTGGAGAACTGAAGCATTTTCTTGGTCTAGAAGTGGAGCGAACCCATGATGGGATTTTTCTCTGCCAACAGAAATATGGCCAAGAGCTTTTGGATAAATATGGAATGCTCGACTACAAGCCAATCTCAACTCCGATGGAAGTTAATGCAAAATTATGTTCGACAATAGGCAAGGAGTTAGAAGACCTGACAATGTATAGAAAATTGGTAGGAAGTCTAATCTATCTCACGCTAACCCGACCAGATATTACCTATGCAGTTTGTGTGATTAGTCAGTTCATGCAAAAGCCAAAGAAACCTCACTTGGAAGCTATAAAGCGAATATTGAGGTATGTCAAGGGAAGTATGATTATGGTATCCTTTACCGTAATAATAGAAATTTTAAAGTTGTTGGATATTGTGATGCTGATTATGCTGGAGATCTTGATACACGTCGATCAAATACTAGTTATGTGTTCAACCTGGGTTCTGGAGCAGTTTCATGGTGTAGTTAGAGACAACCAACAATGTCATTCTCAAGTACGAAAGTAGAGTACCGAGCATCAGCAATGGCAACACAAGAATGTGTATGGCTCACCCAGCTACTAAAGGATTTGCATCAGCCTGTTGACTTTGGTGTTAATTTAAGTTGCGATAATCAGTCAACTATACTACTAGCTAAAAATCCAGTGTTTCATGCTAGGACTATGCATGTGGAGGTACACTATCACTTTGTTTGAGAAAAGGTTCTACGAGGTGAAATCTAACTTGAGCAAGTGAAGACAGATGACCAAGTTGCTGACATTTTCACAAGGGTCTTAAGTTTGAGAAGTTTCGTAAACAACTTGGTATGACCTTAAGGCTTACTTTGAGGGAGAGTGGTTGTTGAGGGGGAGTGTTAAACAATATTGCCAACCACTTCTCTTTTACCAATGCATAAATTAGTCAAAAGTTTAAAACTAAGAGTGGTAAAATTCTACTCCTATCACTCCCTCCCTATTAGGCTAAATGTAAAAGTATTAATTACTTGCCAACCTTTGTTGAATTTTGGAGCACTTCTAGTAGCAAAAGTGAGAGCAATATTTTAGAGTGTGTTGTAGTAAGTGTAAGAGTGAGCTACTACAAGATAGTAGTAGTATATTGTATTCTTATATGCTTTTAGTGCTATTAATATTACTTTAAGCATTATTTGTTCAATACCACTCTAATTTTTATTGTCCACGTTATTATTTTGCTATTCCTTCCACATAAATATACCTCGAAATTCTCTACACAAAATTCTTCTAAATTTGTATTGTTTATGATTAATCAAAAATTGTATTATAGGAAAAGCCCATAATAATTATTATTCATGTATCCATAATCAAATTTTTAAACAAATGACATCCACAATCAAATATAAATAAAAATACTCCTAACCCTCGAGGCCTTTGTCGATGAGAATATGAATATATTTAAATTAGAAAATATTTTGAAATTATATCGTCATTGTTTTTTTATTTTTGAATCCCTAATATCAGAGATCAAACAATGTGTTTCAATCCCTAATATCACCAAGATCGAAAGTGTGAATTCTTGTATGAAACAAATTACGCAATCAATGAAACCGATGTTTGTAGGAAATAAAATGCAATAAAATGACACAAAGATTTAACGAGGTTCACCCAATTAAGGCTACGTCCTCTAATGTGTAGTATCTCTTATATTATCACAAATGAGAATTACAATTAGAGAAGAGATTAAGGCTAGTGTTTGGCTTGGGTATTTTGTGGATGTGTTTGGATGATCACTCATTCTCACTATTTATAATGCTAGATACACTTGGAGTTACACATGATTCAATATAGGTAGTAAATTGCATAATAAACAACATTTAGAGAATTAATCAGCTGGTATTCAATGAGTTGTAACTTCCCCAAGCATTTGATCCGTCGAAAAATAGCATCCTATGCTGTCAGAAAGTCCGCTCGAGCGGGTCGAGCGGGGAAACAGAAGTTACTGGATACATTCTGACTTGTTAGTCGACCAAACAGATTAGTTTGCTCGGGTCGAGCGGATCCGCTCGGGTCAAGCGGCCGGTCGAGCGGAGGTCGAGCGACCATCAGATCCCTTCTAGATAGTTTCTGCTCGACTTTCATAGTAGAGCATCTTGAATTAAACCATTATACTTCTTTATTAAGTCCCATTAATTCATGCTTTAACCATCACATTCAACACCATATTAAGTTACCAACTTAAATCACCAATTAACAACCTCATAGGATTCCATCCTAAGAGTTCACTCATGAATGCACCTTTTAATTTGTGCACTCAAGTCACACTTAATCACAACAATCTCCACCTTGACTTGAGTTCACCCAAGTCAATGGCCTTCTCTAATTCACTCCATAATAAAATATTATAACTTACACCATTACATACTCAAAATAAAAACATAAAACAAAAACAACACATGTGCACAAACATAGCACATGCACTAAAATGCCCTCAAAGGGCTCCCAAAAGAGTATGAATTCATTTACTAATCAAGTCCATATATCCCATAGACTCATTGAGGTATGTTGGAATTATTCTAAACCTTCGCTGTTTAAAGAAGTATCAACATCATCATTTTCATGTTTGGTTGAAGTAGTGGACACACAAGCTGAACTAATTAAGGTTGAACCCACAAGCATATACAAACCATCATTAATGGATCCTTTCATGATTAAATTAGGACCCTTGCCAACCTTCAAAACTCCACCTTCACCAATGCATCTATAACCTTCTTTATCCAAAATACTAAGGGAAATTAAGTTTCTACTCATACCTGGAACATGAAGGACTCCGGTCAATGTTCTTTCAACACCATTAAACATGATAAATTTAACATCTCCAACACCAACTATCGGATAACTAGCCTCATTACCCATAGTGACTTTCCTTCTATCAACCTTTTGATAAGTTGAGAAGAAATTCGAGTTAAAAGTCATGTGTCTTGAACATCCCGAATCCAAAATCCAAGAGTCACCACCCTTGTATTCACTTGTAACAACGAGAGCATCAACGTCATATACCTCACCTTCAACATAGCTAGCTTCGGCGGCGATAGCTTTATTGCACTTGCTTTTATAGGATTGTTTGGCTTTTAATTTCCAACAATCTTTCTTCTTACAAAAGTTGCAAGTCATGCCCCTTTTGTTCCTACTCGAATCCTTCACAAACAAAGCATCATTGGAATCTTTAGACTCCTTTTGAGCAAATTGAGAATCAATAAGGTCCTTTTGAGTAACATCCTCACTACTCAATGTGTCTCTTCCATATAATAATGTTTTCCTAAAGTGCTTAAATGAAGGTGGTAGTGAAACCAACAATAAGATGGCTAAATCCCCATCATCCACTTTTACATCAATATTTCGCAATAAATTCATCGAGGTGCGGTTTCATCGGCTTTCCTTCTTGCAATCGAAGGTCATACAAACGACTATTTAACAAAAGTCGATTGGTAACACTCTTTTCCATGTAGAGTGATTCTTATTTTTCCCAAATTCCTTTAGAAGTTTCCTCCTTTATAACTTCTCTCAAAACTTCGTTTGAGAGACAAAGTTGTATGGCGGAAAAAGCCTTCGCATCCATTTCTTCCTATCTTGCCTCACTTGTGCCTTCGTGCATCTTCTCCTTTCCATCAAGTGCTTTATGCACTCCATTTTGTATCAATATTGCTTTCATTTTGACATGCCATAAGCCAAAGTTCACGGTCCTATCAAACTTTTCAATATTGAGCGAGCAGGCGGGTCGAGCGGAGAAACAAAAGCTACTAGATACATTCTGACTTGTTACTCGACCAAACAGAACAGTTTGCTCGGGTCGAGCGGCCGGTCGAGCGGAGGTCGAGCGACCATTAGATCCCTTCTAGACAGTTTCTGCTCGACTTTCATAGTAGAGCATCTTGCATTAAACCATTACACTTCTTCATTAAGTCCCATTAATTCATGCTTTAACCATCACATTCAACACCATATTAAGTTACCAACTTAAATCACCAATTAACAATCTCATAGGATTCCATTCTAAGAGTTCACTCATGAATGCACCTTTTAATTTGTGCACTCAAGTCACACTTAATCACAACAGTTTTGTCAATTCATGATTTGCCTTCTAAAATATATTGATGGATTTTTATCACTTTTGCTATGTTTGTAAAATTTGTATCAACAATCAAATACAAATTTAACGTTTTGTAGTATTGGATATAGTCGCATTAAAACTATGCCATTAATTCAGGTTTTTAATGTTATAATTAGTGGTTTTTATTTAATGTTTCACCATAAAGTGATTTAGCGACACTTTATTTGGTCGTTATTGGCATATGTAATTATTACTATAGTCTATTGTGGCGTTTGTGAGAAATGTCACTAGATCCTATGTCGCAAAAAACTTTTGTGTGCTTTTTTAATATGCTGCTAATTAAATAGTATAATAAATGTCACCAAATCCTTTATATATACTATTAGCAATTTGAAATAGTGACATTTAAATTAAATGTCGCTAAATATTTCCCACTAAAAGCAAATTATGTTGTAGTGAGTTAATATGAATGTAATCCTATATTTTGTTATGTATGCAGCAAGACCTCTAGAGTTCCTCTCGATAATCCACATCTTAGAACCCTCTGCCTGCATGAACATGAAGTAGATCACAAACCTGAGGACACCCGTAGATCGAAAACCTCGAATAGGAAGCTAATGCAGCAGAATGTTTTGGACTTGGCCATTATATTCGAAAAGTTAAAGTTGCTAAGAGTCCTAGATCTTAACGGAATCAGAACAATCGATGGTGTGATGCCCAAAGAAATTAGGGACTTAATTCACTTGAGGTATCTAAGGATCAGATCGACCAACATATGTGAACTACCCAAGTCGATTGGGAAGCTGCGTAACTTAGAAACCTTAGACTATTGGAATGTGTATGCTGATAAGAATGGGATAACATTGCCGAATGTGTTCTGGAAGCTAACGAATCTACAATATTTGTTCCTCCCTTATGAAATGAGTAACACCACGAAGGAGGATTTTAAGTTGCATACAATCAAAGACTTGCAAATTTTGTGGGGTGTTCGAGGAGGAAATTGGATGCTCAAAGAAATGCCTAAATTGAGCGCGAACCTTAGAAGGATATGTATACAAGGGATATCGAGAGCTGAGCAAATCGATTCGCTACTTGAATCCCCTGTGATGAGGGTGCATAGTAATCTTTACTCATTGGTTTTGGAATGGTATAGCTTCTCTTTAGATTCCCATAAACTAAAAGCTTTGTGTAGTAAAGATAGTCTGACAAAGCTGAGATTAAGAGGGAATGCATCAGATGATTTAAATCCAATACAATTCACTACAAATCTCCAGAAACTAGAATTGTATTACACTCGCCTTAACAAATCGGAGAGTATGAAGGCTTTAGGTGAACTTCCGCGATTAGAATTCCTCAGATTGGCGAAGGATTCTTTCGTAGGAAGTGAATGGATTGTTGAAGAACATGAATTTCCGAATCTAAAGAAGCTTAAACTTTCTAAATTAACAAACTTAAAGAAATTGACGATAGGGAGAGACGCAATGCGAAGTCTAACAAAGTTGTCGATAGTTTCTTGTTCCAGTCTCGAATATGTACCAGAATTAAGACAACTTGTGACACTGAAGATTGATCGAATGTCAGCCGAATTCAAGAGGAAATCTCTCAAAAGATTGGAGGAAAATAACACAAACTATGTAATTTCAAATTTCTTTGGGAATCCTCAACAAATTCGTTTCTGCGTTTTTGTATGTGTAGTTTGGATTGTATATCTACATTTTGTATACAAGTTAGGCTTGGTGTGAGGTGTTGATGTGAAAATTTGAAATTATGACTTATTCATGTATTTTGACAATTCTAAGCATGTTTACTAGATAGTAGACCCACCGTACCACAGCTTATTATTGATGTTATTTTAGACTTTTTGTGTGTTTGACTGAGATTGGTAAGCTTATTTGGCTACTTTTTTGTAATGTTTTGAATTGTTGTAATCATTAAATATTTTAGTAAATTTTGTGTTGATATATTATTGTGTTGGTGTAGTTTATGAGACTAGCACGTTTTGTATGAGACATTTCATTGTGAGATGGGTTGATGACCCATCAGTAAAAGAACATTAAAAACAATGAAAACTGAATTCTCACTTGTACATGAAACAATTTTTTTAATAGTTTGGAGTAACCCAATTGAAATTGTTTCATGGTAAGACGACCTCAATAATGAATTAGTATTATGAGAGTTAGTGGGAGTAGTGTTAAAAGTTAATAATATATGTTTGTTGAAGCCGGGAATTAACAAACTTTCACCCCTTTGTAGGGGTCCTTGGTATTGAGGCACTAATATGATCAAAGGAATATTCATTAACCAAAGAAAATACATGATGGATCTTCTAAATCACAAAAGTATGATTGTGTAAGCCACTAGCTAGATATACTTCAATTATAGCTACTCAAGAGCTTTGATTATTACAATATCAGAGAATAGTTGAAAACTCATTTATCTTCCTCATACTAAGCCAGATATTGCATGTGTTGAGAATAGTTGATTCATACATTTTTCGGCAAATACATCATATAGAAGAAACATTGAGAATCATAAGATACCTGAAAAGAACTAGTGGAAGTTGAAAGGAGTGTTATTTTCAAGAAAAATAATCATCTAGATGTATTAGCTTATACAGATACAAACAGGGGCGGAGTAAACAATTTTGAGGTCCTGTTTATTATTTATAAATTTCTAAAATTGGGGCCCTTTATAATTAAAAAAATTTTTAACAAAAAAAAAGTCAATACAATTTATATTTCTTCAACATAAATTAAGTTGTTAAAGATTAAACTTTCTTTTCTAATGTTAAAATGAAAGAGAAAAAAATTGTAATACATTGATGACTAATAATAAAAAGAGTATAAGTTTGAAAGGTTGAAAAATTAAAAACAAAATTGATTATTTTTATATATAAAGTTAGTGATAATTGATATTTGATGAATGTGTAAACATTAAATAAGGCAAGAAAAAATATTGAAAGGTTAAGAGTTATTTTGGAAAGAGATAAAAATGTAATCAATAGGTTTTGAACATATGACCATGGATACATTAAGTAAAACTCTTACCAACTACTCTACTATAATAATATGTTATTCTATAATATTGTTTTAATATGAGGCCTTTTAGGTTCGGGGGCCCTGTGCGGTTGGGCACCTCGCACGGCCCCAGAACCGCTCCTGGATACAAATTGGACATGTAAATAGAGATGAAAGAAAATCAACTTCATAATTCTTTACCTAATTTATTGGACGGTATTTAATGCCATGTAAAAACATCAAAATAAAAGGTTGTTGCCTTATTAAGTTTAGAAGTAGAACTTTAGTGGAAATATTATAATAGTTACAAAAATCCTATGCCTCTGAATGTTAATGAGTGAACTTGATTTTCCTCAAAAAGAAACATGTCAATTTTACAGTGATAACAAGATAACTATCAATAAAAGTTGATATTCTCACAAAAGTTGTTGCATCTGACGTATTTGAAGATATTATTCACAAGTTGGATGTTCAAGTTCTCACCACTCAACTTGAGGGAGAGTGTTTATTAGAAAGTAGAATTATATTAAGAAAATTAGTTATTAATTTTGAAGAAATTTTGTTTAGAGATCCTTAATATTAGGTGTATATGTTTTAGTTATTTTATTTAAAAATAAGGGCTCACTTAATCAAGAATAACAAGATAAAAAGTAATTCTAAATCTTAAAATTATTTATGAAATTCTTCACCTTTTTCTTGTTAAAGTCTTCACCAAAAATATATATATAACAACACTTTTTGCACGTAAAACATACATGTATTGAAGTATTTCGGATAAAGACTTTATAATCAGGCGCGAAGCCAGAATTTTGAATTAGAGGTGCCAAATAGTAAATATATTAGCATATTACATATTATCAAAAACTAGTTAAACCATGCAAAATTTAAAATAACGTAGATCGAAATGAACTTGAATCACAAAAATAATTATGTTCAACAAATGATATTGAAGCTATCCTATAAAAAAACTCAGTGTTTTTTACACCATATACTCGTCTTGTAAGTCTCAAAAAAAAAAAAACACTATTAAAATTGAAATAACAAAAATATAAACACATAATAAAAAGTATAAATGTAAAATTATGAATTATGAGGAGTAATGACATTATTATTATATAAATTTATTAGTTTATAAAAAAATAATATTTTAAATTAGGATTTGATCCCTTGTATTTTGGTTACAAGTGTGTTACTCCAACCATTGAATTATAGTAATCATGTATTCTATTAATTTTACTGTATAATAGCAGAAATAAAGTTTGATCATGAGCATGTCATTTGTCTTTTTTTCATTGGTTAGTATTGATGGAATTTAACTAATTTGCATTTTTTACACTTACCATATTTACAAATTTATATTTTCGAAAAAATTCTTACATTAATGGATGCAATAAATCACAATTATTTCAATTACATGATTGTATATAAATGTACTGTCTAAAAAGTTATAATGAGAAATATATAATGTACTGTGTAGAACATTATATATTGTCGGATAAAATTCTAGAATTACACAGCGTAGAAAATTATAATACATAATAAATTACATTTATTCCAGAATTACACAATTTATAAAATTATACAAAAATTGAATAAATTACTGAAGTACGTAATAGCCCTTTATTCCATCATGTTATTTAAAACTAAAATGATATAAAATTCAATTAATTGATCATTTAAAATCAGTCATTTATATTGTTAGACTACCATAATTACAATTTTGAATGTTTGAAAAATTGTGAGTATTGTTTGCAATCTAAACTTCAAATAAAATATTAACATATTTAAAAATCCGTGCATTGGACTGGTTTGTATCTTAATTTTGTCATATTTTTGCACTTTTTAGACAATGTGTCTTCCCTCCGTAACATTTTCTAAATTTTTTTTACTTGATATCCAAATGCCATAAGATCCGATCTCAAATAATTAGTGCATATATCTTGCTGGATCGATCAAATGTAAAGTTGGCTTTAATTAAACAAGGGGCATGATCAGCTTTTGTTGAATTTGGGTAAGTTGGATTTTGTCCCAAACACTATTTATAAAATATAAATAGGCAAAAAAGTATATGCACCCACTGAACAACAAAAGTATTTGTCGAAAACAAGGAAGCTGAAGAGCGATGGGGATTTCATTTACAAGACCATGGACTGATGATGAGCATGACCAAAGTGGTGGTGACATAGGTAAGTTTTTAATTGTTAGATTTTGATGTATGTTTCTTCTGTTTGAGGGTAAAATCGACCGCTTTTCTCTAGTCCTACCTATAAAGGGAGTACTGGTATGGATTGTCCGTCAACTTCCCTCACTCAGACCCTGCTCTCGAGCGGAATATTGTGTATGATAATGATGATGATGTGTGTTTCTTAAGCTAAGACCCTCGTTTACGTTAACTTTCTATATATACTCAAATCTAAGCTCTCTTACTCATTTGACATTAAACTTGACAATTTGGTGTAATGCTGCAAGACAATGACCTAGAAAATTTTGCATACTTATCACTACACACAAGCCTAAAAAGTGTAGTTTGTCGATACGCTTAAATTATCCACTGAGAAGTGATTTAATTTTGGTACATGCTTATGTGATGTGACAATGTCTTTTCGAGCTGGATAATACTAGCGCCAGGTTCGAATCTCAATTACCCCTCTTTTCGAGCTGGATAATAAGCAACAAGCACTCACAAGCAAAGTCATTATGACTCAATTGTATAGGTAAAAATAGTTTTCGGGTCAAATGTCATATAGATATTTAATGTTTATAGATTTTAGAGAGGGGTCCTAGTTGAGCTTCGTCTGCTAGTACGCAGTTCTGCCCTTGCGCATAATAAAACTCTAATATGCTAACTTTTGGTATGAGTTAAAATATCCCGGAGGCTTCAAGTATAAGCTTATAATTTTGGTTGAGTTAATACCTTGATATAGATCAAAAGCGAACTTTGGATTTGCGTTCAGACTTTTGACCCAATTAATTAAATGGGTTGATCCGACCTTATCTGTTTATTAAATGGGTTAGGTTCAGGTCAAAGTTTTAAATCTGAAAAAAACCTGTATAACCCATTTAATAAATGTGTTAATTTCGAGTTAAATCAATAAGTATAAGCTAAACTTAGTTCACTTCATATATAGTTTCTTATTTTTCATACTAAATACAAAATAAACAACAAAAAACATAAAGTTAAAATTAAAGCCTAAAAAATTAGATTTAATAAACGTTAAAACCCTTAAAACGAAAACAAAAAAATTATAAACGGGTTAAGTGGGTCGAAATTAGGTCAATCTGATCTATTGCAGGTCGGGTCAATGTTGTGATTTTCGACCCAATTAACTAAATTGGTTGGGTTTGGATCAAGGGTTTTCTGACCTGTTTATATATGACCCGAATCCGAATAAGACCCAACATGATCTGTTTGACAGGCCTACTTCTAGCCCATAGGCTCTCGTATGAGGGGCCGTTATACAGTAGGTCAAAGGTCATTTGGGGATGTTAACGATCACTTGGCTTGAATGGAGTAGACTTTGATACTTGGAGGATGTTTTTTGCAAAAACAAAACTTTAAAGATGTAATTCGCAAAAGTCTTAAACTTAAAGTCGTTAATTACAAATTTCTCTTCAAAGAAACGATTGAGCTAGGTTTACAGGTTTACTGTCAAGGAACCAACTCAACCAAAAGCTTAAGCTGATGGTTGAGGCCCCAGGATATGTTATATACTCTAACACGCCCCCTCACACGAGAGTCCTTTAGGCTAGAAGTGTGGATGCGACACAGGCCCTCCTCATACCTGGCGCTGAATATTCCACTTTAAATGAGGGGTGATTGAGATTCGAACCTGTGACCTCTTGTCACACTGGCTTCTGATACCATGTCAAGGAATCAACTCAACCAAAAGCTTAAGTTGATGATTGAGGCCCCAGGATATGTTATATACTCTAACATTTACTCAAATTTAATAATTAATCAAAAAGTCTGGCCACCTCAGACTTTAACATAGACGTGAGAATACATGAAGTAAATCCACCTTTAGAGATTCCTTTCTAAAGTCAAACTGCGTATAATAATGAGATGGTTGCGGGAATGGCATATTTGATCAGAATTGATGGGAGTATGTTATGGAGCAGAAGTTGTGAATTGAATGATCTTCAGTCAACTATTCTTAATTAATAAACTATCATTTTCTAATATACAAATCACTTTTTGTTGATTATATATGAACTAGTCTAGAAACTCGTGTAATGTACGAAATTGCTAGTATAAAAAAGTGTATCTAATTGCAGTATATCTAATTGCGGTATAGGCTCAAAGTTTATCTTTTATGAACTACAAGTTACAAAAGTTAACATCATACAACCAAGTCATCTTAATCCGGTGACTTGCATCCAATATCCTTAAATCTTTTCTTTTAACAATTTGACCTTGACCCAACTCACATACAAATAACCCACATTCTAAATCACACCCCTTCACAACCTTCTTATCTCCATCACTACGACTACCAAAGTTGTTAAAATCGTCATTCTACTTAGAATCGTTTAGAGATGTAGAATCGAATCGTAGAATCGAACGATTCTACAAATAAACTTAAAATATTAAAGATATGTAGTTTCTTATCATTAATATCCAATTCGAAAGTTTAAATTTATGAATTAAAGTTTCTTTGACTTTATTTCTAAGAATATAACGAAAATTTGTCAATAATTAGTTAAAATCTTCATACCGATTAAGAAATTTGTTTTTTTAAAGTTTTCATGACGGAAAATTTGAAATTTATGTGTATATGTGAAAGATATTAGTAAAATATTGTAGATAAGAAAAATAAAAAATAATTCATAATATATTAGTAGAATCGGATCGTTAAATCGTAGAATCGTAGAATCATGTTATGATTCTACCTCTCAAAATTTTATTCCAACTAGAATCGTAAGATTCCACAATTTTGAGATTTTACTTGCGATTCAAATCGCTCGCTTGGGATCGTAAAATTGTAGAATCGTAGATTAGAATCATAATTTTAACAACCATGACCACCACCACCACCACCACCGGTATATTCCACTCTCCTACATCATTTTCTCTGTCCTCCTTCTTGAACCTTTTCCTTCATAGAACCTGTTACCTACTTTGATCTCTACGCACCCTCCCTTCTCCACCCACCTTCATTTTAATATCTACCTTTAACTTTGTTACACATTATTTGTGAGATTATCCTCACATTTTCTTTGATTCTTCTATGAAAGATTGTTTATATTACTTAAAATTTGCTTTTGTTAGGATCCGTTTGAATAGAATGATTAAAATCTTAAAATATCAAAGAAGGGTTTGCATCTGAGATTTTCCATCCTACAAAACTTTTAAAAAGAAAAGAAGGGTTCTTTTGCTTTTGAAATAATTGCTAGGATCGAAACAATGCGACGTAACTTGATGAACGATAACGATTTCAATGACTTAACAAAACGTTTAAACGAAATAAAACAAATTGCAAAATTGACACAATGATTTAATTAGGAGGTTCACCCAATGATAGTTACGTCCTTCGTGGTATGTAATTTCTTATTTTTATTATATCAAAATTAGTAAACACTCTTACAATGAAATATTACAATTGAGTAAGAGATTAACAAAAAGCTATGTGTTGAGGCTTAGGGTTGTGTGTGATGTGTTTGGATGATCACTCAAGCCCATTATTTATAGTGCTAAATACATTGATGATATACATGATTAATATTGTAAGTAAATGGCATTATAAACAACAAGAAGAGCATTGAGTAGCTGAAAATGAATGAGTTGTAACATCTCTAAGAAGTTCAAGAGGCAAAAACAGCGTCTTACGCACGTTAGAGGATCCGCTCGACCAGAACAAAGGCTCGCTCGGTCGAGTAGCTTGGTTGAGCAAGAGATCAGTAGCTACTGGAAACATTCTGTCTGGCAGCTCGACCCACCAAAACACTTCGCTCGGTCGAGCGTCCGGTCGAGCAACAATCAGGTACCCCTGAACAGTTTGCTCGACTTGATTAAAACTTATTCAACAACCATTTTAAGCTCCATATTCAATTCCTTCATAACTTCATGAATTAAACTATACTTAAACACCACATTCAATCACACATTAAGTCATGAACTTAACACCCACAATAATACACTTTGGATTCCATCCCAAGAGACTCCACATGAATGCACACATCAAATGTGCACTCAAGTCACACCATATTGATAATTGCAAAAAATTTTTAACCAGATAATTCGAATCGGGTATCCAATTTTAAAATCAGATACCGGATTCAGATTTGGATCACATATTTTTGGAAATCGGGTATCCGATTTTATTTATTTATTTTTTATTGTAGATAAAATTATGATAGTATCTCTCAAGCTAACCTTGAGTTGAATCTTAATAAATTTGTTCTCCCGCAGATTCTTTTTTTTAATGATTTTCCGTACTTAAACTAATAAGTAGTAATTTTATTAATTTGTCTTTCATGACTAATTATGTAAAATATTTTTAGAGAGCCACAATAAAAATAGAGATAAAAAACACATGGTTGAACGAAAAAAGACAAAAAATATAAATAAATAATTAAACACTTTAATAAAATCGGGTATCTGGATCCAACCCAGATTAAACCGGGTATTTGGAATTCGGATACTTGGTTTAATCCGAGTCGCAACTAGATCGCGTTTTTAGGAATCTGAAATACCGGATACTCGAATTTCTAGTTTCAAGTGACCCGGTATCCGATTTTGAACTTCCCTAGACGCGATAAGGAAATTTATCTTTTTTCCTCTTCTAGGTTGGAAGCTATTTTTGAAAGGAGAAATGATATAAGACGACGAAGAAGGGATCTCAAAGACCAAAATTATACTCCCTCTATTCCCTACTGAAGTTTCCAAAAGGAATGTTCACGGGAATTAAGAAAAATATAATATTTTAGATAGTGGATATAATTAGGGATGGCAACGGGTCGGATCTGGACCGGGTCTGGGTGGACCCGAATCCAGATCCATTTTAAAGAAGAGGGTCCAGATCCGGATTCGGATCCGCGGGTCCAGTTTTTCAAGACCCAGATCCGGATCCGTGGATACTGCGGATCCAGTATCGGGTTCGGATCCAAAACGGGTCTTATTAGTTTTTGCCCTTTTTTTTATATATTTTCAGATTTTTTTGAGATTGCCATAACGCTATTGATAGACTAATGTTAATAAAATATATAATTTCACAATCGATCACTTAAAAAAATATTATACAACTTAAAATTGTCTTCAAATTATGAGATTGTGGGTTGTGGCTCGTGGGAAATTGGGAATGGGGAAATCTTTACGATTTCGTTTTCGTGGGAGTTGGGACAGCTTGGAGTTGGGAGGGGAATGGGGTACTGATTAAGTGAAAGAGAGTTTTAATATATTTGAATTTTTGAATTAAATTAGTGGGGTATGTCATGGTACTTGAATTAATTGCAAAAATTAAGTGGGTATCACTATCAGGTATGTTAGCGTGCACAGACTTCCAAGTAGGGTATGTAATTATATTTAATACTCCCTCCTATTCAGCCTAAATGTCCCATTTAGTTTTTCACACTTGTCGAGGCAACATTTTAATCCTTAATATCTCAAATTATTCTTAATTAAAAATTATAAAAATTTGATATAAATAATCCTTGTATTGAGACGAATCAAATAAGATCCCACATGACTATGTTTTAACTTATAGATTAAGAGTTACATACAAATTTAGAGTGATGAGTGAATAGTGACAAAAAATAAATGTCTCATTTAGACTGAATAGGAGGTAGTATATTTTATATATATAAAAAAAACGGGTCCTTAGATCCGCGAGTCCGGGTCTGGGTTCTTAGATCCGGATCCGGACCCGTATATTTTAATTGGACCCGGATCCGACGGGTCTAATTTTTTGGGACCCAGATCCGTCAAAACAAACGGATACGAATCCACGGATCCGGGTCGGGTCCAATACCCATTGTCATCCCTAGATATAATATTTAATTTAATAATAAATTTGAGTAGAGAAAAGTAGGGACCACAAGCATTAAATAAATATTAATAGAAAGTTAGAGAAAAAAATATGGGGACCACAACTAATAAAAAATTAGTTTTATAAAGTTAGTGGGAAACATGTGGAGACTATAAAGAATATTAAAATGTTAAATGGAAGTTAGTGGAGGATATGTGGTGTTGATAAGCATACAAAAATTAAAGTGAGTAAGAATAAGGTTATTTTTGTCAAAAATTTGTGACATAAATGGAAATATTCTCTGTGTGAAGAACAAATAAAACACCCCAAAATGGCAAATGGAAACTTCTTTAAGGAAGGGAGGGAAAATTATTTGTTTATTAACTTAGTTACAAAGGTTATTTTTTTATAAACTTCTCTATGAGAAGAAAAAATAAAATCATCACATGTATTGGTTGGGAGAGAAGGGCAGAGTTGTCTTCAAGAACAAAGCCAAAAAGGTATAGTTATTTCATGGTTAATGTCAAACTTAATCTTTTTTGGGGGTGTTTGGTATGAGTAAAGAAAATGTAATGGAAAGGGAATTGATAAAGAAGGGTAAAGGTAATGGTAAGGGTTATACTTATTAGTTGTTTGGTATAAAAATTGTAAGGGAAACACTTGTTATTATAATTTAAATTAATTTCTTTTTTTAGGGACAAAAATTTTAAATTATTATTATTAATATTATTAATCTAAAAAGCTAATGAAAATTTATTTTAAAAAAAAGAAGGTAATTAGTACAATACAGTTGCATCTAATTACAGTACAATACGGTATGACACACCATTCTTGCTTTCTTTTTCATCCATCAACGCATAATTCATCCTCGGTCGATCTTGGGTAAACAACAATGGTGGAGGAGGAAAGAGAAGAATATGGTGAAATCGAGTGTCGGATGGAGTTGCAGTATATCAGAAAAAATGGTGATGGTTGTGGTCCACAAGCATTCAAGAAACAGAGTACGTACGTAGTTGATTAATGTTGATGATAACAAAACAGAGGATGAAAAGCAAGGGTTGAATCTGTTGAAATGAATATCTATTACCGCTCATCGAGCCACGGTAACAAATTCCTGGTATCCATTTACGCTCGGAAACGGATTCACATTCTTTTTTCTCAAATCAAACATATAGTAACGGTAAGGAAAAAATAATTATGTTACCTAATGCTAAAAATCTCAAACCAAACGACCCCTTAAAGTCTAGATAGAGTTTAAATAGAAGAAGGATTACAAGTCCTTTTCGCATCAGTATGTATCTTTCCAAGAAGTTTTTTCCATAAAAATGTTTCCGAAGGTGGTTTCAATCTAGGGGTCAATATGCCTAATTAGGGATATAAGTTTTTGTAGGAAAGATTGAGATTCCAGAAGCAATACAACGAGAACTAGGGAGTCAAAGGAGGGTATAAGGAATCACATTGGTTCGAGCTTGAAAAACTTCAAGGGAGATGACAAAGTTCTAGGGTGCCGAGATTTGTATGGAGAATTGTAGGAAAATGGTCAGAATTGAGCTTAGGTTGATCAAGAATCGTAGCATTATGTAAAGCTTGAAGAAAACAGGGGGTTTCCTTTTCCCGGTCAAGATGTTCAAAAATGCGTGTCGGTTTTCTCATGTTAGACGAAGTTAGATTATTGGTAGTGATGTTGTAGGGGAACATCTCCTTTAAGCTGTGATTATTCACGGTTAATTGAAAGATAGAAGTATCAACACTAAGCCCTTTCATATTTACAGTTATTATTGAAGAGATTTCTGAATTGGAAGAGTGGAGGACAATTTTAGAAGGTAGAGGTTTGCCCATAAGTCGTATGAAGACAGAATATTTACGATGCGACTTTAGTGGGACATCGCCGATGAGAGAGCCAGTGGTGAGCATTGGTGAAGAAGTTGTTGCAAGTACAACCTAGTACATCAAGTATTGGGGATCAATTATACAGATTAATGGGGAGATTGAAGGGATTGTTACTCATTGAATACAAGCGGGATGACTCAAATGGCGAGCAACCACTGGGATACTTTGTGATAGGAAGTTTCAAAGTAGGTAAAGGTAAATTTTACCAGTTGCAATCAGGCTTGCTTTGCTGAATAGGACAAATTGTTGGCTCGTAAAAATGACTTTTGAACATAAGCTGGAAGTACAGAAATGCGTATGGTGAGGTGGATGTACAAAAACATAATAATGGATAGAATTTGAAGCTGAGAGTTTAAAGAGAAACTAGGGGTGTCCCCAATTTCTGCAAAGATGCGTGAATACAGATTGAGATGGTTTGGCCATGTGTAGAGAATGACTTTTGACGTTCCCGTGAGGATGGATCGAAAGGATCATAGTGGAGGGTAAGAGACGCCAAGTAAGACTTTTGACCGCTGGTGTAACACCTAGACTAGCCCCACATACCAATCAAAAGTCTTTTCAGCGTACTTTGACCTCACTCGTGCGCGCCTAGGAAAACTTATTCCTAGGAGATCACCCATCCGAAAATTGCTCCCCAGCAAGCAGGCTTAACTGTGGAGTTCTTAGCAAATAGAATCTCATGAAAAGGAGATGCTCCTTATTGATATGAGTTGTCTATCAATCCTTTTTGAAGCTCTTCGGGGTATCACACTCACCCCCACTTAGGAATACAACGTACACGTTGGACCTTAGTTCCAGAATCGTTTTCCTTGCTAGGTGCATTAAACATATGATAAGACACGGTCGTGGAGTTGCTCTGATACCATGTGTAACACCCTGGCCCATCGCACTGCCGATGATGAAACATGGACACTATAAATCAGCTTCACTGACTCATACAAGTTTTTTCAGCGCACTTTGACTCACTCGTGTTTGCCCAGGAAATCTTTCCACGAGGTCACCTATCCTAAGATTGCTCCCCACCAAGCACGTTTAACTGTGGAGTTCTTAGCAATTGGACTCCCATGAAAAGAAGATCACCTTATTGATGTAAGTAGTCTATCAATCTTTTTTAAAGCTCAATCTTAGGTATTATAGTGGAGGAACAAATAAATAATGACTTGCATGACTTACACATCTCTAAGGACTTGACCCGGGATAAGGTAGTTGGAGGTGTCTTATCCATGTCTTTGAGTACTAATATTCTTTCACTTACCGGTTGGTGTTCTTATTTTTTCATTTGCCTTTTTATATAGCATTCTTTTATTCGTTTTGACCCAGTTTTTGTTTTTTTTTGTATCTTATTTATTTATATGTTTTTTACTAATGAGATTTTTTCTTTTAATTATTCGTAATCTGATTTTTCTTTCTTAGATTCTCAATTGTGTTTCCAATTATATATACACATGACGGATATGACTAGAGTTGTTAATTGCGCTATGTCAAAATTTTAGTGGGCTAGAGTGGATCAAAGTTCATTTAGAGTTGATTCACCCATTTCAAAAAGTTCATTCAATGATCTTTTAGTTTGGATTTATAATTCGTTGGGTTGACCCACCTATATATAATTAAAATTATATCATTATAAAGAACAACAAAAATACAAATATGAGAATATTTTCATCGCAACGAAGCGCGTAATGACTCCACCTGACCCTTTACATCAAAGCCCGATAATGACCTGACTACTAGGCCCATTATTGACCCGTAGAACAGTCACTTGGCCTTTGATCGGTTGGATCGACCCGACACATTGAACACCTCCAATTAATTACACTTTCATATTTTAAACTTTATTGCATCCATTTGACTTGTTTTTCCTTTATTGAAAATATCATGTAGAGTATCCACATGCACTAAGTCCGCCAGCGGAGAACAATGTGCTAGTGGGGGTAGAAGAATACTTGCGATTGTACCAAGCTGTGGTTAGATGTGAATGGTACGAAGCCATGCATATTATAAGCGAACATCCTGAGGCGTTGAGGGCTAGGATCTCCATGGCCTCAGAAACAGCTCTTCACATAGCCGTAAAGGTTGCGAAAGATCAAAAGTTTATCGAGCTATTGATTCGAAGGATGTCGCCTGAAGACTTAGCCTTGACTGATCAAAACGGAGATACTGCTCTTGCCGTTGCTGCCAAAGTTGGTAACATTGAAGCTGCCAACCTACTAGTGAGTAGAAATTCAAATTTGCCGCATATTTTAGGCACTAATGGCGATGGGTTTGCTATACATAGAGCTGCCGATCATGCCCAGTATGAGATGATCAAGTATCTGTTGCTAGTTACTAGAAATGATGTTGAGCCTTCTCCTTTTGCTGGCGAATTTGGTGGTAAACTTCTTATTAGCGTCATTACTGCAGAATATTTTGGTGAGTACTCGTCCTATTTTTTTAATTATGTCACATGAGTCGAGCAATAATATTTCTAATTAACATTGAGTACTCGTCCTATGTTTTTTTTAATTATTTTTCTTACATTTCCCTTATTTTCCTTTTTAAACAAATAAGGTACATTCTCCATCCTTATCCCTCTCATTCCTTTCCCTTCCCCTTTCGTTCTACTATTTTCTCTCCAAAGTTGCTATTCAAACATAGTGTAATAGTTAGAATATCGAACTTATAATTATGTTTTGATAAACAGACATTGGGATCGAATTGGTCAGAAACTATCCGGACATGGCCACAGTTGAAATACGGAATATAGATTCTCCTTTGACTGTTCTAGCTAAGAAGTCTCATGTTTTCCCTAGTGGTTGTGATATTTCATTTGCACCATCGCAACACTACCGATCATGCATATGTTGTAAGTACGTAGTACTGACGGCCCGTTTGGTAGGTGTAATTAAACGGTGGTAATGAGAATGAAAACTATTGTAATTTTGGTTGAAAAATCTCTTGGCTACTTTGATGGTTATGCTTGTTCGTCTTTAATCATCTCATTTTCTTCATAAAATTCTTCTAATGCATTGCCATTGGGAGAGGTGGTAATAGGTGGTAATGGAATTTTGTTAACAAAAAAACTTTTTTGTGATTAATTTTCATCACCATGGGAATGACATAAAATTTTTGATGAAATTTTACACTATAAATTGTTCCCATTACCAACATTTAATACCACTAACCAAAAAGGCCGTGAATACCAATATGGAATTTATATTCAAGCTAACATTTTTGTAGAGTTTGACACTTTTTTACCTGCGCAGTTAAGTTGTTTCCACAAAGTAAGTGGACGAAGAAAAGTCGTGATGCAATTCAGCTTGTGAAAAACTTATGCATGGAGATTTTGCGATTGAATAATGAACAAAATGTATTTGAGTTGCTTAAAAAGCCGCTCCTTATTGCAGCAAAACTAGGCACTAATGAGATTGTTGAGGAGATAATCGGAGCATTTCCTCATGCAGTCTCAGCTACTGACGATGAGGGACGCGGCGTATTTCCATTGGCTATCTTACATCGTCGAAAAAATGTTTTCGGCATCATAAACAAGATGAGCGATTGCAAAAACTTAATGACGACGTACTTAGAAAATAATTCTGGCAATAACATATTACATTTAGCTGCCCAATTACCACATCGAGACCGGCTTACACTGGTCTCTCGTGCGGCTTTACAAGTTCAACACGAGTTGCAATGGTTTGAGGTTCTCTTTCTATACTCTAATAATTATTTATGTTGTTACCTTGTTTACTAATTATTCAAATATAAATGCACGGATATCAAACAAAAAGTGGTTAACATAAAACTTAGTTTTTAACTTTAATTAGTAATTAATACTTCTAATTTAATTATTACCTTTACTTTTTTTTTCAATTGGTTATCTTTTTTTTTTAATGGATAACTCTTGTTTATATTTGATGGATTTTGTTTGTGTTGGATCTGCGCAAATCAAATTTGTGGGTGCTAAATTTTTTTTCTTCATTTTTTTATTATAAATATCGTTCTTTCATGGATTTTTATATAATCCTTTTATAACTCAATAAAAATATTTGATTATTGGTAATTACTATACATTGTCTAAGATGGGTGTGTTAATTTTAAAAAAGTCTCGTCTATTTACACATGGATAATCAAGATTAACTTTCGTAGTGTAACGACAAGTTAATTAATTTCAGTCCGACCATACATTTTTTTATTGAATACATATAAAATACAACTCTAAATACATTTCTCATATACTCATGTTTATTGAAAACCTTTTTAAACCCTATATTTAATTTCCAACATTAACCACCGCCTTAATTCATTCGTTATTGATAGTCTACTTAAGATTTATATCGGTATGTAAGATTTACTCGATATCATAAATTTTGTATATGTTAATCTATATTTTTATATACAATTTGGGCTCATATTATATTTTCGTCATAGAGTCAGCCTTGCATTTAATTCTTGATTCATTAAAGTTTTTTTATAATTGGCAGGAAGTTCAGAAATTTGTAACCCTAGGGCAGAAAGAAGCGACAAATAACGATGGAAAAACACCATGGATGGTTTTCAAAGAAACACACAAAGAATTAATAACAGCCGGAGAAAAATGGATGAAAGGTACCTCAAAAGCATACACAGTTGCCTCAACCCTAATCACAACCATTGCTTTTAGTTCGGCCATCGCTTTCAGTATAGTTTTTCATCTTCTAGACGGTAAATTAACCCTTAATGGAAATCGCATTAAAATCAGCAAAATTGCTTTTCGTTCATTCCTAATATCAGATGCGATCTCCTTCATTTCGTCAGTCACTGCCATTTTAGTTTTCTTGTCGATCGCGACGTCGAAATACTCGGAGCAAGACTTCCTTAGAATTTTGCCATTAAAGCTAACTTGTGGTTTTCTAACCATTGTGATATCTATATTAAGCATGACAATGGGTTTTGGGTCAGCAATTTATCTTGTGTTTGGTTCATGGAAGTCAATTATTTGTTTTTCAGTGGGTGCTGCAATTGTGTTAGTGGGTTTGATGGTGCTTATATCGCCCGTAGCGTGTAAGTATATCAAGGCTAGTATATCTCCCGGTATTTTTAGCAAGCGAAAGGATGCCATACTTCACTAACTATTCATTCTCGCTACTTGTTATGCAAGCTTGTAAGGAGTATATATGTGATATTTTGATATCTTTAAGGTTCAAATCGAAAAATGCCCAGAGAATGAAAAAAACAAAAAAAAAAGAAGGAATTTTGGAGGGAAATAGGTGCGCGCGTGTAGCACACACGCCTGCAATGGGTCGGCCCAATTGTGGTCTTAGAATATGACGGTCTTACGCAAGTTTTTGTGTTCCAATAAAACCGGGTACTCAGATCCGACCCGGTTTAAACCAGGTATTCTGAATCTAGATACCCGGTTTAATCCGGGTTGGAACCGGATCACGCTTTTAGGTATTCACAAAATTGGGTATCCGAATTTCCGAATTCGGGTCGATCCGGTATCCGATTTTAAACAGCCGTAATGAATAGTTATCTTTCCTGGCAAACTTTTTATATATAGGGGATTATAACTCTGACCTCGTATTTTTGTACTATACAATATTGAAAAATAAAGATTTATATCACTCCCACCGTACTCTTTTGTTTGTTCACTATAAGTTTTCCCATTTTAGGGGAGATAAATTTAATTTGATTTTTGAAGTACATATTAAAGATAAAATATATTCATTTGGGATCTTGTTAAATTCGTCTTGATGCAAAAAATTTTAATATGTAATTTTTACAATTCTTTATGATTCGTGTGCAGGGTATTGAGGCTCAAATTTGCTTTGAAATGTGTTTATAAAGTAGAGTGAACAAATAAAAAGGAAGGGAGGAAGTATATATTATACTCCATAATATACTTCCTCGAATTCATACCTAATGTCCCATCATGGTTCGCCACAAATATTAAGAAAGGGTAGGAACCACTCTAAATCATAGGTGACATGTGATTTTAAGATAACTTGGTAAAAAATGAGTACTTTGTGAATAAAAGTGAGTTTTTACGAGTAATTTAGTAAAAAAAAATGAGTACTATAAAGATGTGACATTTGAGGTGAACTATCCAAATAGAAAATTAAACATTTACTCTCAATTGGATTGAGTATTAATGATAATATGAAACTTCTATATATAAATGAACAAAGGAATCACTTGTTCATCTAAAAAAAAAAAAAGAAACACTTGTTACTACTAATATGACCATGCACGGCCATACCCTAAAAATACAATGGCCCAAACTCAACTCTACATGTGAGCCAAATAAACTCGACTATCATTCTTATTTATGTGTTTTTTATGTTATACAATACAATTCAATATTACTTGATGTTTTAATCAATTAACTTAAAATATAGTGTAGATAAGTTTGGGCCTAAATTCCTCTAGAAAACGAGGATTGCACACAAGAGTACCGTATTGAAATATTAGGAATGTGGTGATGAATACGGTAGTTGTTTGTTGGTTGAAGGCTTTTGGTAAAATTGATCGGCATGCGTTCTATGTTCAACTTGTCAAGTGTAGTTATGGCCTTCAATCCTTGCGGCAATTCCTTTAGATGGACACAAAAATCTATCGACAACTTCTTGAGACATGGCATTGCATCATTTTCAATCTCCCAATTCACCAAATTCGATAAACTAGACAATTTTAGCTCCTCCAATTGTGGAAATTCCTCTTTTCCAACAATCCATTCGGTACCTAAAAACGAGTCGTTTGCTAATCTTAGGAACTTCAAGCTCGAAAGCTTCCCTAAAGCTTCCATACTCTCATGTTTACGAAGTTGTGTGTAATACAATTCTAATTTCCCGAGATTCGAAGGAAATTGAATGGGATTTGAATTATCGGGTGCATTCCCTCTTAACCTAATCTTCTTTAGACTACGTTTCCGACACAATGCTTCAAGATTCGAAGCATCTAAAGCGAATCTATACCATTCCAAGGCCAACGAATACAAATTATTGTCATGCATCTTGATCACCGGGCTATTAAGAAGCGAGTCCATTTGCTGGGGTGTTGATATCCCTTGTATACACAATTTTCTAAGATTTGAGTTCAATTTAGGAATTTCTTTGAGCATCCAATTACCTCCTCTAACTCCCCACAAAGTTAATAAATCCTTCATCTTAGCTATCTTAAAGTTGTCCATTATGTTACCGAGTTCATATGGCAAGTACATATGCCTTAGACGCGACAACTTGCGTAAGGTATTAGGTAATTTTATTCCATTGTTATCGACCGAAACATTCCAATAGTCTAAGGTTAATAGATTTCGTAACTTGCCAATGGACTTGGGTAGTTCTCGGATATTTGTAGACCTTATTCTTAGATAGCGCAAGTGAATTAAGTTGCCTATTTCATTTGGCATGACACCATTAATTATTTTGATGCCATTGATATCTAAGACTCTTAGCAATTTGAACTTTTTACAAAGAAGGGCCAAGTCTAAGTTGGCTAGATGGTTCCTTCTATCAGCTTGGTTGTTGAATCCTTTGTCTCCATGAATAAGAAGAGACCTCAGATGTGGATTCTCTAGCGGAAGGATTGAGACTTTGCTGCGAGGATAAGAAAATTATTGTCAATGTCAGCATATTATCAGGAAAATACGAGATCTATACACTTTACTTCATAGCTCGAGGAGATACATATGACAATGGGAAAAAGGATTTCAATAACTTATAAAGTATGCACACTATCTTTAATTTATCAATGTGAGAGATACCATCTCAACAAACTATCACATGTGAACCCCTGTCGAATTTGTATGGGGGAGGAATTAATTAGAAAGGAACATAATTTTTTCAGACCTACCATTTTAAATTTGAATCCAATCATCGGCTTTGACATCATATTAAACTAAACTGAACTTATTATGAATGCCTACATATTGTTGGGGAAACATGATTTATACACATGCCATAACCCCATGAAATACCATCTCAAACCAATATAGCAACGAAAAGGAAAGACTCTAATATTAACTTATGGTATGTTTGAGAATGAAGATTTCATTTGCAAATATAGATTTGACTTAAAGTTAGTGTTTGGCAACAACAAGAATTCAAATTCGAATTTGAGTCAAATTCACCAATGTTATAAAAGTAGTTAATTAAAATGAGGATTTGAAAATGACACCCCAATCCTTGTCATTTCAAAGTAGTTAATTGAAATCTACAATTCAAAATGAAATGGACGTTCCCAGACGCAACCTTAAAGAGTATACACACCATTTTTTATCTATACTGTGAGATAAATCGTCCCAATATAAATATCAAGCTATACAATAAAGAAAAAGCTAAAAAGATGAATAAAGAAACATTAATCAACCTGATTGATGAGTAATTAAATACTGAAAATTTTCAACTAATTAAATGACAAATCGAGCAATACAATTAAACTTTGAGTATGAATTATTTCTTGCAAAATGTAATGACAATGAAATGTGATTATTTAATAAAAGTGTAATTATTTTGACACATTAGCTAGGTGTCATATTTATTACTATTTGATACAACTATATTTGTGACTAGAGGTGTTTAACGGGGCGGGTCGACCCAACGTGTTAAGGGTTGGATCACATTTTAACGGGTCATTAGCGGGTCGGGTCAATAACGGGGAGCGGGTCTTGGTGTTAAGGGTTGGGTCGGATAATTATAAGAATTAATTGAGAAAAAATGTTGCCACTTTTTTTCAAATTTTTAAATGATATTATTAGAAACATAAGTGGATCGACCCAACGGGTCATAAAATATAATAAAGAAAATGTTTTTACTAACTTTTAAAAAGGGTAAAAGTGGGTCGGATTTAAACGGTCTTGACCCGCCCCGCCCCATTTAACATTTGACATCACCCGCCCCGAACCGACCCATTTAAATTTTAACCCGCCCCGCCCCATTTAACACCTCTACTTGTGTCACCTTTTAAAAGTCACTTCTATGACCGTTTTAATTAGTGTACTCTTTATGTTTCTCCTATCTATTATGTTCCCATAAAAGATATTGTATATGGAAATCATGAAAAGTTAAAGATTTTTTATTATTTGATATTATTTTATTCAATATAAATTAATTGTTAAAAGTAGAGATTATAAACCATAAACATCTAAATATACAAAATAAAATTAGTAGGAAAATTTGGGACCACAAACATTAAAAAATGTAAAAATATAGTAAAAAGGTAACATGTGGAAATTATTCGTATTATAAGATGTTAAATAATATTCGTGAAAAATATCTTAAAACCATTAACATCTAAAAAAAATAATAAAATAAAGGTAATTAAGGCTAATTAATTAAGCAAAAAAATACTCCATATAAATAATAAGATTAATTAGATGAACAAACAAACGAAAGTGCATAGCATACAAAAAGGAAAATATAATATAAGAATGGAGAAAGAATATATTGAATGGTTGATTATGGTTTATCCCGGGTGGCCTTAAAAAAGGATTATTATAATAGTCATATCAATAAAGTGTATTTTCTTTTTAAGGGAGTATATTTGGTAAAAAAAAAACCATACGAATGTGACCAAAGAGAAGTAATAAAAAGATTTGTGTTGGTCTGATACGTCCTTTTACCACCTCCATTGATAATCACTGACAGTCTAATGAAATCGAAGTGTTACAAATTCAATGCAATAGCCTTGTTTATGTTGAAGTGATCAATTCAAAATGTAAATATCTACGGAGGTCACTTTCCCTCAGGTCGGCAAGTAGTAGAAATACGCAATGTTTTTTTAATGTGATTAAATAATTTCAAGAAGCATTTAATTTTTTAATATATAAGACTTATCACAAATACTTAAATATCCGTCTAATTGTAAAACTATTTCTATTGAACTAACCTATATACATTTGATTAATCACTTAGGCCCGTTTAGTTAGTGGTAATAAATGGCACTAATGAGAATGGTTTATGGTTTAAAATTTCATCAAAAGTTTCATATCATTCCCAATTTCCCATGGTAATGAAACTTTAATCACAAAAAAAAAATTTTGTTTACAAATTTTCATTACCACCTAATACCACCTTTCCTAATAGTAATGTATTGGAATGAATTTTATGAAGAAAATGAGACGATTGAAGTTGGACAAGCATGACTATTAAGGTAAACAAGAGATTTTTCAACCAAAATTACACTTGTTTTTCATTCCCATTACTACTATTTATTACCACCTACCAAACGGACCGTTACAACTTTAACGTAATCAATTAGAGCATTGAAGTAATAATATATATCTGTCTCATGGTGGAATAGTTTCATATTAAGAGTTAAAAAAGTTATATGCTACTAGTTCAACATGTAGTGGACCTAGTATATGTAAATTGTACTTAATATCATAAGGAGACAAAGCAGAACAAGCAAATTCATACCTATGATGAATAGCAATTCGTCTAGAACTCATTCTGATTGTTTGGCTAATTTCATCCATGACAATCCCTGAATCAGAACAAGCAGTCAGAAACCCAATCTCCTGGCCTTGCGTGATACAAACATCCCTCATTATATCATGAACCCGAAGAGTCTTAACTTTCCCACAGTAAGTCCTTTTCACAACCTGAACCATTGTGTGATCAATCAGCGTCTGAAGGAGCCGTCTCGCCTCAACATCGGAGGTCTCTTGCCCATTATCATCACTGCGCTCTGACCGCCTCACAAAACCCTCAGCAATCCACATCTTCATCATCGTCTCCGCCTTGATTGGAACATCTTCAGGGAACAGCCCAAAGTAGAGAAAACATGGTTTTAAGTAGTAGCATAAATCATGATAGCTTAAGGCCAAAATGGCCTTAACTGAAGGGTAAATTTGATTTGGGACTATTTGTGAAGCAACCCTTTTCCATTCGTCGATTGTGGGCTTATTCTTTAGTACTTTACCTGTTACAAAAATAATCCACGTATGATCTTACATCGATAAATTAGAGAGAGATTGACTAATATATAAGTTTGATGGGCTAATATCCTTCTATTATCAATTGGTTTTAGGATGGAACCTTATCAGACTTGTGTGTAATCAACTATCCTCTTGTATGGATCTTGTAGTAGTGTACAAGCCTAATAACATACACAAAAACTTGGACAGACCGTCGCAAGTTAAGACGAAGTGTAGGCCGGCCCATTTCAATTTTCTGAGCGTTTTTCAATTTTGACCTTAAAGGTATCGGTTTTGAAAATTGATACCTTTAAGATCAAATTAAAAAATGTCCAGAAAAAGAAAAAGATGCCCATGTAGTTACACGCGCGAATTGGGCCGGCCCAAATTCACGGTCTCATTATGAGGCCGTCTCGTCCAAGATCAGCCGAATAACAAATTTATCACTTACCTAACGCGGCTATGGCTAGAGGCAAACCTCCACATGTTTTCAGTAACTCTACAGCTACACCTTTGTATTGCTTGGCTCGCACATTGTTTCTATTACAATTAAACACCATTTTGAATACTAATTCGCACCCATCTTCCATACCAAGGAGCTGTACCTCATGGAAACACCATTTTAAGGACTTATCCAAGTACTGCCGGCTAGTGATTACAATCTTAATTTCCTCGAACAAACCCGAGAGATTGTGTTCATCATCAATTTTTGCGAGCAGGCTCTGTTTTAAGTACTCGCAGTCCCAAACATTGTCGAGCACAAGTAAGCATCTTTTAGACCGTAAACCATTAAAAACATATTCAATCAAACTTCGCTTGTTGTTTATTTGATTAGCGATTTCAGACATAACATCAGAAACAGTCCATCCAGGAGAAAGGGACACCCAAGCCTGATGTGTGAAATGCTTCTTGACTTTCGGATGGTTGTAGATGTTTCTAGCAAGAGTTGTTTTTCCCGAACCACCCATTCCTACAATTGCTAAAACATCATCAATAAATTCTTGTTTCGGGCTATTATTCGCTAGCCTCTTTACCAATTTCTCGACATTTTTTTCTATACCAACAACAAACTCTTCTCGACAGTCGTGCCCATGACCATTGACAGACGACTCTAAGCATCGCGCTCCTGCAACACAGGCGCCTTCTTGTGACGACTCATTGCACTGAATCAACAGCTTTTCCTTCAAACTTTCAATCTCCTTATGCAGGGTGTTCAGTTTTTTGGTGTATTTCCTTTTTGTGACCGCACTTTTTGCGCTACTGATGTTCGTATCAACCACATCCTCGACATGGTAAGCCTTTGTTCTTAACTCGGCTAACAAGGAACAAACTTGCTCATTGTTTAGTCGAGTTTCGAGCAGGATTTTGTGAATGTTGTTAAGCTCAGATAAGACAGCCGAAACGTTTTCCGACTTAATTAGTCCTTCATCAATCAAGCTTCCAATGTGTTCTGCTGCAAGATACACAGATGATGTATCGACCGCCATTTTTACAGCTCAATGCTCACCACTCAAAGCTCGGATTATGTTGATCAGTTTCTTATATGAATTTATCTCGGTTTTGTTGTTTGAATTCGATAATAAGTTTCATATATATATATATATATACACAACACTTTACCGGACACCCTAGCTTGATCCCCGAAAATTAAGGAGTTGACTTTACAAATCTAAAATAAAATAATACTTCTGAAATACCAACGCGTAAGGAAACATGGTTTATACTACAATGAATTTGGTCGGATCTTTCTAAGCTATTTCTTAGAAATTTAGTATTGCTATCTTATCTTATCTCTTAAAAGATTAAGATAATGTCGGTTCGTGATCAAAAAATGTTACTTCGTGTTATTTTTACGGCCATTTTGGCAGCTGGTTATTTGATTGTCATGCTTGTCCAACTTCAATCATCTCATTTTCGTCATAAAATTCATTCTAATGTATTACCATTGGGAGAGGTGATATTAGGTGGTAATAAAAATTTGTTAATAAAAAAATTTTTTGTGATCAAAGTTTCATTACACTATAAATCAGTTTCATTACCACCATTTAATATCACTAACCAAACAGACCGTGATTACAATATATAGTATTAGACTATTAGGTTGAACTTGAAACAATTATTTGCCTTAAATTTGTTTGTTTGAAATTGTCATTCATGGAATATTATAGATGTGGAGACGGGGACATATGGATAATTACTAGTTGATCACATAATTAAGATATGCTTAGTAGATTGAACTTTATCCACTTACCATAAGAACATCTTCAATTGTATTTGAAAGAATCGTTATCAATTTTACCAATACCTATTATGCATAGTCCGTGTTCAAGGGCTGGAAGCGGACTAAATATGCTTATAAAAATTTGTTCGCCGAGTTGAATTTTGAAAGTCTACCCGTTATTATGGACCTAATTTTTTTTGCTGCTACCCACCTTTTTCATAGCGGGGGGATTCGTGGGCAAGGTTATTGGGTGATATTAGGTGGTAATGAAAATTTGTAAACAAAAAAACATTTTGGTGATGGTTTTTAGATTGTGGTTGATTGTTGATTGTTGGAGATTAATGGAGGTATTATAATTTGGTTTGCATTGATTGTTAAATGTTGGCATGGTGAAAATATTTTGAGACTTGTTTTGAAGTAATGTGATAGTCTTTGGTTGAAAATTTTTGGAGTTTCTCGGTGATAATCATTTTTCTCAAACACATTTCCTTTTCTCCTATTCTCCCTCAAATTCTATAATTTGTCGTTCTTGGGTTATTAATCAAATTGTCGAGCGTTTGTTTGATATCCTATTATTTTCTTGTTGTTCGAATTGATACATTTCTCAATTTTGTGACCAAGACGGTCATTTCTTTCCTCTTTGAGGCTTTCTTTAATGATCTTTAGTGATCAATTTTGACCCATAGTTGGTTGTATTCGGCCATAGTGGCTTTGATTTTCCCATAGAGGCTTTGATTTTCAAACCCATAGTTGGTCATTTTGCCCATAGAGGCCTTTGTTTGATGATCCATTCTGATCAGTTATTCAGACCCAATAGATGGTCGTTTTCAAGACCCGTAGAGGTCAGTTTTTGTGATCCTGTGTGATCAGGTTTCATTGAGACCCATTAATCACTACAAAAAAAAAAAAACAAGATGGCGACGACAACAAATAGAAGCCATTTCGAAGCCATCACCCATATGGCGTCGGAATGGCTACTTACACATACCGAAGCCAAAATTGGCGTAGCCACAGTGGATTATCGTAGCCATTCCGAAGCGATCAATGGCGTCCAAATACATGTCAGTAGCCATTCTGACGCCACTTTCATTGCCCAGCTTTTTAATACAATTATTATTATTTATTATTTATTATTTATTAGTAATATTTTAATATTATTTATTATTTTATTTATTAATAAAATTTTAATATTAATTAGTAAAAACTAGGATTTTATAATTTAAATTTTTTTATGGGAGTCTATAATTTAGATTTTAAGTTTTATTTTATTTAAAATAACCATAAATAAAAAAATAAAACCAACAAAACAAAAATAACAAATAAAATATATACGACAAAAAATATAATTAACTAATTACATTTTTTTTGTTTTCAAACTAAATATAGAAATAATGAAAATATTCACAAATACATTACAAAAGTTATAAAATAACTAAATTTAATTAGTAATTATTTTGACGAAATATTGAACTTCCTAAATCATCTAATTATACCGCCACCATTTCCACCACCACGCCTAATACGATATCCGCCCGAACCACCTGATGCACGCGTGTTATGAGATCCATAAGAGGCACCAGGACTTCCACCATGAGCGCCCAAACCACTTGCTTCACCCGCACTACTAGATTCTCCAGAAAGTTGAGATTCTAGTCGTCTAATGGCCTCTTGCATTGATGTTAATTCATTTCGCATAACTTGCAACTCATTAGCACTTGGGTTGTTCTCGGTCATTTGAACATTAATGTACGTTCTAAACTCATTAGTGGCAGAATGGAGCTCATCAAGTTCTCTCCTTAGGTCAGCTTGAGGAGTGTGGAAAATAGAGCGTTCAGGATAGAAAACCTCATCAGAAGTCCCTAGACCATACACCCTAAACGATGACCTTTTCTTTTTGGCAACTAAGTCAACCGCCTTTAGGTAGTTTTTATTGAGATCCGGTGTCTTACCCTTCCTGAGATCTTCATCATTAAGCTCCTTGTACAAGTTCTGCCAAAACAAAAAAGAGAATTGTAAAAAAAGTATAATATTAATTATGAATAATACAATATTTAAATTTAATTTACATCGATTTGTTTGTCGATATCAGTGATAAGCAACCGCTCACCCCATTCCCCTCGCACACCCTTAGTGCGAACCAACATGCTATGGGGAGTTAAATCCACATCTCCAGAATCCTTGGCCTAATAATAAAAAAAATATTTTAAAAAAATAATAATATTTATTAACTCACAAGGAAAAAAATTAATTACCATCTGCTCGCGCAATCGAGCAGCAGATAATCCACCACCACGATAAGTTGGAAGTGGTCTCGCATTGGGCTCACCCCGACGTCTGTTAACCTTTGCTTTATCGCTTAAGGTTTTAAAGTCTGCGGAGTCAAAAGTAACTTTCCATGCACTCCAAACATTTGAGGGCAAGTTGGGAATGAACTCATATTGAGGCTCATTTTTACGGACCCAAGTGGCCATTTTCAGACCCCAAAGAGGTCAATTTTCGATCCTTTGTAATTGTCTTTCATCTGTTTTATAGATTCTAAACAAATTCTTCATTTCCATTCTTTTTCTCTCCTAAACACATTTTCTCATTTTCCATTCCTTCTTCTTTGTTGGTGTATTGATGGACTTGGTTTGATGTCATTGAATTGGTTGGTGGCCTATTTTTACATGGTGATTTTTCAAATTTGGTGAAGGATTTTCGGTTTGGTAAGAGTTTTGTGCCAGTTCACTTGGTCCACTTCAACAGTCCACAACACTACATTGTTAGTTTATGATTCGTTTACGTTGATAGCTCAAGCTCAGCATCATCACTTTCACCCAGCTCTGTTTCAAACTGTCATGGTTGTTCCACCCATTCCAGTTTGGAGGGGCGGGGGGGGGGGGTTGGAATATATATATATATATATATATATATATATATATATATATATATATATATAAAACAGCTCGTTTGTTTGTTACTACTAAATAGTACTTCCTTTGATTCAGTATATTTAATGCCAAAAAAGGAAAGTGGACAACTATAGAGAATTGGAGGGAGTATTAATGAAAATGATTTGTAGCGTAACTTTCATGAAAATTACCATGTTATTCAATGGTAATAAAAATTTAATATTAAAGAAGTTATTTTTATTAGCACCTAATACGACATTTTCAAATGGTAATCTATTGGAATGAATTTTGTGATGAAAATGAGATCATAAAAGTACAACAAGCACGACTATAAATTCGTTAAGAGATGTTCACACCAAATTACACTAAATTTTAATTCTTATTATTTAAGTTAATTAATACCGACAAACAAACAAAACATAAAAAATTAAGGCGTATGAATAATATATATAAAATCCATTTTATTTAAAATTGTTAATATTTTTACTACCATAATAAAAAACACTAATAACTAATATTATTTAAAAAAAAAACAAATTATATCTAAATTTAATTTAAAATAATAATAACCTTCTACATTAAATTAAATATATTTTACACCCTAGACAATTTGGTCCCTGTTAAGGGCTCAAATAAATCCAAGTCAATATTTATCAAACGAACTCAACAAAAACGGGTCAAGACCCTAAATTTAGAAATAAGGGTCAAAACTCTAACTACCATACCTCATTTACTCAAAACCCTAACGGCCCGTTGGTAGGTAGTAATAAACAGTGGTAATGGTAATGAAAAATTAGTGTAATTTTAGTTGAAAAATCTATTGGCTACCTTAATGGCCATGCTTGTTCAATTCCAATCATGTCACTATCATCATAAAATTCATTTCAATGCATTACCATTGGGAGATGTGGTATTAGATGGTAATGAAAATTTGTCAACAAATTTTTTTTTTGTGATCAAAGTCTCATTACCATGGGAATGATATGGAACTTTTGATAAAATTTTACACTATAAATCATTATTATTACCATCATTTAGTAACACTAACCAAACGGACCGTAAAATTAAAACCTAACTACCAACCTTTGTCCACTACTACCACTTCTCTAAAATCTAAGAAAAGACTATTATAAATCCCCTTCAGATCTACAAAAACATGTTACGCAATTCATCTCTAACAAATACTTTATGTCTAATCTTCTTATCATCATTCTCTAACAAATATTTATCTAACAAATTAATATCTCTAACATGGTAAGCCTTTGTTCTTAACTCGGCTAACAAGATTGTTTTCTTGTTTGTTCGAATTGCTACATTTCTCAGTTTTGTGACCAAGACGATCATTTCTTTCCTCTTTGAGGCTTTCTTTAAGGATCCTTAGTGATCAATGTTGACTCATAGTTGGTCGTATTCGCCCATAGTTGATTTGCCCATAGAGGCTTTGATTTTCAAACCCACAGTTGGTCATTTTGCCTGTAGAGGCCTTTATTTGATAATCCATTATGATCAGTTATTCAGACCCAATAGATGGTTGTTTTCAAGACCCATAAAAGGTCAGTTTTTGTGATCCTGTGTGATCAGTTTTCATTGAGACCCATTGAGGCTTATTTTGCCATTTTCAAACCTAAAGAGGTCAATTTTTGATCATTTGCGATTGTCTTTCATCTGTTTTACAGATTCTAAACAAATTCTTCATTTCCATTCTTTTTCTCTCCTAAACACATTTTCTTATTTTCCATTCATTCTTCTCTGTTGGTGTATTTGTGGACTTGGTTTGATGTCATTGAATTGGTTGGTGGTCTTTTTACATGGTGGTTTTTCGAATTTGGTGAATTATTTTCGGTTTGGTAAGAGTTTTGTGCCAGTTCACCTGGTCCACTTCAGCAATCCACAACACTACATTGTTAGTTTCTGATTCGTTGATAGCTCAAGCTCAGCATCATCACTTACACTCAGCTCTGTTTCAATCTGTCATGGTTGTTTCACCCATTCCAGTTTGAGGGGGTGTTGGAATATATATATTTGGAATTTAGTAGTTTACATAGATAGTTGTAAATACTAGTATAAATACTTTACATACGCTTGTAATATTACTTGCACAATCATAATAAAATCTTCTATCCTTCTTCCCCTTCTCTCCCTTTACTCTGTCTTGGCTTCATCATTCAATTCTTTGATTATCTTGTTCCTTAAACATGAAATTTAACAAATATAGTGTATGAAAAAAAAACAAATGTGATATACTATTTTAATATTATTTATCTATTCATATTGAAAATAATAGTCACAATAATTGCACATTTAATTATTTGATAGCCGTTCAGATTATTGTATGTCATGAATATAATTTTTTTTAAAAAAAATTTAGATCAGTCATCCAAAATATATCATTATATTATACGGCAAGGTTACATTAATTAAGGGCTTGTTTGGTTACCCACTATTAACCTTGGAATTTTAAATTCCTAGGAAATAGTATTATGGTAATTTGTTTGGTTGCCAAAAAAACTAAAATTCCTAGGAATTATAAAATCCAAGGGAAGTTAATTCCTATGAGACATAGGAATTAGATTACCATATACCCCCCTTGGTTATTTACAATTCCCATGGAAATTAAAATTCCTATTGTCAAACAAACAAAAATAAGTATTTCCTAGGAAATTGACAAAGGAAGTAAATTCCAATGAATTACAACTTCCCATAGGAATTTAATTCCTACGTCAACCAAACGACAATCACATTAATTAAAAAAGACTTTTGTTTTACCAAATACTAATACCTCGTCCTTTGTCCTTACTCCTTATTACCCCAAACTACTACTACCTCCTTTTCATTCAGAATGCGACATTTGTTTTTTAAAACTATTAACTTATTACTCCTAATTTATATTTTATTCTTAATCAATAGATTAGAACATAGTCAAGTGAGATCTTATTCGATTCGTCTCAATGTAAAGATTATTAATTTTCACTTTTTAATATTTTTCGTTATGTATAGTAAGAGATATTAAGCATTGAATAAGTGCATTGGATAGTGTGAAAAAACAAATGTCTTATCCTATATCAATAGGAGGATTACTATATTGTTTTGATTATTAAGTCTCTAGTCTCCACCATTTGTTTAAAGACTTTGAACACATCTTCTACACCTAATAACTTTTTAATTGTTCTCCCAAATTCATTTTATAATCCCAACTTGTTGGTGGCTTGGTATTATAAATGTAGCTTTTTGGCTCAGCCTCATATAAGTCATAAACACACATTAGATAGCTTAAGTGGGAAATCATCTATAATATACAAGTATATATCTTTGTAAGTATTTATTACTATGATCTTTGATTATTGGAGTTTCGTTTCTCTTAGCTCATGTTTGTATTGGGGCATAAATATTTATGCGGGAAATAAGAATATTATTGTTGTCAAAGTTAAGAAATAGTTATAAAGTGATGAAGTAAAAGAAAGAGGAATATCAATTAGTCCTCTCATTTTGGGTAAAAATATATCTTGGTGGCAGGGCCGACCTTAGATATTTTGGGGCCCTGGGTGAAATAGCACATTGGGGCATTTTTTCTTTGCAATTTATAATCTATATGGACATTCTACAACTATTAATTTCGTTTTTTTGACATGGGGCCCTGGACGACGGCCCCTCTTGATATTTCTCCCTCATCCTCCGCCAAACTAAGCTTATTTATCTTCCTTATTCTTCATCATTCCCATACCATTATATTATTTATGCTTCATTCGTTTTAAATTCACCTTTTTAATTACATTTATTTGTGTAGTTTGACTTTTAATTACCCTTACCTTCAATAATACATTATTTTACCATAGCGATGAATCGAATACACTAGCTAGTTTAAGGTTAATTAATACATTGACCTCTTTATTTGTGCACTTACGGCCCGTTTGGTAGTTGGTTAAAATGGTAATAAGGAGGATGAAAAAATAGTGTAATTTTGGTTGAAAAATATCTTGGCTACCTTGATGGTCACGCTTGTTCAACTTCAATCATCTCATTTTCTTCATAAAATCTAGTCCAATGCATTACCATTTTTTTTTCCTAATATAGTTTTTTATTAAATAACCTAGGCTATGACCTGAATTGACCCGCCGTGATTACACCTTTATAGTGTTGGTATCATTTAATTTAATCTCATTATTTCAATTTTTCGTAGTTATTTATCATCAATCGTTGGCGATGCTGCCATCAATTAGAGGTGAAAAGAAAATAAAAATGAATGAGCTAAAACCAGGAGATCACATTTATTCGTACAGGAAAGCCTACACCTATTGTCATCACGGTATATTTCATTTTCCTCACTCTATTATTGACTTTCATTGACTTTGTAAGTTCACCATAACAAATTTAGCTTTTTGCGATATTGGATTTAGTGCATATAATTATTGGTTTTTATTTTTAGTTCCACCATAAAGTGATTTAGCGACACTTAATATGGTCATTAGTGGCATATGTAACTGTCACAATAGTCTAGTGGCATTTGTGAGAAATGTCACTAGATCCTATGTCGCTAAAACCTTTAGTGTGATTTTTTAATATGCTGCTAAAGGGTCTAATAAGTGTCATTAAATCCTCTATATAAACTATAAGAAATTTGAAATAGCGACATTTAAATTAAATGTCGCTAAATATATCCCACTAAAAGCAAATTATGTTGTAGTAGTTTATAGTCTGGTTTTATATACAACTTTGCCTAACCTATACTACAAGGCATATATTAAAATGTATAAATTATATTTATATACCAACATCATTTAAGAAAATTCTCTTATATCTTTGACATAATAATTTTTTAGCTATATTAATTATTGTTAATAGGAAAAAGAATATTTACGAGGATCATCTTAAAAAAGTTAATTAAGATCTATCTATAAGTAAAAAAACTCTAACATCAATTTGTTTAAAAGATGTATATATATGTGTCAATTTGTTATGAAATTTTTTCACATAAT
The DNA here is from genome assembly GCA_019425755.1 of Amaranthus cruentus. Lineage (NCBI taxonomy): Eukaryota > Viridiplantae > Streptophyta > Magnoliopsida > Caryophyllales > Amaranthaceae > Amaranthus > Amaranthus cruentus. The sequence goes on from CM033453.1 coordinate 1,385,849, forward strand.
ATGCTACGTTGTTGTTGTTGTTGTTGTTGTTGTTGTTGTTGTTGTTGTTGTTGTTGTTGTTGTTGTTGTTGTTGTTGTTGTTGTTGTTGTTGTTGTTGTTGTTGTTATTTTAATTTTATTATTATGCATGTATTTTTTTATTTGAATGAATTCAGTATTATCCATGTTTGATAATTCTTAAAATTAATTTAAATAATACACCAATTTATATAACAATATCATTTTTTTAGTTTTACAAGTATTTTAGAAAAAAAAGTATTATCAACTTAAAACACTTGTTATAACTAGTCAACTACTACTCGCTCTATTTTCTTTTGATATTCCTATTTGCCATTGTAGGGTTTTAAATTGATGTTCACTCGTAGTATTTTTCTATTTTTATCTAATAATCTTAGTCATATTTAACCCTAATTTTTATACATTATTCACAGGATTGTCCTTAACTTTTTTTTACTAAACCCGCAATTTATGCTAGAATAGAATAATAAGATTATTTTGTAAATATTAATATCTTAGATATTATTGTGTTAATATTTAGTTTCCTAAAAATATGAATATGAATTGTATTTTGTATATATTCAATTCTCATGAAATGGAAATGGCAACGAAATCATTTCTACCAATTCTTACGATTTACACATTAGCTTCCTTTCCATCTAATATAAAGTTATATTAGAGGTTCTTATAATTTATGCTAATATAAAAAGTATGGAAAATTCCATATGGTAGCATCGAACTTTCATGAAACGCTAGTGGTAGCACTTTTGTAAGATTTTTCCAAAATGGTAGCATTCAATTTATGTCTTATCAAACTGTTGTCGTACCTTTTTCCGTTAAATTCTTGTGAATTTCCGTTTGACTAACCATTTTGACGTTTTCACCTTTAAAAAGTTTTGGTTGTTGTCTTTATAATTTGCCATAAACCATTTTTATGCTCTTAAATGTTTAATTCATCAACGCTCTTAAATTAACAAGTATTTAACAAAAAATGCTACAACAGTTAGATACGGCTTTAACTGGATGCTACTAAGTGAAAAATTTTACAAAAATGTTTTATGAATGTTCGATGCTACCAGTGGCGTTGCCACATTGGGTCACCCGGGGTCATGTGCCCCTGGGTGTTTTTTTTAAAAAAATATTTAACGTAGACTTTTCTATTGGTAAGACTAAAAGTGTATAATTAATACTGAAGTCTTTTGATGATAAATACTTCCTCATTTTAGTAATTTTGTCTTATTTATTTATTTTATCACATTTTTTTTAATTAGGTTAGCTAATTTAATTTGTTCAATTTCTTTTTGTGGTATGTCGTATTCAAAATTTTAGCAAATAATAGTAAAATAGTTGTTGTTTTTGCAAATAAAACTCTGCCGAAATCTCGTCCACTAGTTGGTGCCCCTGGGACTCCGGACCCTGGATCCGCCACTTCCATATAGAATTTCCCTAAAAATGTTTCAAATATCTAATTATGATCATTGTTACGAGTTTGTGATAGGCATATTTGAGGGTAATGGAATGGTGATTCATTTCACGGGAAACATGGTGGAAGGAAGCTCATTAGCATCTTTATCAAGTAGCTCCTCACACCCAAAAACATGTTCAAAATGCGGCTACCAAACAGATATTATGGGTGTTATCCGAACCTGCTTTGATTGTTTCCTTAACGGATCCACCAATCTTTACCTATACGAATATAACAAGTGCGACCCACCCGAACAAGTTGTTAATCGGGCTTTGTATCTCCACGGGAAACAAAAGGGTTTTGGGGATTACAGTTTAACAAAAAATAACTGTGAAGATTTTGCCATTTACTGCAAAACAGAATGTCTTATGTTCGATGAGAATAATAACAAAGTCTCAAGAAGCACACAGATTCGAAAGGCAAACTCTGTAATTGAAACAATTGGCCATATATCTCCTATTTATGCTCTGATTTCCTTGATCACACGTCATAAATACACAGAGAGGAAAATCAGCGTTGACCTATTTTATGAAAAATATCGCTATCTTAACTAATTGTTACTACTCGATCAATTTCCAAGTTATAAAAACTATCTAAGATCGAGCTCTTATGTACCATATTACTGAAACACATCTTTCAGGCCAAAACCATTAAAGCTTAATATCTATTTTTACTCTACATTTTCTTTATGGGCCTATGTATTTATGTACCATATTTCTGAAAGACATCTTTCAGGCCAAAACCATTAAAGCTTAATATCTATTTTTACTCTACATTTTCTTTATGTGCACCTATACGGTGATGTTGTATGTTTGAATAAGGGACAAATAATTAATGATATATATTGTACCTTTTATTTGTGTATTTTTGTTTATATTCTTTTTTGAAATAACGCAAATATATAGCAGTACATATGGATCAAATAATTTTGATGGATGTTAAGGAGAAGTAGCTAGTAATGAATGGAAAGGTTGTCTGTTTGAATAAGGGACAAACAATAAATATATATATATATATATATATATATATATATATATATATATATATATATATATATATATATATATATATATATATATATAAAACAGCTCGTTTGTTTGTTACTACTAAATAGTACTTCCTTTGATTCAGTATATTTGTCCACTTCCTTTGAGCACGCAAATTAAGGGTATTTTAGAGACTACCTAAAAGTGGATAGTTGGAGCATTTTAAGTGACTACAGTATAATAATTGTTAAGGTGATAGTTGGAGTATTTTAAGTAGTGTAACTGGGGGTATTTTGGTTTTTACTTTTGTGAACAAAGTTATTTAGGTAAAAAATTTCATGCCAAAAAAGGAAAGTGGACAACTAAGGTGAATTTACGCAAAAAGGAAAGTGGACAACTATAGAGAATTGGAGGGAGTATTAATGAAAATGATTTGTAGCGTAACTTTCATGAAAATTACCATGTTATTCAATGGTAATAAAAAATTAATATTAAAGAAGTTATTTTTATTAGCACCTAATACGACATTTTCAAATGGTAATCTATTGGAATGAATTTTGTGATGAAAATGAGATCATAAAAGTACAACAAGCACGACTATAAATTCGTTAAGAGATTTTCACACCAAATTACACTAAATTTTAATTCTTATTATTTAAGTTAATTAATACCGACAAACAAACACAACATAAAAAATTAAGGCGTATGAATAATATATATAAAACCCATTTTATTTAAAATTGTTAATATTTTTACTACCATAATAAAAAACACTAATAACTAATATTATTTAAAAAAAATACAAATTATATCTAAATTTAATTTAAAATAATAGTAACCTTCTACATTAAATTAAATATATTTTACACCCTAGACAATTTGGTCCCAGTTAAGGGCTCAAATAAATCCAAGTCATTTATCAAACGAACTCAACCAAAACGGGTCAAGACCCTAAATTTAGAAATAAGGGTCAAAACTCTAACTACCATACCTCATTTACTCAAAACCCTAACGGCCCGTTGGTAGGTAGTAATAAACGATAGTAATGGTAATGAAAAATTAGTGTAATTTTAGTTGAAAAATTTATTGGCTACCTTAATGGCCATGCTTGTCCAATTCCAATCATGTCATTTTCATCATAAAATTCATTTCAATGCATTACCATTGGGAGATGTGGTATTAGATGGTAATGAAAATTTGTCAACAAATTTATTTTTTTTTATGATCAAAGTCTCATTACCATGGGAATGATATGAAACTTTTAATAAAATTTTACACTATAAATTATTATTATTACCATCATTTAGTAACACTAACCAAACAGACCGTAAATTTAAAACCTAACTACCCTTTGTCCACTACTACCACTTCTCTAAAATCTAAGAAAAGACTATTATAAATCCCCTTCAGATCTACAAAAACATGTTACGCAATTCATCTCTAACAAATACTTTATGTCGATTCTTCTTATCATCATTCTCTAACAAATATTTATCTAACAAATTAATATCTCTAGCATAGAGAACTTACAATCCTCGATTGTAATTTTACGTTTCTTCTTCCATTTAAGTTTTATTTACATCGTTCTAAATTCTTTGTGCTAGGAATTTACGGCCCGTTTGGTTAGTGGTACTAAATCGCGGTAATGGAAATGATTTATAGTGTAAAATTTCGTCAAAAGTTCATATCATTCTCATGGTAATGAAACTTTGATCACAAAAAAGTTTTTTTGTGTGCAAATTTCCATTACCACCTAATACCACCTCTCCCAATGGTAATGCATTGGTATGAATTTTGTGAAGAAAGTGATGATTGAAGTTGGACAAGCATGCCATCAAGGTAACCAAGAGATTTTTCGACCAAAATTACACTTGTTTTCATTTTCATTACTACCGTTTATTACCACCTACCAAACGGGCTGTTAGTGTAATTCTTAGTATCTCATAATATATTTCCGGTTTTTATTCCTAAGCACCGTAGTAGGGAGGAAATGATGTTTTAGGATAAAGCATCTCACCTAGAATTAATATCGAGTTTAATACAAAATCTTCTTGTTACTTTGTTCGGGGTTTGAAGTTCGGGATCTTGTAGTTCTTGGTGGTGTATATAGCATAGTTCTTGATTGTCGTATGTAATTTATGTTTGTACTAGAAACTTGTAACTTTGTTTTATTGTTTATTTAATAATTTAAAGTAATATTTTACGACAAAAATTCAACAAAGTAAAAGGAAAATACTAAAGTGAAAAGTTTGATAATTTTGTTTAATAAAAAAGGAAATATGTTATAATAAAACAAAACCTTAAATATATTATAATATTTTCTTGGTTTTCAATTTTCATTAATAAAAAAAATTATCAATTGAACCGATGCTTTGTTTCCATCTCGATTATTACACCTTCAAAAACATAGAATTAAGGCATATTCAAGTCCCACTTACATTGCACTTCTGAGTGTAACTCAAATTAAAAAATTAGTACCTACTAAATATGATAGCTACAATTAAAAAAAATGATAGCTAGGCATCTTGAGGATTCATAATCGACAGCATGTGCTTTCGTAATAGAAAATGATAGTTCATCAATTAATAAGACTTGAACAAAGATTATTCAATTCACAACTTGTGCTTCCCAGTTCCCTGCCACTATGCAGCCTTAATCGGATTAAAATCGCGAATGTGGTATACTATTAAGGTATGGAGATAATGTCTAGGAACGATTGTAATAAGTTGGCTAATTGATCTAACGAACAAGATTTGGAGGAGAAAAAGGTCTCCAATGATTGGAGAAGTACTCATATATGTAGGGGTGAAACTTATTCGGATTAAAATCGCGAATCGAACCAGACCAAATCAAATAACAAATATGATTTAGTGATTTTTGTAATTTGGTTTGGACTAGCTAGATTTGAATTTCTTAAAACCGAAATAACTAGGTTTGGACTAATTAGACTTAAGGCCCAAATTAACAAAGTAACCTAACCCTACCAAGTGAAGTGCCGTCTACGGGTACCTTTTCTTTCTTTCTTCTTAAGCCTAACCTAATCCCCTTTAGTCTTTCCCTTTCATTTCATTTAGCAATCACCATTTTATGAAAGCCCTCCACTTCAATGACTGAATCTCTCTCTAACCTTGACACTTTCTTCTTCAAATCTCTTCATCTTCAAGTTTAGTTTGTTTATTTTCGTTTTGATTATCGTTTTTTTTTCTGTTTTCTTATCATTTTTATCTTATCGTTTTTTTTCTATTTTTTTAAGTTTGGTTAACTGATTTCATTTATTTAGGGTATTTTGCAAGATTTGTTATTTTGAAAGACTTTGTAAGACATTATGTCTATTATTATCAAATCATGTGATTTGCTATTGTCTAAATTATTGTAATTAATCATAGTAAAAATGATATTTGGTCTAAAAAAATTCGGCCTACATTAATTCGGTATGCGGTTTGGATTTGGTTTGTGAATTTAAAATACGGTTCGGTGCGGTTCGGTCTAGAAATTAATTTGGTTTGGTGTTGGTCTGAAAATACGAAGACCAAATAAAATACGGTTTGATTTGGTTTTGATGAAAGTCCAAACCGTTGACCCAACTTTCACCCCTACTCATATGCCCATTTACAAGAATAACACTACAACAAATTTAACTTTTTGCGACATTGGATTTTGTTGCATTAAAAAATGCCATTAAAAAATGCCACTGATTCATATTTTTAATGTAATAATTATTGGTTTTTATTTTAAGTTCCAATAGAAAGTGATTTAGCGACATATTATTTGGTCTTTAGTGGCATATGTAATTGTTGCTATAGTCTATAGTGACATTTATGAGAAATGTCACTAAATCCTATGTCGCAAAAGGCTTTATTTTGACTTTTCATCATGTTGCTAAAGGGTCTAATAATAAATGTCACTAAATCCTCTATATATACTATTAGAAATTTAAAGTAGCGACATTTAAATTAAATGTCGCTAAATATATGCCACTAAAACCAAATTATGTTGTAGTGTGAACAAAATATTCAAGATTGTTTTTAAATTATGAAAAAATTAAACTTATGAGCCATACTAAAAAGTTATGGGAAATAGTGATAAAGATACCTATGAGCAGAGGTGTTCAAAATAGACTCGATGACCCGATAGACACTCGACTTTATAATCGAATTCGATTTGACCCGACTTAAAAATGGATTTACAATTATGTAAAAACCAATGTGAACACAAAACTCGAATTTGAACCGACCCGAAACACCTGACCCGAAATCAACTCGATGACCCGAATGAACACCTCTACCTATGAGTAGATGTACCTCCATATAAGAGAAGTACTTTCGTAATAAATGACAAATTAGGGCACTCTGAAGAAATACATTAATATTGTGTAAGATCTCTATTAAGAAGTAATGACAAATATTTGGACATGTGGAAAGGAACATGAGATTTATTAACCATGATTGGCGACCTTAGCCCTTTGCTTTTACATCCTTCCTATATAAGATAACTCGACCGATACAAAAAGACGTGTCTTGGTGCATGTTGTTTGCTGAAGACATTGTTTTAGTGGATGAAACTAAGGAGGGGTACATCATAATTATCAGAATCCATATGCTGATATACGATTCAACGATCATATAATTTAAAAATAGAAGACCGATCTCGATCGTAGGTAGGATCTTAAGGTGGTAGAATCGTGCGATCCTACGTAGCTAAAGAATTTTGGTGGTAGGATCATAACATAATTCTACGATCCTACAATCTAACGATACGATCACATTGGTAGTTTCAATCATCAAATATTTTCATATAATACAGATTTTACTTACGTATAAACATATATTTAAAAAAAATATATCAATACCTTTATAAAATTCAAGTTTTTTTTTGATTTGCAGTTTTAAAATTAAAATTAAAAGTATTGTTTTTCAAAACGTAATAGATAAAGTCAAATAAGTTTTTACCTACACGTTAAAACTTACTTAAAACCGTAAAAGAGGATAAATATAATTCATTATCAATAATTCAAAGCACATTAATACATATTTGTAGGATCAAATGATCCTACGATCTGATTCTACCAATTTTGATCCTACCCCTCAACGATCTTAGGTAGAATCATGATCCATAATAACCTTGGGGTACATGCTAAGTTAGACTAATGGAGACAAGAGTTAGAGTAACACATTGTATATGCAGTGTAGATCTAGAGGAGAAAGAAAAGTTTAGCAAAAATTAACTTTAGATTTTTCACATGCAAATTTTAATATAATCGCTAATATGGTAATTAATACAGTTGAATTTTATTGATTTCATTGTAAAAAGTAGTAAAATTAGTGAAGGGAATACAAAGAAACTTGGTTAAAATATGAAGTAAAACTTACCTATGTCACCACCAATTTGGTCAAGCTCATCAATTTGGTCAAACTCATCCTCAGCCAATGGTCTTGCAAATCGAATTCCCATTGCTCGCCTTCCTTGTTTATTTAGACAAATATTTTTGTTGTTCAATTGGTGCTTAAACTTTCTTGCCTACTCTTATTTATAAATAGTGTTTTGGAAAAAATCCAACTTGCCCAAACTATACAAAAGCCCATGCCATTTGTTTTATTAGGCCAGCTTTACATCTGATCGATCCAGCAAGATATAAGCACAAATTATTGGGGATCAGATCCAGGGCCGTTCCTGACCATAGGTAAAGTAGGCATTTGTCTAGGGCCCTGAGTTAGAATTGGCCCAAAAAATTAGAAAATTCTAATTAATGAAGTAGACACTTATAAATTTGTAATTTATGAGTAGTTGTTTATCATTTAAGAATTATATGACACGTCTATATTTTTAATGCTAATTATAATATAGGGTTCATATTTGTTATATTTTTCCAAACACTCGTTTAAGTTCAGATTTGACTCTCCATAAAGAGGGCCCGTTTCTTTCAGATTGCCTAGGGCCCATATAATGCCAAGAACAGCACTGATCAGATCTTATCTCATTTAGAAAACAAGTAATATATTTTTCAAAAGGTTATAGATTTGATTTTCGATCGCCTTGGCCGCATTATCCATCCTTTCCTTCAGTCTACCTTGTAATAAAAAGTATTATTATAATAACTTTAATACTTAATTCACTACATGTATGCATGTTTTATGTGCAAATAGTGTTGTCCTCTGTTCCTTAAAGTTGTTCATATATCAATCCCACAAAGATTCTTTTGATTTATATCACAAATTTTAGACAAAATTAACTTTGTCTATCCTCATTATAATATTCAATAATGTTTAGTCGCCACATATCCTCCATTAACTTTATTTTAATATTCCCTTTCTATTCATCTAAAATGTCCCATTTGCTTATGGGACAATATTCGTATATCACGCTTAAATTGCATTTTATTATTAACCTAAAAGTTAAAACATAGTCATGTTGGATCTTATTTGATTCGTTTTGATGTAAAGATTATTATATCAGTTTTTTATAATTTTTAATTATACTTAACTCTATATATTAAGGATTGAATAAGTACAATGCATAAAGTAAATGAGACATTTTAGATGAATAAGAGGGAGTATTATTTTTTGTTTCTTATGTTCCCTACATATTTCTCACTAACTTTATAAAAATAAAGAAATTCCACGTGATAACCCTGAGGTTTTGGGTTTTCCACGTGGTAACCAAAACTTTTAAAAAATCCACGCGGTAACCTTGAAGTTTACGTAATTGTTCCACCATGACCTTTTTAAACATAAGAACATTAGCAAGCGTTAATTTCAAAGCTTTAAGGCTGTTGTACACCTATTTATGTGACTTACCATTTCAAATGCCATCAGTTTCAACCTTTTTCCCCTAAACATAAACTCCAACTCTACTATCTTCATCCAAATCTTTTTATTTTTTCCACCAAATCCAAAGATGATATAGTTAAGGTTCATATTTTATGGGGAAAAGGTTAAAACTGATGGCATTTGAAATGATGAGTCGCATAAATAAGCGTACAACAGCCTAAAAGCTTGGAAATTAACGTTTGCTAACATTTTGCTAATGTTTTATGTGCAAACAGATCACGGTGCAACAATTTGATAAACCTCAGGGTTACTGCGTGGATTTTTTAATAGTTTTGGTTACCACATGGAAAACCCAAAACCTCAGGGTTACCACGTGGAATTTCCCTTAAAAATATTTTTTTAATAGTTCTAGTTTCACTTACTTTTCAACTATTTTTTAAATGTTTATGGTCCTCATTTTTTTTCCATCAAAATTATTATTAAAAAAAATAATGTATCAATCAATAGACCTGGGAAAAACTGATTTGACTCAAAAATTGATCTGAAACCCGACCAAAACAATTGGGCTGAAATTCGTAAATTTTGACCCGAACCAGAAAAATGACCGTACCCGAGAAATCCTTTAAAAAACAGGTCGATCAGGTTAGGGTAAGGTTGGACTCAGTTGGTTGTGTAGCTATTTAAAAAGAGAGTAAAACTTCTCCCTATGGGAGCCCAAACAAAAAAAATATAATGTTTTATTTTATTTTTTTGAGTAAATAATGTTTTATTATTTAGCATGTTCTTTACTTTTTTACTCTTAACATTTCAATTGTTGTGTTATGTTTGATTGAGTCATTTGGATTTTTTTTAGTATCATTCATTTTAGACTTTTTAATATTTCTTTATGGTGAATTATTATTATTTGATCTTCTAAAAATATTATTGTTATCTTATCCTAATTTTGTTAGGCATTATAGTAAATAATTTTTTCGAAAAAAATATTCTTAATCACTTCAAAAAATGTTGCCTCTACTCACGCTTAAAAATGCATTTAGGCACGCTTATATGTGAGGCTGATACATTTAGCCACGCTTAATTAAGTGTGCATTCAGCTTGTGTGGGTATATTTTAGGCATGCTTAATAAGAATGGCTAAATGTACCTGTTTGTCACGCTTACAAGCGTGGCGGATATTACCCTTTGCCACACTAATAGGTGATGCAATATTTCCTCAATTAATAAGTGTGGCTAAATGGTTTAATACTCTAAATATTGTTCTTCATGTTTTCTACACAATAAGCATAACTATACTTGTTATATTACTCCCTCTGATTCATCATAAATGTCCACTTTCCTTATTTGGTAAAGTCATTCTAATTGTCCACTTTCCGTTTTTGGCAAAAAATTAATTTTTTAATTACATTCACCCCCCCCATAGTAAATTACATATATGCCCCCACTTAACCCTAATTACCCACTAATTGTTCTCTCCATTTTCAATAAAAACCCACCCCAACTCTATCTCTCCTGTAACCCTAACCCTAGATCTCATTCCTCCTTCTTCTTCGTGGGTCTTCATCTTCCTCCCTGCTGGTTCATACTCCTTCTTCATCTCATTCAACCTTCATCTTCTACTTCTTCTTCTGTCTCCTCTGCGTTTTTTACCCTCTCTCTCTCTCTGTCTCCTCTAACCCTAACCCTAGATCTGCATTTTGTTTAATCTATGGCATCTCCAAAATCGTGTCTTTCATGGGAAGAATCCCCTGAAGATGACGTTTTACATGGTCCTCCTAACCCATGGTTTGACTACTATCAGTATGTTCCTGATTCTCCTACCATCACAGTAGAAACAGATCCAAATTGGGGGAGAGAGTTGAATTCAGATGATGAAGAAATTGAGGCTATGTTTGATTTGCAACTAGATCTACAAGATGAGATTATTGACAACCTTTTTTCTTCTTCGGATGAAGAATCACTTGATGATGCTGATTTAAAGCCTGATTTTGATGATGTTCATGGTCCCTTCTCTCGTATGTTAAAACTCGCATCTCTCTAACTGATGATGATTTCGTTTTTTGTTTTTGTGTTGTTTGTTTGGTCTGTGATGATTTTGAGACCTAAAAAACAAGTGTTTGCCCTATGGATTTTTCGTTTTTTTGAGGGTATGTTTATGATTTTTAGCTTTCCAAAAAAACCCTAATACCTTAAAGATGCCACCAATCTTTGATCTTTAGGAAATAAGCCACCAAACATGAGTTGGAGGCTAATCCGTATCAAGATTATGGAGGCCTTTTGTGGGATTAGGGTTCTCTGTGATAAGAACATTTTGTTCTCTGAGAGAAACCAAAAAAATTGATTCAATTATGAAGCCATACAAAATCCATTCTTGATTTTCATTAAAATGTTTAGTTTTAAACAACTTCTTGACATGTACTAGATGTTTACATTCTAAACATTTTTTTGAACAAGCAATTCCCAAAAGTGAGTATTTAAAAAAAACCCCAAAAGTATACTCTGTTCATGTTTGTTGTTCATGTTGACTGCCCTAGATGTGTTCCTAAAAAACTTTGATATGTTCATGTAAGTTCATGTTTCCCCTGTTAACTTTCTTTACATTGTTGATGTATCCTCTGTTGGACTTTCTGTTGGTTCTTCAAGTGCTTCTGTGAGTTGGCTAAGTGTGACTTGATTTGCTGGTTCTTCATTAGCTGCTAGTTCTTGATTTGCTGTTGTGCCTGTGTTAATTTCTTCGAATACATGAAAATGTCTCTAATCTTCTATTCCTAAGTAGAAGAGTAGTACGTCAAATGTTTCTTTGATTACTTTTTTGTCTAAGTAACGTAGGGTATTGTAGATGATGTCTCTTTGAATGCTCAAATACTCTGGGAGTCTTCCCTCCCTTGCTATTTTTGTTTTGTTCATGTGAGGAATATGATAGTTTATCCCCCCCATCTTCTGAAGTACCTCAACTTTACAGGCTTGTAAAGTAATCGATACAAATTTCATTGTATTTGGTTGTAGTGCTTCAAATGCATTGGTGACTGCCTTCACAAGTTCTGTGTAATTGTATGTTGATTTTTGATGTTGAAGTGCTTGGATTGACCTAAAAAACCCTAAATCCAAGACATTCATGTCTGGAGAATTAGGGGGCTGTTGTATTAATTTGAAGTCAAACCCCTCTATGTTTGCTGCCTCTCTGAATTGCTTATCATCATTCAATATATGTGGTTTGGCATTGTCTTGTTGGATGTAGATGGTTTTGCTTGCACCTTCTGGCCATTTAGCTCGTATTGCAGGCAATATTTTGTTTACTATCATGTCCCTCATGTGATCTTTAGTTATTGATTGGATTGGCTTTGTCTCCATGTCCCCCCCTTCTTTAGTTTTTTGAGCTTCTTTGTGCTGGAACCTCATTTGTGAATGGAAATATGCCTATCTTTCCATCAAATATGAGTTCACCTTCAGTAGAGTACAAAGGTTTTGCCACTGCACACATAAACATGATCTTGGGCACGAAACGTTTGGATTATATCTCTCTATGTGGTTCCTCTTCTCCGGGGGTGAGGTAGTATGTTTGTTGTGTTCGTGTAAGATAAAATAGCTTTTCATCAATGTGTACCATATTAGACATGTCATTGAATGTGAATTTTCTCCCATCATCATCAATTGAACAACTACTAAGGCAAAATATTAACCTATCAATCTTGTTTTGTTCGTTCAATAATGGTTTAATTGCGTTAGTGTGCTTTCTTATGATGTTTTTTTTCTTCCATCTATAAACTGTGCTTTGGCTAACATTCATGGCCTTCGCCACAACAATTTGACTTGTTTTTTTAGCCTTCTGAATACCTTTGAACTTAGTTTCATCAAAGGGGATTGGAGTTTTGGATTTCTTACCTTTCCTTCTTGAGTTTACAGTAATTGGAGTTTGATTGTTGGCTTTTTGCTCTTTAATTCTGCCCCATATCCTTAAAATGGTCCTTTTGCTGACTTTATGCTTTGCTGCCATAGACCCTATTAATCCATGTTTGGGCTTCCCTTTACTTGTGAGTGATTCTAACATTTCTTGCATTATTTCATTCCTAGTTGGGTGGTCTGATTCCTTTTGTTTCACCATATTAATTGCTGTTTTGATGCAATAAATGAGTTTGGTTTAATGACTTGATCATTTGCTGCCTCTCTGAATTTATATTGCTGTTTGGGAATGTGATATCTTGGCGCCTATACCTTTGCTCTTCTGATTTTCATTTGGCGCCTGTTGCTTTGGGTGATTTTGAGTGATCAGTTTGGGTGATTTTGATTTTCATTTGGCGCCTGTTTGATCTTCTGTTTTGGGTTGATTTCAAAAACTGCTGTGTTATTTTGGGAAAAAAATTTGGATTTAAATGGCTTCATTTTAAAATCGATTTTTTTTGGTTTTTTTAGCTAAGTAATCTAATTTAAACACTAAATGAAAATTGTTTTTATTTTTATAATCTGAAGTCAATGAGAGATTCAATATTCGTATGCGAATGTGGCGAGAACATTGTTCGTTATCGGTTGCCGTACAAAAGACGTTGAAGAAATCAAGGAAAAAGTGAAGACTTAAATTATTTTCCAGCTTTTATTATGTACATTAATTATGTAAATTAGTTTGGATTTACGGAAAATTAGCTATGTAATTTTTGAATTTAATTTATGTAATTTGCAATTTTAAATTTTGGCTCCAAATTTGAATTGTATGCATATTAGGAGTGAGAAATGGTGAGAATCATGAACAAATACCCACTTTATGGTGGACCCTACCATTTTCTTAAAATGCGGTCCAAAGGGAAAGTGGACACTTATGAATTGGAGGGAGTATTTTTTTTTTGGCAAATGAAAAACTTTTTTTCATTCACCAAAAAAACCAAATATATCAGGCAGAGGAAACTCAACCCAACTTATTTGCATCAGTGTGGAACCAAGGCCCACCTTCTATGAATGGTTTTCTCCGCCCACTCTTCATGTGCATACGAGAAGGGCGAGGCCAAAAACAAGCCAACACATTAGTGCTAGCAACGTCCAAAAGCTATACAAAGCATCTACAAAAGCTAGACAAACAACTAGAACTAGTTGCACCACAAAAGAATACTTAACAAAGCAACAGCTCCTAGCATAAATCTATTGGGACTGCACTCACAACAAACAACAACTAGCAATATAAAGCCACCAGTAGCAAATGACAGCAGTCAGCAGAAAACAGTCGGCAACAATAGATCCCCATAAATCAGCAAGACACACTAGCAAAATACCAACACCACACTGATGGCACAACAACATATCATAACAATTCCATAATAAATACAAAGCAGTAGACCCAGAATGAATACAATCAGCAACACTAGGACCAAAAATCAACCAGCCAGTAAGAACTCAGCACCGTTGGTGTGTAACTCAGAAAGTAGAAGACATCAAGCCACAAAATGAGAGCTGCAAGCAAGACCAAGCAACCAGCAGCAACAAGCAGAATCAGCTGAAACCAAACTAATATCCAAATGCATCAAACAGAACAACAAAAATGTAACAGCCCATAAATTCAAAACTACTTAAAACATGAATAATATTATATAATAATGAAAGCTAGTAATTTACAAGACTGTTACTGAAACAGCCGAAACTAGCATAAACAGTATAATAATACTATCTACAAAGCACAGCGGAAGACTTATAAAAGTCTTGGCTGAATCCGATCTGTAGCTCTGATACCACTTATTTCAAAATGTTTTGTAAATAGTATTCACTTATTTAATGTTAAAAGTTTTAAATACTCTGATATTAGTTTGTTGTGGCTATCGAGCCACAGGTCGGATTCAGCCCAGACTTCTTTAAGTCTTTCGTTGTGCTTTGTAGACAGTATTATATTACCGTTTATGCTGGTTTGGGCTGTTTCAGTTACTTCAGTAATACTAGTCAAACTTATATCACCAAAAGGGGAAACGTTTCATTTTTTATTTTTTTAAGCTATTACAAGGTTCTTACAAACTTTAAATAATTACATAATTATATAGATAATCTTAATATAATCCGTTATGTGGCTAAATATAATATTAGTCTAGGAAAGATAATTTTACATTATATTAAAATATTCCACAAATTCCACCATCGTATAGGAACAAAAAGCTTGATAACAACCGACTCTAGTATCGTCACTTTTATTTCCAGCTTGTCTCTTACTTGTCTTTTGCCAACTTTTCTTCATTATCTGCTCCTCCCCATTTAGGAACAGGTTCAAAGAACAAAACCACATAGGTCAGCTTTTGCTGAGTATACATATCATCAAATAAACAATGAACAAGAATCTAAATTTAATATTCATCACATATTTCTTTTCTTTCTGAGTCTTATTTAAGATCCTAATTGCCTAGTATCTTATTAATGTTTTAACCCCTCCCACAATCACTTATATAATTGTGGAGGTCTGAGGTCGTCACCTCAGAATTTTAGTGCTTGCAAGCGTGCCAAGTCAGTTCCTTATCCGCATGTCGTCTCAGGTTATCACAAACATGCACTCTCACCTGAGATCATAAAGAATGCCACCGCCCTGGACTGGTACCTTTTGTCTCGGTGTTGCTTGCATTCTGCCCCACTTAGATGGACCGACACTAGCTATTTCGTCGGAAAGTCCGATGACCGAAAAACAAAGTTAACATTCCCTTACGGCACCCACCTTGGACTTTCTTACTGTCTTTTGCGAATTCCTTCACTTTCTTATAATTTGCTATATTTGTTTAATATTTTATTTGGAAGTCAAAGCGAGCTACTACCCCTCTTCTTCCCTACGTATTCCTTCTTGCAACCGAGTAAGGGAACTTCTAATTATCTGTCTTTTATTACTGTCGTATCTGCCTTAAGTTCAACAATCTCCTTCATTGCATGCATAAGTTCTATTGTGTGTTGACATTCATTTTGATGTCGCATATTATGTAGGTCTTTACACATACACTCAAGCACCATATCCTGTAACCCTTCCTTTGATTACTTTTCCCATCAACTTCTTGTATATCAAAGCCTCAACCTTTGCGGTTGATTCAGAGTTTTAACTTCAGATTGGCCCATCTTCTGTTTTATAATATCCAATGTCGATTCCTAATGTCATAAGAAAATATAAAATATACTTATCAAGCTATATATCAAAATTATATGAACTACCACAAATTGTTGGGTGATGGGTTCTTGAAACATGTCATCCTTTTTTATAGTTTTTTATAAACCATTCAATATCCCTGGCTCACGATTAAAAACCAAAATGAAAAAAAATTACATTATCAGTTTATAACTCATAAACTTGTCAGGTGTAACTGCATATGTGACTGAGCCACAAGTATGAGCATGCAACACCATTTCTTTAAAACCTTCATCTTCAATACATGTTTAGGTGATGTGATTCCATGACTAAATATATACATATATATATATATATATATACATATATATATATATACATATATATATATATATATACATATAAATATATATATATATATATATATATATATATATATATATATATATTTATATATATATATATATATATATATATATATATATATATATATATATATATATATATAGGATTTGGATTATGTGAAAACCAATTAAAATGGTGAAAACTGAAAACAGGGGTACATAAAAGCTGAAATGGGGTACATATTTGGATGGCAGTTCTGTAAATAATTAGACGTTTGCTAAAAAGGGTACATATATGCTTAAAAGGGGTACATATTCAGATGGCATTTTTGTAAATAATATGAACTTTTTTCTTCACAAAATATATGTACACGTTATAAGATAATATGTACCCCTTTTGCTATAATATGTATACCTCTGTCTGGTTTTCAGTTTTCACTACTTTAATTGTTTTCACTTAAATAATATGAACTTTTTTCTTCATATATATTATATATATATATATATATATATATATATATATATATATATAATATATATATATATATATATATATTATGGTAATATTTATTTAATTAATTTATTATTTAACATAATCACCTGAACACCTCTTGTTCCCGTTGACTAACCCTAAATTCAGTCAAAGTCGTCATATTCTCCAATTGCCACATCTCACCCCCAAGTAACCTCCATGTAACTTACCACTACTGCCCCCTCGTTTCCTGAAAAGTAACTGTTCCTACCAAAGGGATAGAAGGGATTTCTCACTTACTCAACAGGCCAACCACAAGAGAATACACCGAAACCCTGCCAAAATCACTACTGATCATCATCCCCTACGGTTTCACCACCACGACCATCTCAACAATCTATTGTTCTTTTTTGATCATACTTCTCCCGTCTGACTTGAGCGTCGGAGGGGTTTTCCGGGAGATCACCCCCCGGGCAAGGCTAACTTGTTGTATGCAGGTGTAAGGGTAACAGGCGAAATCACACGACATCAATTGAGAAGTGATCAAACTTCCATCCCACTTCCTCTTCAGGTGGTTTACGAGCTGTGACATCGATTCGAGTTTCTGCACCGAAACAGTTTGGCGCCGTCTGTGGGGACTCCTTTAAAAAGTCAAGGCTCCCAAAAGAAATCCTACACAAACCGCTACAGTGCATAGTACAGATACAGACACTTCCGCAGGTCAGGCTAACAACTAAGTCGTGACCCGTCGTGATCTGGACATACTTGCACAAAATCTTACCACTGCATTCTCAGAACAACTACGCGCCATCGTCACTCAAACTCCTGTTCAACGACAAACTATGGATGAGATGGCCAATCAGATCAGAAACCTACAAGAGCAAGTAAATCCGCAACCTCATTCAAGTCCTCAAGCATCCCGAAGTGGGAATACAGGTGCGTCCCGCTCTAGTAGGAGGAACAAGAGGTGACGGGAAATGTCCAAGACACATGAAAGCCATACTAGAGGGAACTCCCGAGGAAAATCCAAAACAGCCTCTCGTGATGCCCGTTCCTTTCTCCAGGAGAAGAGGCAAAGAATGTCGAACACCGTTCAAACCCTAATCGATAGAAAGCGGGAGGAAAGAAGAAAAACCTCTTGCACCGGCTCAAGTCACTACCAAAGCCCGGTGGGGAGGCGCCAAGAAGAATCTCGTCAGGTCCCTCCAGAGACCCCTATATTGACAAACTCTCTGTTTGCTGCCGAAGTCTTGGCTACTCCAAACCCTGCAAAAATCAAAGTCCCTAACATGGCGACCTTCGATGGTACAACGTGCCCTGAGGAGCATATCATGGCGTACAAAAATTTGATGCTGCTATATACCGCGGAACCAACCCTCTTATGTAAGTTTTTCCCTATCACCCTCTCAGGAGTTGCGCTGACTTGGTACACTTCACTTCCTCCTGGAAGTATCCGTACCTTCGCCCAACTCGAAGATAAGTTCCTGTGCCATTTCGTTGCGTCACGGAGACAAGAGAAATCCAACTTCCACTTGCTCAGCATAACTCAGCAAGAAGGAGAGTCTATATCTTCCTACTTGAAAAAGTTCCATGAAGCGGTATTGGAAGTTACTGAATTGGAGGAGTCCGTCGCCTTGAATGCCTTAATCAACGGCATGAGAGCCCAAAAATTGAAATTTCAGTTGGTGGAAAGCCAAGTGAAGACATACGCAGAGGCAATGAAGCAATGCCAAAGCTATGTCACAGCTTCTGAAATATGTCAGGCCACGACCCAAAGAAGCGGAGGTCAGATTGGAAAGATCAACTACCTCCTCGGCCTCCCTCTAGGAACAGGGATGAATATGGTCCAAGAAGGGAGAGGAACTACATACCGCGGCGTCCTGAGCCTTCTGACATGGGCCCTCTTTGATCAAGGCAAGTTTATTCCGCGGAAGAGGGGTCTAGAACGCGTAATCTGTTAGATCGAGGTAATGATCCACTGTTCAACATAAATCGCAGGGATATCTTCTTTGCCATCTGGGATGAGTTGCCGGCTCCACCTCCTACATCTACACCATCTGGTCGCCGCAACTTCAACTTATGGTGTGACTACCACAAAGAACATGGTCACACCTTGACTCAATGTCGCGAGCTCAAGCGGATTTTGTACCAACTGGCTGATGAAGGTAAACTAGAGCGGTTCGTGGTCAAGAAAGATTATAGCCGAAATGATGTGGAAAGGCGCAACTGGCGCCAAAGAAGAGGATCCCCCAGAAGAGAAGAGACTCGCAGGGAAAGTTCTAACACACAAGGAACTATCCATCTCATTTGCGGTGGATATTCTGAGGACTACCCCACTATTTGCGCCGCCAAGGATAGTGTCCACACCTTGCTGAAGGGACCTCCAAAGACTTCACCATCAGGGCCCATCATGAAATTCGATGCCGCGACATCTCAGCCGTTGCACCTAGGGGTGTTCAAAAGCGGATATTGGGTCGACCCGGTTTCGAAAATCCGGGTACCCGCTTTTTCGGATACCTGATTTTGCGATCCGGTTCCGACTCGGTTTAAATCGGATACCCGGAATCCGGATACCGGGTTTAAATCGGGTCAGAAACCGGGTACCCGGTTTTGTGTCTTAAATATTTTTTTTTCTTATTTTTTTAAGCATTTTTTTTATATATAATTCAACTACAAAATCTTTAGAAATACTTAACTTAGTTGGTCTAAAATGCAACCCGTGGGCTAAAGATCCAAAAGATAGTGAGAGTTTAAAAACTACAACCATTAGTTAATTCAAGTACAACCGTAAATTCATAAAAATACACATCAAACTAATATGAAAGTGAAAGCAAGCGATTAAAATTGGGTTTTCCTCATTATCTTTCCCTCTTCTCTTCTTCTTTACCCTTCTCAATTCCACATTATCAGGTACCAATTTAATTTTTCTTCCTTTCTAGATTGTACTTCTATACAATTTCCTCATGTTAATTCTTCTTGCTTACAGTTTTTTAGATTAGGGTTTTCAATGCTCCGTATTTTTAAGGTTCTGTTTGCTGTTTTTTTGGGTACAAGGTAGGATGAGGGAATTGGGTAATTGATGAGTGTAGAGAATGGAGTGTTGTGAGGAAGAAGAAGAGAGTTGTGACTTGTGAGCAGAAGAAACGGCAGTGAAGGGATGAGAGAGAGGGAGAATTAGGGTTAACTTTGGGTTTAAATACCTAGGGTTAAAAAATTCAATTTTAGACTCAATTAAAAGAACCAGCACAGCCGGCCCTACCCCTAGGATTAAAAAAAATTATTTTTTTTAAAAAAAAAATAAAAATTCGGATACCGGGTACCGGGTACCCGGATTTATAAAAATACGTATCCGGTTCCGACCCGAATATCCGGTTTATAAACCGGGTACCCGGTCCGAAATATCCACTTTTCAAAATTCGGGTCAAAAATCCGGTTTTTAAAACCGGATACCGGATAAACCGAGTCGGGTTTTTGAATTCGGATATTTTTGAACACCCCTAGTTGCAGCAGCCTCATACTGATCCATTGGTAGTCTCAATAAAGATTGGGCACATGAAGGTCAAACGGGTGTTGGTAGACACTGGTAGTACTGCCGATCTCATCACCATGGAATGCCTCCGGCAAATGAAATTTGATGAAAAACATTTACAACTGCTCGAAAAACCGCTGATAGGGTTTGGGGGAAATCAAGTACTACCCTTGGGCACCATAGTACTCCCTGTTCGTGTAGGGGATAAGGACCGCTGCAAGACGATGCCCATCCGCTTCACCGTGGTAGACTTTAAGTTCCCTTATAATGCAATCATGGGGCTCCCTCTCATCAACAAACTAAAGGCTGCAATTCTACCTCATCAGTTGTTACTCCAATTCGAACAAGATGATGGTAAAGTGGGCATTTTAAAGGGAGATCAAGTCACAGCCCGGCAATGCCTCATCAACACCCTCAAACAGGAGGTTATGGCTGTAGTCCCATCCAAGAGACAACGACAAGAATCTTCTTCCATCATGAGCGTCTACACTGACAACACCAACACCCCAGCAAAACCTCAACCTTCCGAGCAACACGAAGAAGTAGAGGTATTCGAGGGGAAGAAAGTGAAGATTGGCAAAAACCTCCTGAAGCCGAGAGATGCGACGTCTTGGCTACTATTCCTGAGTTCCGCGACATCTTTGCTTATTCGGTCGAGGAAATGCCGGGGATTCCCCACAACATCATGTGCCATAAACTCGACATAAAAGCCGGCTATAAACCGGTGAAGCAGAAGTTGCGTCATCAGGGTAAAGAAAGAATAGAAGCCACGAAAGAAGAAGTTGCTAAGTTGCTGAAAGCCGGGTTCATCCGAGAATGCAAGTACTCTGATTGGCTGTCTAATGTCGTGCTGGTAAAAAAGCCAAATGGGAAGTGGCGGATGTGTGTCGACTTCACAGACCTCAACAAAGCATGCCCGAAAGATGACTATCCGCTGCCCAAGATAGATAGACTAGTTGATTCCACGGCAGGCCATGCTTTATTAAGCTTCATGGATGCTAACGCGGGTTATCATCAAATCCCCTTAGCTCCTGAAGATTAGCCTCACACGGCCTTCATCGCAAATGCCGGGGTATACTGCTACAAAGTCATGCCCTTTGGCTTAAAAAATGCCGGAGCAACTTATCAGAGAATGGTGAATAAAGTCTTCGAGAACCAGATAGGGCGGAATTCAGAGGTGTATGTCGATGACTAAATCACCAAAAGCAAACAAGCCAAGGATCATGTTGCGGATTTAAGGGAAACTTTCCTCACCCTACGCAACCATCAAATGCGACTCAATCCTGAAAAATGCATGTTTGGGGTAACAGGGGGCAAATGCCTTGGGTTCCTTGTAGATGAAAGAGGCATAGAAGCCAACCTAGACAAGATCAGGCTATACTGAACATGAACTCACCAACCTCGGTGAAGGAAGTCCAACGATTAACTGGTTGTGTTGCTGCATTAAGTCATTTCATGTCTAAGTTTGCAGATAAATGCTCTCCTTTCTTCAAAACCCTCAAGCAGACACGGTTTGAATGGACGGAAGAAGCCGAGGATTCTTTCAATCAATTAAAGGAATACTTGGCCTCCCTTCCCAAGTTAGTATCCCCCCTTGAAGGAGAAACTCTAGTACTATACGTCTCCATATCCGAATATTCTCTTTCAGGGGTACTAATTGCAGAAAAGTCAAATGGTTTGAACTTCATGAGAGGACATTGTACAAAAAGTCCTATACTCACCCTCTGCTGAAATGTGTGACTCCCGAAGAAGGAAATTACATCATCAGGGAGGTACATGAAGGGGGCTACGACATTCATCAAGGAGCTCGAACTGTCATCAATAAAATTCTCTGAAGTGGTTACTATTGGCCATACCTGAAGCAAGATGCGGAAAAGGTGATTAAGCATTGCAATAAATGTCAATACTTCTCAAAGTTAGACAGAAAACCAACCAACTACCTCTCCAGCATTCAAGCCGTGTTACCTTTCGATAAATGGGGGATGGACCATCTTGGGCCCTTCCCACCGGCCAAGGGACAGAAAAAGTTTGTCATTGTGGCCATTGATTACTTCTCCAAGTACGTAGAAGCAGAAGCATTGAGCACTATCACAGATAAACAAGTTTGCCAGTTCATATGGCGCAACATCATAACGAGATACGGCATACCCAGGGTTATAATCACGGATAATGGCAGACAATTCATTAGCAGAAACACCGTGGAATATTGCAGCAAATTCAACATTCAAATCCGATTCAGCTCTGTATCAAGGCCTCAAACTAATGGTCAGGTGGAATCTGCAAATAAGGAAATCTTGAATGGTATCAAGAAAAAGATTGAGGGAGCAAAAGGCATGTGGGATGAAGAGCTACCCGGAGTACTATGGGCCAGTCGCACAACAGTGAAAGAAGCCACAGGTCACACCCCCTTCTCCTTAGTCTATGGTTCAGAAGCCGTATTACCAGTTAAGATTGGCATTCCTTCAACTAGAATCACGTTCTATGATCATGAAGATAATGCCGTGGCAAAAAGGGTAAATATGGACCTAATCCCAAAAACTAGAGGAAACACATTCTTGAGATCCATAGCTCAAAAACAAAGGATGACTCGACAATTCAACCGCCATGTAAAGACAAGGATGCTCAAAGAGGGGGATTACGTGCTTCGCAAAGTTGAAGCCACGGTAAAAATCGTTGAAAAAGGAAAACTTGGGGCTAACTGGGATGGACCATTCAAAATCACCCGCACCGTGGTACCTAGGACATTTGAACTAGAAGACATGAAAGGTAAAAAGCTCCAAAGACCGTGGAACGGAGATCACTTGAAAAAGTACTTCATTTAAGATGTGCAAGGGGCTAATATAGTCTACATGAGCAACGTCATCATCTACACCAGCAACGTCATCTTCCGCGTCAGCATTTTCTGACATTCCGTATTTCAGACATTTAGTATCTTCAGCATTTTCAGTACAGTACTTTTGAATTTCAGTATTATGTATTTGGATATTTACTTCGTCATCATCAGTTTTATCTTAGCATGGTTTTGATCCACGTTTTCATACTATCCGCTACTACCCGTTGTTGTCAAATCGTTGATCATGAAATTCAAAACATCGGACGTACTTGATGTTACAACACTAAGTTTGCCAGACGTACTTGGTAAATATTCTATTTTTGCACATCTTAAATTCAGCATTCTGGTCAGTCCGTCACATCGATAAGTCGGACCCAGAAAAAGGGCCCCTTGATAAAAAATATTCTAAGTATGGAACAATATTCGTCAAAATATCGAATAATCCATATAAATCGTCACACCGATAAGTCGGACCTAGAAAAAGGGTCTCTGATCGAAAATATTCTAAGTATTGATCTGTCCGTTAGAATGTTGAAGAGTCAGTATGTCCGTCATATTGATGAGTCGGACCCAAAATAAGAGGGTCCCTTATCAAGAAATTCCAAGTGAATAGCTGAAAAATCCAGCGAAAGACCCTGCCAGCCGCGAAAATGACAATTTTCCGAAATATTTATATTGTTAATTACAAACAAAATCAAACATATACAGTCAATAGTTAAATTCATCAGCAAAAAATCAAGTCGATAATTACAAACAAGATACCGCGACATCATTCACGGCCTTGGCAGAAATATTTATATTGTTAATTACAACAGTTCCAAAATAATTAGTTACATCAAATATCGTCCAAGAAATCATTAGGGTCCGCGGCTATAGTAGTGTCCTGCGCTTGCTCTTGAACCTCAGGAGAGAAGTCAACGTAATCTTCGACGTTGAAAGGCTCAATTTCAATCTCTGACAGGCTCTTGCCAAACTTTGGAGGTTCTTCCCTTCCTCTATCAGCAGAGTGGACAGGTCGAGACTCAGATTCTCAATCTCCGACACAGCTAAGTACCGTGGTATCTCGGGAACAGGTGGAGGAAATAAAGTCAACTTTTCTAAATTCAAGCACAGGGCTTCTTTCTCGGCTTCAGCGCTCACCTTCTTTGATCGATCCTCCTGCTCTTTAATATCCCATTCCGCGTCAGTCAGGACCACAGATTCTTTCTCAAGCTCTTCCTTAAGGTTGGCTAGGGAATCGTCCCTCTTCTCTGTGGCTTTTAACTTGAATGCTTCAAAGTCTAACCCCATATCAGCAGCCGCGAACCGGAATTCTTCAAAGCTAATCATGGCGCTGGCATCCATCACCTCTTGGGTGAGCCAAGGTCGCAGCTTTAGGCTCATCTGAAGTAAGCCAGTCGCGTGCAGACCTGGCGCGCCTCCCGGAACGAAGCTTGTGCACTTTAGCCGCCGCCAATAAATTGTTGAACTTTACAACGTCCTCCTCCACCTGTTTCATCAGATTTTGGGTCTGGCAGTCGAATTTGTTGTAGGCGTCGACCAGATCACCAATCCCATGGCCCAGAGTCGCAGAAAGGCCAGTCGCCTTATCCATATTACCGATTGAGCTCTCCAACTTCTTCAAGGCCCCTTCTCTCCATTGCTCCATGCTCAAGAGGCGTGACTTCAGTTCATCGCATTTCGCGACCTTTTCCCTTAAACCCGGAAGCTCGCCTAATTCCTCTTTCAGCCAGCGAAACTCCTCATTCTGCTCATCACACCGAGCAGTTAGAACCTCCATTGTCTCCCTATCCACCGCGGCTTGGCGATAGGTATTCAGCTCATAAGACAAGCGCAAGAATGTCTGTTGAGAAAAATCACTTTAGAAAGACTTCAATAAAAGATGTAAAGAGATCAATGATTTCAGTGTTACCTCAGCCGCGGTTGATTGCAACTGTCGCACTCTTTCGAGAGGGGGCACAGAATCCAGATGATCCACATCTGTCTGGCTAACCAGCTGAGCTGAAGCTCGATTGAATCTGGTCACCATCCCCTTATAGCCCAACTCCGAAAAGAGCGTAGTAGGGTTGAAGGGCACGATGACGCGCCTATTGTACGGGACCTCTTTCACAGGCTCAGCCGCAGGAACGGTCTCACCCACCTTTTGTCTGCCTTTGACCAAGGCTTGCTTCTTTAGAGGGACAGATACTTCACCCTCAGTTGATTTGATCTTTAGAGGAACAACTGTTTTGATCACGTCCGCGGAAACCTCTTTAACAACACTCTCTGCAGATGAAGAGTCTCTCTTTCTTTTCTTCTTCTTCTCCGCCTTACCCGTGGCTTTGTCTTCCTTCTTCGAAGGATAAACCCTTTTAGATTCATCCGGAATGTGGAACTTCTTCCAATCCTCTAAAAGTTTCCGCGCTTCGGCTTCAGAAGGTACTTCGTCTAACCCCTTTGTAGCGGTTACCGAGTCCTGAAAGAAAAACAGTATACAAAAGTATGAAATAAGTACTAAAGTTTGAAATATCAAGACCAAGAGTTTACCTTGGGGGGTGAAGGCAATGGCTTATCAGCTGGCCTTTGAGCCGGGCCGCTGGCGAAGCGCATCATGGAAAACTTCTTCATTAATTCCGGATGTTTTCGCTTCAAATTCTCTTAAGTAACCCCTGCAAAAAAAGACGCGACATAAGATGACAAATATGCAAGCAAAGTAAGGTTAACTAAGGCAACTCACTCTTATCGATTAATAAGCTGATTTGGAATGTAGAGAGTAAATCCTCATTCGCTAACTCAATTGGTGATGGGATCCAATTGTATTGAACGTGAGAAGGCTTCCTGTCAAGCTTGACATCCATCTTCGCATATTCTACAATTACCGCGTCAGTGACAGAACACTGTGGTACCCCGTTATTGAAGCCCGAAAGATTAGGCTTTATGTCAAAAGAAGTCTTTACGTTCCATCCCTTGGAATAGTATAAAAAGGCAAATTTCGTCCTATAGTTCCTTTGGTTATCGGGTAAGTCGTGGACTATCTTCAGTCCGCGACGGTGTGTAAATGTGACCCATCCACAGCCATACTGTTGTGAATTACACAACCTTGCCCTAAATATGTACCTGAACAACCTTGCCCTAAATATGTACCTGAAGGCTGTGAGGGTAGGGGGAACACCTAAAACCTTGCATAGTATCAAAAACGCAACTATGCAACCCTAGGCATTTGGGTACAACTCTGGTACCGATATATTAAATAAATCTAAAACTTCTCTACAAAAGGGATGTAAGGGAAACCTAAGTCCCATCTCAAATGCCGGTAGATAAACCGCTATACAGTGTGGTGAGGGAAACCTCACAGTATCATAGTTCCCTGGCACCAATAAGTTATAATCGTCAGGGATACCAAATGTGTCCATGATATTATCCCTCTGCTTCTCCAAATCTCCCTTCGTCACCAAATCGACGAAGTAGTTCAAGGGACCCCCGTCTTCTATGTAAAAAGGAGGAGGATGTCGCACCACGCTTTGTCTGCTCGATGACTCGCCTGATTCCTCCATTTTATCCGTATCTACAATCAATAACCCTTCTAGATCAGGATTTATTCTTGGCAAGTAGTTGGGTGAAAAAGCAACGCTCACTTCCCAAGGCGCGATTTGAGGTTTGTCCGTGACATATATAGGGGAAACAGACGACTCCCCGGTCTTTATTGATTCATAATGTGGGGTAATCTTAATGTCACTACTTTCATCCGGTTCATGTTGAGAGACTTCAGTAGTTACTACTTGGTTACATACAACTAAAGGGGGAAATCTTGAGGTCACAGTATTAGTCTCATCGTTAGCCGTGGATTTATTGTCAGCCATAGTCAAAATAAATTATCAATTGGTATTTTTCAAAGATTAAAGTTAAGTTCATATATATATATTCAAAGTCCTGATGAACAAATTCAAATTTAAGATGAACAAGTCTAAGTATATGATGAGCAATTTGAAGATTAGTTTGAATACCTTTGAAAATCTTGTTGAAGATTTATGTCAGAAGGTTGAAGATTTATGTCAGACTTTGAAGATCTGTCAGAAAATTTGAAGATCTTGAATAAATATTGTCAGAAATTGAATGTGGGTTGAAGATTCTCAGAGCTTATCTCTTTACTTTTCTCTCACTAGAATATAACTTAAGAAATATAAATGAAGTTAGGTGAGAAGAACAGTTCCAAAATTTCCTATTTATGGCAGCAATAAATGCTCGACCACCATTTTTGAGGACACTTTTTGTAACACCCCGTTAATTTGAATGAATTAATATTCGAGATTAAAATAAAATAATATTAATCAAATATAAGAATTTGAGTGAATTAATATGTGGTTTTTAAGGGTTTTTTAAGATTTAATGTTTTCATGAGTGGTAAAATTAAATTTAAGCAATTAATTTCATTTGGATTCATTAATTAATTAAAAGACAAACGATATCGGCATTTGTCGCTTAATGGGTTATTTTTTAATGTGCTAGGAGGGTTTTGTAACTCCCTTCTTAAGTATAGTTTATGGCAAAATTATGAAGGGGGGGTTATGGGTAGATTAAAGGTTGTGAGTATTTTTAAATGTGCTAGAATTGTGATACTCTTTCAATTGCTTTTGCTCACAAAAACAAACAAAAATTCTCTCTTTTTCTTCCTCTTTGTTTTCGGCTGCCATTAGAAAAAAAAAGGGGTTTTGTCTTCATTTCAATCTTTTAATTCAAAGGGTAGGTAAAAAAATTCAATTGATAATATTAGATTTTTTTTTCTTTTGAAGAAAATTATATTCTTTTTTTTTTTTTATGAAGTATGGTGATATCCTATGACTTTTAGGAGGATTGAGTATTTTTTTTATGTAATTTCTATTTATATAATCCTTTAACAAAATTGATTTGTTATAAGGGTTAAGACAAATTGTGTAAAGTTTTTCATTGATTTATATTATTTAACAAATTCAAATGGGGTTGAATTTATTTATATGTGTGATTAGAATCATATGGGTGTTTGGCTTATGATTTTCTACAAAAAAAAATTCGATTTGTGAGAAGATCAAGTATTTAATTCCATTATTTTAATTTATCGTTTTTAATATGTGTTTGAATGGTTTCGTGTTTGATGATGGATAAATTTACGTATGAGATAATATTATATGTGGTTGGAAATGTTAGGAGATTGTGTATTAAGAATTATGAATTTGTGTTGTTTTAAGATAGTATTTATTAATTGTTGAATTTGAGAATTATAAAGTGGATCTTTCTTTTTATATGAAAGAAACGATCGAAATGCGATATTATGATAAATGGCACGAACTCCCGGACAGAAATAGCTGCCCCAGAAGTGACGCCTCATATTCTTTTAAGTGGGATGTGTTTTCGTTGTCGTTTTGTTTAACCGATATGTTAAAAGTCGTTTAAACGCTTAAAATAATTAAAAATAGTAAATGAATTTTAGAAATTTTGAAAATTGGTGTCCAAGGTAATTGATGCGTTCCGGACGCAGTGGTGAAGTCGGATTTTTCATTTGGATTTTCTAAACTGTCCGAATTGGCAGTTTACGTTTCTGGTTAAAAATGGAATTTTTCAGTTATTAGGAATTTGATGAAATTAATTAAAATTACTAAGTCTTATTGATATGTTAGTGGTATAGAAAAACTTAGACCATACTTTATATGTGGTTGTGCAAGTAATGTTGTTTCATTCTTGATTATTGCATTGTGACTCACATAAGGATTAGACACCTCAAATAATTTGAAAGAAGTTTAACTTGGAAATTGAGGATGGATGTGTTGGATAGCCCAATGGGTTAATAATTTGGAATGGATTATATAATTTTTGTTCCCATGGCAGTTTTGGATCATTACGGTCACCATGGGGGTATGCATACTTTAACCTTTGACGACCCGAACAGGACGGGCAACGTCTTAGGTCGGTGGTTGCCTTGGGATTAGCTCTCCCAAGTGTATTCCCCCAAATGAATTGGATTATTACTTGGACGACCCGAATAGGACGGGCAACGTTTCAAGTTGGGGATTTTGAATAAATATATTAGAGCCTTTGCATGCTAGGGTGAACGCATTGCTTGTTTTCCATTTGATGATAAGTTGTATGTTGTCTCTGACGTGTATTGGATTGTTCTTTTGAACCTGCTTCCGTTGTCGATCGACGACTAGCAGGGTGATTGCAGGTGGGAATTGGAGTGAGGTTGAAGTTAGGATCACATCACCCAAGACCGCGTTTTATGTAATAAGAATTATAGTAGAAAATAATTTACATTTATATAATGGAACTCAGTCTAGTTTGTTTTGTCGTTTCGTTAGTAGAGGCCGTTGGGTTCTCAAGTTGTATTATGAAACTTTATAATCCTGTCGCTACCGTGTGCTTTATTTTTCCGCTTAGTTATATTCCCTTATCAGTGGAACGTTGACGATCTTGGATGGAAATCTTTCCACTAAGTGTCCAGTCGTGAACCGGAGTCATATTTTTATATGGTTGTCCGGCTCACACGAACCGGACCGTTACACTTTCCGTGAAGTCGATGAGACGAATCTCCAATTGAAGGCAGGAACCAAAAAATACATGGGGTTGAAGTAACAGCATCATCCTCACCCATGTGTGTCGTAGGGTCGATAAGTCGGACCCCCTATGGAGCCTGGGAAAGCAAAAATTTGTCTAAGTATAAAAAGACAAAAGGATCACTTTGTCCGTAACATTGATAAGTCGGACTCCCCAGGGGCCCCTAACTACCAAAAAATGTTTTAAGTACCAGAGCATCTTGATAGGCATTCGTAGGGTCGATAAGTAGGACCCCAAAAAGAGGACCTCCTTCGAAAATTATTCTAAGTATGGAAGTGCTTTATAACTTGCTACCACATAGATAAGTCGGACCCTCCAAAGCATCCAATGGAAGCAAAAATATTCTAAGTGTAAAGAAGGCTCCCTTCACCTGTCCTTCTCATCGATGTGGCTACCACTGCCGTAACATCGATAAGTCGGACTCCCAAATTGGGAGTGGATTGGAAAATTGTCCCAAGCATGGATAAGATCAGTCTATCCTGTCCTTCTCATCGATATGGCGACATGCCCCTTGTAAATGGCACTACAAAGGTGCTGGGTCATGATACACTATGTCACGACATCAAGCTGATCTAACTCATCCAACCATTGTAGCGAGGTTGATAAGTCGGACACCCTCGAATACCAAATTTTTTCATAGAAATTCTAAGTCATTGATAAGTCGTGACATCTCATTCCGCGACATTAGCTGAGCACCCGCAGTGACAGATAATACGGACTCCTCCAGGCGTGTAAATTATTGAGATTATACTAAGTATAACAATTGCCGTATCATATAGTCTTATAAGCCGCGACATGGTGGTGGTTCCAAGACACACGAAGCTTCAACGTTGCCGTGGGGTCGATAAGTCGGACCCCCAAGGGCAACCAAATCATCAAAAAAATTCTAAGTTAAAATTCACCACATATTCCGCGGCACAGGAGTAGAACACAAGTACAATCTTATGTCGCGACATCGTCAGACTGGAAAAGAGACAAGACATCCTACCTGTCCGTGAACTCGATAAGTCGGACCCCCAGGAAGGGTGTCCTCAGTTTGAATTTTTCTAAGTTATAAAACCTCCTGATATTTAAAATGAGTCGCGGAAGCACAGATCCTTTATGTCGCAACATAGATGATTCGGACCCATAAAATGGGTGTTTATTGTACAAATTTTTCTAAGTCGTGGGACATTCTGAGACACATCACTCACCTACATCGAGCCGCGGGGTCTTATGCTTTTGTTGTCGCATCATCGATAAGTCGGATCCCTAATAAGGGATCCTTCATGAAAAATTTTTCTAAGATTTCAGCCAGACCACGCTATTCAAGAAGAAGCCGCGGCTCAGTTAATGGATCATTCCGCGACTTGTTTGGTCTTATGTGATGCTCAGTTTAAATCCATCATTTTCCACATAAAGCAAGATGTTTCAAATCGTCGGGGCTCCACTACTCACATCATCCTTCCTGTGTGGGGCTAATTGTTATGGTAATATTTATTTAATTAATTTATTATTTAACATAATCACCTGAACACCTCTTGTTCCCGTTGACTAACCCTAAATTCAGTCAAAGTCGGTTTTCATCATATTCTCCAACTGCCACATCTCACCCCCAAGTAACTTACGTCCATGTAACTTACCACTACTGCCCCCTCTTTTCCTGAAAAGTAACTGTTCCTACCAAAGGGATTGAAGGGATTTCTCACTTACTCAACAGGCCAACAACAAAAGAATACACCGAAACCCTGCCAAAATCACTACTCATCAATACCTATCGTGATCTCCCATTTCACTACTACTGATCATCATCCCCTACGGTTTCACCACCACGACCATCTCAACAATCTATTGTTCTTTTTTGATCATACTTCTCCCGTCTGACTTGAGCGTCGGAGGGGTTTTCCGGGAGATCACCCCCCGGGCAAGGCTAACTTGTTGTGCGCAGGTAACCGAGTAACAGGCGAAATCACACGACATCAACTGAGAAGCGGTCAAACCTCCATCACACTTCCTCTCCAGGTGGTTTACGAGTGGTGACATTGATTCGAGATTCTTCACCGAAACAATATATATATATATATATATATATATATATATATATATATATATATATATATATATATATATATATATATATATATATATATATATATATATATATATATATATATATATATATATATCACCAACACCTCTTCATCATCGTTGAACCCTTCTAGAATAGTCACACAAGAAGGATTCAAGTGTAATTGAAGCTCACTACCTTCAGCCACAGTATTTTCATCATCATCATCATTTAAATCGTCTTCTTCATTATCGTAGCTATAAGCGTTTTGAGGTGCTCCTACTTCATTTAGCAAAGAATTCATGTACTCCTCATACGTTCGTCTAGACCTAAA
The DNA here is from genome assembly GCA_019425755.1 of Amaranthus cruentus. Classification (NCBI taxonomy): domain Eukaryota; kingdom Viridiplantae; phylum Streptophyta; class Magnoliopsida; order Caryophyllales; family Amaranthaceae; genus Amaranthus; species Amaranthus cruentus. Next base: position 1,418,252 of record CM033453.1, read on the forward strand.
CAATACGCATAGGAAAAATGATATTTAAATTAGAAAAAATTATATAAATCTACCTAATCTATACCCTTTTTTTAAAAAAACTATAAAAATTTTTGCGAAAAACTACCTTATATAATACAAATCTTTGCAAAAGACTACCTTTTTAAACAATTTCGTCAGTTGACTGTTAACCTTAAGGGTTGACCTGCACGCCCCTTGCACGTGCCTTCTTAAAACCACCTTCTCCTTCTTGAATTTGAAATGTGGAATTGGGTCATAGACTTGCAATAACAATGTAAAATTTGGTCAAGTAACAAAATTTCAAATTCCAAGCATATAGATGTCATTTACAATTCTTGAATGTGAATATCAAAATTAAATATCCTATTTTCAAATAAATTCTATGTTGTTAAAGACTACCTAAATAAATTTAAATTAAAACTCAATTTCAATGTTAAAATAAACAATACTCTGCCTTCCTTTTTGTTTGTCCACTTTAAGCTTTTTTACTTTATAAGAGTGAATTTTAAATTTTATTTTTGAAGTATGTATATCCATGACAAAATATATTCATGTGAGATCTTGTTAGATTCATCTTGATGTAAAGAATTTTAATACATAATTTTTACAACTTTTTATTATGCGTACTATGAGATATAGAGACTTAAAATTTGCATTAAAATACATAAAAAAGTAAAGTACACAAACAAAAAAGAACATAGAAAGTACTTCCTCCGTTCCATATTAGTTGCACCATTTCCTTTTTCACACTCCTCAACGTATGAATTCAATCTTTAATATCTCTAATCATACATATCGAAAAATTATAAAAACTCAAAATTAATAAACTTTGAATCGAGACGATTCAAACAAGATCTCATATGACTATGTTTTAACTTTTAGATTACCGACAACATAAAAATTAATTTACTTGATGAATAGTACCGCAGTCAACAATGTTGCAAGTAAAAAAGAACGGAGGATGTATAAATGATTAATTTAACCCCGAAAACATATAGGTTTAAGCAACGACTTCCCAGTTTGCCTATGTAGAGTTTCCCATTAAAGAAAAAACAACGACCTTTCAAAGCGTGAATGACAACTAATTAAAATGACTGATCCTACTACCAAAAGATGAATGCCAAGCATTATATATAAATCTTGCAATTTGTACAAAGTCAAGTACCTATATTTTATGATTTTGGGTTATATTAGTATTATATAATTATTTGATTACATAGCCTTTCTCAAATAATTAAACACAGTAAAACCAATTAAATAATACTCCCTCCGTCCCACTGTTATTGTCCACATTTTCTTTTTGGGTCATCCCACTTTAATTGTCCACTTTCTATTTTTGGCAAAGACTTTTTACCTAAATACCCCCAACTACCCCAACTTATATTATTTAAAATACCACACCTACCACCTTTTCAATTATTATAATCACTTAAATACTCCACCTACCACCTTTTCAATTATTATAATCATTTAAAATACTCCACTACCACCTTTTCAATTATTATAATCACTTAAAATACCCTACTACCACCCCTTTCTTATTTTACGTGTCCACATGAAAGTAGACAATAACAGTGGGACGAAGGGAGTAAATCTTGTTTTCATGAATGGGTTCGTTTAACAATGTTATAACAAACTCACTTTGTATTTGTATTTATATATATATATATATATATATATATATATATATATATATATATATTGTCCTTTCAAGTAATTCAATTTAAGCTTTTATTATCAAATTCTTTAATCATCTATACACAATAATAATAAGTAAAAAAAATGGCTGAATCAGTAGTTTACATTGCATCAGAACACATTGCGAGTTTGATAGACGGTGGATCGATTAAGGCGGATTTATTTGGTGTCGGCTCTGCAGCTATGGCAGTGCAATCGGAACTAAAGAACAGTAGCAAAATCATGGCGAAAACCCAACAAAATCAGATGGTTGACAATCAGCAAATTTGCTCCTTGTTTACCAAAATAAGAAAATTGGCCTATGAAGCAGAGGATCTGGTTGATACCTATGTTTATAGAACTGATCAGTCTTCCAATCACATAACCAATGGATTTACCAAGATCCGAAAGATTCACCACACATCGAAAAAGTTACAGAAGCTGCATAAGGAGCTTCGAAAGGCGAACAAAAAGCTCCTACTCGAGGGTAGATGGAATCAAGATCAGGGTGTTCGAGTTGGTGCAGAACGGTATTCCATGTCTGTCAGCACCCATTTGCATAAATCCGAGGGTGAATTTGTGGTTGGGATTAAATTAGACGTGCAAAGACTTGTCACAAAATTAACCATAACCGAGCATTCTGATCATGTCTTAGCCATCGTAGGCAGGGGTGGTTCGGGTAAGACCACCATTGCGAGAACCATCTACAATCATCCAAAGACGAAGAAGCATTTCAATTATCGAGCTTGGGTTTCGTTTACATCAGGATGGACAACCTTTAACATATTATCCGAGATTTTAAGGCAAACAAGTAACAAGAAGACAGGTTCAATTGGTAGCTTTTCTGATGAATTTTTCCTTGATAATAATAAATGCGTTATTGTGTTTGATAATGTGTTGGACATAAATTCCTTTCAAGACAAGCTACTCCATGAATTAATTCATGAGAATGTCTTAGATTTATTTGAAGAAATCCGAATTATGATCACTAGTCGAAATTGTGATCAAGAACATTATTTAAACACCTCATTAAAATGGTGTTTCCATGAGGTTCAACCTCTTAATCAAGAAGATGCCACCGATCTTCTATTCAAGACGGTCTTTGGTTGTAACAGAGATAATAATACGTTATATACTCTATCAGATGAGTACCGCCATAAAGCGACAGATATATTGAAAAAGTGTGGAGGTTTACCATTAGCCATAAGCGCAATAGGTAAGATCCTTAAGACAAAACTCACAATGGAAGAATGGAATAGGGTTGTTTCGGAATTAGAAAACAAAGAACACCCAAATCCTGTTGTTGAAGATATATTAGGCTTAAGCTACTTGGATGTAGGATACAATTTGAAGCCTTGTTTACTCTACTTTGGCCTATTCCAAGAAAATATTCCGATTAAGATTGAGACGATGATAAGGATGTGGATTGCTGAAGGTTTTGTGCCGCGACAAAATGGTGATGATCTTAATAATGGGTGTAATTTGGAAGATGAAGCAAGATGGATGTTGCATAAGCTGATTGAGTCCACAATGGTGCAAGTTGTAAAGAGGACTTTTCGTGGGGATGTTAAGACTCTTCGAGTTTGTGATGAGATGAGGAATTTGTGTATGAAGGAAGGCCAAAAGATGGAGTTTTTGTATGTGAGTTCGTTTGATCAGATGTTAAATGGTGATAATAATGAGATGATTCGGTTGAATCCTCGTCGAGCTGCTATCAATCTAAGGTATGACAAAGATCGCTCTCGAAATATTATTTTGATTGAAGGAACTTTTTTGTCGCTAAACAGTGTTGTTCCTGATAATTTTTGGGCCCCAGGCGAAAAATTGAAAAAAGGGCCCTCGTAGAATTGAAATTTCGGGTTTTTTTTCTTCAACTATGCATTATATAATTTCTCTTTTTTCCATCACATCAATGTCAAATAAATGCACGAATTTAAGATCATATAATCATAAGGTACAAAAATATAATTAAAGAATTGCTTTTTAACGTACAATAAAGATTAACTTAATTTTGGCCTCCTTCATGAATTGTGCCCTAAGAGGTTGCACCTCATAACTAATCATAGAAACGGCCCTGTCGCTAACTTTGTCGTCAACTTGGTGACAAAGTTTTAACACTTTATCACTAAATTTTTATTTTAGTGTACTAATAAAGCACTAAAGGTTTTGTTTTTAAAAATTAAAATTGTTATATTTCAAAATTTTAATTGCAAATTAAAATTTTATTGAGTTTGGGTTCCAAACAAACAATTTATTAAATAAAATGTACTCCCTATATTCATGTATAAAATTTTCATGTATAGTATAAAATGGAGTAATATTTTAATTGAGAGTAACGATATGATACATAATTGATGGGACCAAATTAAATATGACCCCAAAAGTATTTAAAATTTTAAAAGCTAATGAAAATTATATGCGGACAATAAGCATTTTAAAATGAAAAAATTAGGATTATACTAATTATTATTATTATATTTGACAAATGTAGTATAATTAGAAAGATATTTATAAAAGCATCAATTAAAATTGTCCAAACTGACAAATCCTAAGATCAATAGGAATGCATTGATTAGGTCAGCCGTTGGCACTAGACATTTGGTAGTTGACTTTATAAGTGCGTTATTTCGTTTGGCCCATTTGGATGCACGGCGCATCCACATGCAATAATATATCACAAAAACTTAGACGAAACCGTCCTACTTTAAGACGAGATTTGGGTCGGCTCATTGTTAGGCGCGTGTATTACACGCGCGAACTTTGCCCTCCAAATTAACCTTAAAGATATCAATTTCAATGTAAAGTAGTACTTAAACATATCAATTAAAGTAAAAATTTCAATTTAAACCTATAAATGATCAATTGTGGCATTAAATTGATTAATTTCTACCTAAGTATTTGATGTTTTATGATCTAACCAAATTTTGAACGTATAAGCTACAATTATCGTTTTGAAAATAAGTATTTCAAAGTCTATAAAGATATTGTATAAGTTTTTGTTCAAATTGAATAAGTTAATAGTTAAATTATGACATATAATTTGACAATGATATTTTATAATATAACTCAATTTTGAACTTCTAATATTCAATTATCATTTTAAAAATAAGTATTAAAATTGTATAGATATATTGTATAACATTTAGTTCAAATTTAATTATTGATAGTTTTATTGACTATTTATTTGTTGTTTGAAATTTATCAATAGAATGATAGAATAAACATCATTTTATATAACTTCGTTCTAAAATTTTGAAGCATAACCATATATTAGGTAAAAATTGATCACTTTAACATCAAAATTGATCACTTATAGGTTCAAATTGAAACTTTTACTTTAATTGATATGTTTAAGTACTACTTTAAATTGAAATTGATATCTTTAAGGTCAAAATTGATACCTTTAAGATTATAATTGAAAAATGCCAAAAGATGAAAAAAGAGAGAGAAAGCATGTAAGGCACGCGAATTGGGTCGGCCCACCCTTGTTTCAATTTGAGACGGTCTCGCCCAAGACCAGTTGATGATATATAACATTCATACCTTCTCTTGAGAGACCGTCTATAGTATAGACGTCTTTCAAGAGCTCGGCCTATATCTCCCTTTTAACTTACAAAACAACCAATTAGTTTTTTTTTTTCAATTTATAAATTGGGTCAGCCCCAAAACTTGAGACGTCTATTGTATAGACGGTCTCAAGTAAGAATTTCTGTATAACATTATATCTTGATCTGCATATACTGCCTCCGTTTTCTAATGTTCTTTCCATTTCGAATATTTTATTTTGGAGAGAGAAATTTAATTAAGATTTTTAAGACATATATAAATGATAAATATATCCATGTGAAATCTTGTTAGATTTGTCTTAAAGTATACTTTTTTATTATATATTATTTTTTATTTTTTATAATGCGTATTTAGATATATTAAAACTCAAAGTTTATTTTGAAAACTGTGCAAAAAGTAAATAGGAAGAACATTTGGAAACGGAGAGAGTATTTTATAACAACTCATCTGACAAGGGATAGATTTAAAATTTTTGAGACCCTTTTTATTTTTGTGATGTCTTTTAAAATGGGTTATTTATTATATTAAAAGATAACTTTTTTATACTTTAATAAAAAAAATTCAAAACAAAATGTATGGTAACATTATATTACTTCAAATATAAAAAAGGTTTACAAAAACAAATCACTTAAAAAGTGTTGCTCAAAGTCGGACCTAACTAAATATGACAATTAAATATTTAAGGCCCTTATTTCTGAGGGCCCTAGAGCCTAGACAGTCGGCTACCCCAGATGCGCTAAGAACTGACCATGCATGTGACCATTTCACTATAAGCTAAACAGAATCATATAATTAAATAATTTCTTTAATTAATTACAAAAAAATAATAAGTGATCACTTTAACACACTAAATAGAAATAAATGGATCGATAAGTCTAATGAAAATGGTCACATCATAAGACCGTCTCATTCGGGTGATTTTTTTTTTTTTTGTTAATAATTTGTGTAATTTTATAATGAGTTCATAATATGATTTTTTTCAGCAAGGGTTCTACCCTTCCACTCAATAATCCACGGCTAAGGTCACTTGTCTTATTTGGGGATGAAGGAATTGGAAAAAGAAGAGTGGATAATAAGAAACCACTTCAAAACTTGAACTTTTCCCTTGTACTTGAAAGGTTTAGATTTCTAAGAGTCTTAGATATTAAGGGAATCAAAACCTTCAATGGGGTCATGCCCAAAAAAATAGGCAACTTAATTCACTTGCGATATCTAAGAATCATATCAACCAACATAACACAACTACCCAAGTCCATTGGAAAGTTGCGCAAGTTATTAACATTGGATTATAGAAATGTTTTCAAGGATGATAATGAATTTATAAGATTACCCAATATCTTGTGGAAATTCAAGCATTTAAGGCATTTATATTTGCCCTTTGAAATGAGCAATAAGAGTATAAAGGAGAATTTTAAGATTGGTACAATGAAGGATTTACAAACTCTATGGGGTTTAAGAGGAGGAAAATGGATGCTTAAACAAATGCCGAATTTGAGCTCGAATCTTAAAAAGATGTGCATACAAGGGATATCAAGCACCGAACAAATCGACTCGGTATTTAATAGTCCGGTGATCAAGTTACATAATAATCTATATTCGTTGGCGTTGGAGTGGTGTGGTTTTTATGTTAAGGGTTCGAAATTCGAAGCATTGTGTTCGAGTCGCAGCTTAAAAAAGCTCAAATTAAAGGGTCATATACTCGAGCCATCGAATTCTTTTAAACTTCCCTCGAACCTATCCAAACTAGAACTGTGTTTAACTCGACTTAAACTACATGAGAGTATGGCGGACTTAGGGAAGCTTCAATGCTTAAAGTTCCTCAAATTGGACGAGGCGTCTTTCGTAGGGACCGAATGGGTAGTGGGTGAACATGGATTTCCGCAATTGGAGAAGCTGAAATTGTGTAATTTGCAAAATTTAGAGAAATTAGAGATGGAAAATGGCGCAATACCATGTCTTAGGAAGTTATCGATAGTATCTTGCACATGCCTAAAACAACTTCCACAAGGGTTGAAGTCTATAAGTACGCTTGAAAATGTGCACATTGAACACATGCCTAACAATGTTAACAATAGGCATAGAGATTTAAGCAATCAAGGAGGAGATCATAACCTTATTGTTATTTAAATATATCCCATCTACCAAACTCAAATTTATTGTTATTTATCAGGAATTTATTGTATTTTTTTTGTAATTTATCGACATATAATAACTTTAACTATGATTTTATTTTGGAAAAATTATTGTGAATGATACACATTTTGCTGATTTCTATATAATGATACCCATTTGTGTTCACTATGAATAATACTCCCTCCGATTCACAACTATTGTCTCGTTTTCTTATTGTGTAAGTTCACCTCAATTGTCTTATTTCTATTTTTACTCATGAATTTTTTTTTACCATTTTACCCTTATAATTATAAAAAGGAAAAATTATATAAAACCACCTAATCTATACACTCTTTTTTAAAAAACCACCTTATATAAATTTTTTTTGCAAAAAACCACCTCACATAATTCATTTCTTTGCAAAAGACTACCTGTTACTCTATTTCGTCAGTTGACCGGCATGTTTAACGTTTGACCAGCATGTGCTTTTGCAAAAACGACCTTAAATAATGCATTTCTTTGCAAAAACAACCTTACATAATGCATTTCTTTGCAAAAACCACCTTACATAATGCATTTCTTTGCAAAAGACTACCTGGTCAAACGTTAAACATGCCGGTCAACTGACGAAATAGAGTAACATGTAGTCTTTTGCAAAGAAATGTATTATGTAAGGTTGTTTTTTGCAAAAAATTTTATATAAGGTGGTCTTTTAAAAAAGAGTATAGATTAGGTGGTTTTATATAATTTTTCCTTATAAAAATAATCTCAATTAATTTTTAACCCTCTAAACAAAAAATTAAAAACCTTATAATTAAACCCCCTGATATATACCACCTATTATAACTACTCCCTCCTTATTTTATTCGCTCGCCTTCTTCTGGATATATCTAAAATCCCGAACTCCCTCACTTCTCATCATCTTCGTCTTCATCTTCATCTTTATCAGTATTCTTCTTCATCAGTCTTATCTTCATTTTTATTAGCCTACATCTTCGTGAGTCTCATCTGATTTTTGATTCTCCTATTTATGTTATGTTCTTCATCTTCTTCTTCGTTCTTCGTTCTTCGTTCTTCTTCGTTGTTCTTCCTCTCCTCATCTTCTAGATTTGATTTTTGTTCTGAAATTTTCATATTTTGGTTTTGATAAGTGCAATTATTTGCACTAATCGTTCCTATTTTTACGCTCCTTTGCGGTGTTTTGAAGGTGATTTGGGATAATTTCGTTCGGTTTCACTTTATTTTGGTATCTCGTGGTCAAAGTATGGGTTTTTGGTGAATTATGTAGTTTTGAGCTATTTTTGTGGGTTTTCGGTGCTAATCGTGTCTACAGGGTTATAAGATCGAATCAAGCTATCAATCGAACCAAGTCACGATCAAAAGAACAAATTTTAGCAACAAAACACTCCAGTAGCCAAAAGCCGAGTCGGCTGAGGCACCTCCAATAGCCTCGACGACTCGGCTGTTAAAGAAAAGAGTCATCCAAGTTTCCAGTAGCATTCGCCGACTCGGCGAGAGAAGCAAAACAGGTACCGCCGACTCGGCGGTAATTGAAGAAAAAAGCATCAGTTTTCCAGTAGCGTTAGCCGACTCGTTGGTTGGGTCCAATTCGTGGTCGCCGACTCGGCGTAATAGGCTGACAAGTTCATTGAATTTCCAGAGACAAAAGCCGACTCGGCTATGGTCTATCTCTTTGGGCAGCCGACTCGGCGGTGCCGTAATTCAGCATTTATGCGTGTTTTTCTTTGGGCTTTCTTTGGGCTTAGTGTTAATTGCCCTCATTAGTATAAATAAGACCCTTAATTCTGATTAGGGTTGCTCTTCTTCCTCTTTTCAATTTTACTTAGTTTTTCTTAGATTTCCACAAACTTTAGCTTTTGAATTGATTTAGTCTTTAGTTTATTTTGCTAGAACATCAATCTAGCCTTTGGTTCAATCTTTCTTCAAGTTGTAAGTTTCCTTTGTTCTTAATCTTTAATTTTAATTACTTGTATTAGTTTAAGTTTTTCTTATTGAATTTTGAATCCTAGTTGTTTTAATTAATCCTTCTCTAATAAGAAGTTTAATTTGTTTTCTTTCTCCATTATTGTTTAGTATTTATTGTCATTACTATTAAGTTTTTGCATCATTGCTCATTTTAGTTTAAGTTTTATTTCATTATCATTCATGTTTAGCATTGAATTTGAATTAGTATTTATTGCATTTACCATGTCTAGTGAGTAGATCCATTTTCTAGGGTTAGGGTTTGAACCTATTAGTTGAACATGAATTGATTCTTGGATGTGTCTATGAAACTATGGATTAAAGTGATTAAATTGTGCCAATTAACTCTAAATTAAATATACTTTGTCGAACCATTCAATAGAACTAGCGTGTGAGATTGGGATCGACTTTGTTTTAGGGTAGATTTTAGTTAAATTCTTATTAATTCGTTCAATAAAATTAACGTGTGAGAATTGAATTAATAGGGCCTAAATCTAATAGTTAATCAATAGAGCGAGAGTTTGAGATTAACAAGATCAAATTTAATCACACAATTAATCTGACACTTCATAGACACTAATGAGTATTGGATCATGCAAGACTTTAGGGGATTCCCGACACCCTAGATTCCTTCATCATATAGTTTAAACCCATTTTAATTATTGCATTCTTAGTTATTAGTTCAAAATCAACCAACATTTTTATCCTCTTAGCAATCTAATCAATCTAAACCGTAGAGTCCGTTGTCCTAAGCTTCCTTGTGTTCGATCCGCAGCTACACGTACACCATGCGCTTGCGGTAAAATAAATTTGCACATCAGGTTTTTAATTTAGTTGTTTTCATTTTTTTTGTTTGGGTTGTTGTTAAAGATCTAATTTTATAGTTTGCGTTGTTGTTGTTAGTTTATAAAGACCTGATTTTGATCTGTACATGTAATTTAGTCGTTTTTCATTCTTGAACTGTAATTTAGTTTGATTTAAAATTTTGTATTTGCAATTCTGTACATGTAATTCTTGATTTTTGTATAAATTTAGTTTGATTTTGCTTCATGATGATGTTTTCTTTTTGGGTTTAATTAGAAATGGAAAGAATGGTTAGATTTTAATTACCTTAATTACTTACTCTTAATTTCACGTGACCTAACATTTGGGCGACAAAAGCTACTTCTTATGGGCTACAAACAATAAGTTGTAGCACATAGATAAATATGGACAACAAAATTAACAATTGTAGTTCAAAGGCAGCTTTTGGGCAACAAAATTACCAGTTGTAGTCCCAAAGGCAGCTTTTCGGCTACACTATTAAAAATTGTAGTCCAAATGCTGTTTTGGGAAACAAAATTACCAGTTGTAGTCTAAAGGCAGCTTATGGGCTATAAAAATGGCAAATGTAGTCAAAAGGCACCTTTAGGGCTACAAATTACTAATTGTAGTCTAAAGATAGCTTTTGGGCTATAAAGTTACTAGTTGTAGTTCAAAGGCACACTTTTGGGCTACAAGGTAATTATTTGTCGTCCATAGCTTAACATTTAGATGACATAAGCGACTTTTTGTTGCCTATAACTAGACGTGGTAAAATTTGATCCGACCCGAAAATGGACCCGGAACCCGACCCGTCGAAACCCGAATTCGACCGATCCGAAAGCGACTTAACACGAAACATGACCGACCCGATAATTACCCGACCAAAAATGACCCGATCGGCAACCGACCGACCCGTTTTGACAGGTCTAATGTCAATTTTTAGAGTAATCTCATCGTTTGAATTCATTTCAAATAAATTTTTGTTTTTAACGTATCTCAACATATTGACTATATCATTTGAACCCTAAAACTCTTTAATAGATATCAAAAAATACGCATTTAACATCTTTTTATCCATCGTAATTATTTTGCTTTAAAAAAAGGACGTTATAATCATCTTAATTGAATACATATATCTTGTTAAATAATCAAATGAGTTTTTTATTCTTCTACATTTCAGTAAGCAAATCGATATAATTTATAAGAACGTTTTGCACATTTGAATGAGCTTTTCAGAAAAGAAATGTCGCTACCCTAGATTATAAAACGTGTATCTTATAAGTCGAAATCAGTACTTAGTTATTTGTATATCTTTCCAACATGAAAATTGTAAAAATATTTTTTTATGAGAAAATGAGAAGATATTTAATGTCATTTTTATCTAACGTTACAACTTTAATAAACGAAATAACTTTCCTGAAGCACGTATATTGCAAGTCTTTCAAAATAAGTATTAATTCCCTTATTTTCTTTACACATAGATGAACCCGACATACCAACTAGTTTTAGAAAATCGCACATATGGTTTCTCTAATGTGACCCGTATCTTACAAATCCAACTATACATATAGATTTAAAGTTTAGACAACGAGCGTCGCAATTACTGATTTCTTATAACTTGAATTCAATCACATATAAGCCTTTAATATTGTGTTAATTGATATGTGGATTAATGTCATAGGGATGAGAAATAGTTTTTTTTATTAAAAACAGTTTCATAAATATTAAAATATGGAAAATCATTTTATTAATTTTCATAATTCATAACCCGTTGACTGACCCGGAACCGAGAGTGACCCGACCTGAAAATGACCCGACCCGAAAATGACCCAACCCAAAATTGACCCGACCGAAAGTGACCCGACCCGTAACCCGTCCGACCGACCGTTTTCCCAGGTCTACCTATAACTAAACATTTCGACTACAAAATTTAATAATGTTGCCTATATCAGCTATAGATTTTTTAGAGTAAAAAGAATTTAGATGTCCAAAATTTTAGTAGGTAGGCATGGGATGGATCTAGTTGGGTCTAGCTAGACCTAGATCTCAGACCCTATTTTCTTTCTTGGATCTAGACCCAGACACATATTTTTGTAATCGTATTTGAGTAAAATTATAATAAGTTGATATTAATAAAATTTACATTAAGATGAATTAAACAAGACCATATTTGACTATACTTTAACTTCTAAATTAAGAATAAAACACAAATTAGAGTGATTGATGACTAATATTCATAGAGCAAATGAGATAATTCTAGTGAATAGCACACATTATATTCTACAATTTGTGTCCATTCATATAAAATTGTATAAATATATCCAACTGACAAGAACCTTCTATACTTTTTACTAATAGAGGGAACAAACATACGAAACTTTTTAACATTCAAGTTCTTACAATGATATATTCATCGAGTCTTTCGCTTTTAAAAGTATAGATACAATGATAACATTTCAAATTTTATAAATCGACAAAGTTTCAAATCATTTAATGTTCCAAATTATAACAAAGTTCCAAACAAACTATTAAATCATCATAGATATACATACATATACATATACATATATATACTAATTTTAAAACATTTGTGCCAAGTGTCACTGCACAAATGTATTTTAAAAGCACTTCACCAAGTGTCACTCTAATAGTGTTGGATAGCTGTTTAGGAATTCATCTCTTCATCTCTTCATCTTCCCTAATTAGGGGTGAACACGGCCAGATTATAGGTGTTTAGAATATGTAGGACTTTTGACCAAAATTTAGCAAAGTAATCATAAAAAAACCTTTTACCACTTCTCGAATATGCTTGATAGTTATCAATTAAGCATTCACAACTTTGCCATTACTTAGAAATTATAATTATTTTTATCAACACATTAATACATCCGTGCATTGCACTGGTATGTACACTACTATACTCTGGTTCACTTGATGTAGTTGGAGGCGACATATTTAAGTTTTAGATTATTGATCGTGATTTCTCCGATCCGTAGAGTACTTATTGGCGTTCATGTTCTCTTGCTTTTTCTCGTTTTCATTATTTGTTTTAGTTTTATAATTATTTTTACTTATCTATGTGTTTTATTTAGCTCTCACCTGGCGGGAAATTGTCTTCAATTTTCTCGGGCCGGAGGACTCCTTTTGGCCTTACTCTCCTTTATGGATATGAGCTGTCATCGTCCTTCCCTCCCCAGACCCTGTCCATAGTTATCTATGAGTGAGATACACTAGATAAGAAGATAACGATAATGATGATGTAAATAGGTTATGAAATTGGAAATAAGAATGATTTTAGAAGAATGTGATGTATGACTAATAAAACAAATATTGTTCATAAAATTAGCCATTCTTGAGTTGCCTTAATCCAATAAAAAGACGAGTTTATAATTGTCAATATATACAAAAACGCAACAGTAAATGTTGTTGCGTATCATTGGTGTGCAAATACAAAAATGCTAACAATGTATATATTGACAATAGAATATCGCCACCTATAAGAAGATTAATTCTCTCTATTTCGTTCTCCTAAACGCACATAAGTCACCGCACTCATTAATTATAGGCTTCGACCCTTCACAAGTAGGAGTGTTCACCGGTCCAAACCCAGACTGGACCGGATCGGAAGACCAGAATTTCGAATATGCAAAGACCGGAGATAGGACCAATTCCTATCGATCCGATCTCGCTCTAACTCGGATTCCTTTCTGTCCGGTCCGGTTTTGGACGGGTTAGATCGGAAAAATATTTTGATACTAAAAAAAATTAAAAAATGAAAAATTTTAAAATAATATTCAAAAATTAATTATTATTAAATTAAAATATTTAAAGCCTTTTAAATAAATGTATACGTAATAATCGCAAATATAATTCCCGTTAAAAATCACTTTAATGTTACATTCAACTTTTTATGCAATTCAATACATTATTTCGAATGTTTATATATTGAAATATGCATAACAAAAAATTATAAAAAGTTAAAATTACGAAAATTTGTGATTAGACATTTCAAATAAGATCCTTCTTGAATATATTTTTGCTTACATATTAACCGTAACATAAAAATAAACTGAACGATAGATAGTCCCAATAACTGTAATGTAGCACGTATTTCAAAACCGCAAATTCTTTGATAGACGGTCTCTTTGAGAGACCATTTTTAATTGGGCTGACTTATTTTATATTAGACATTAGTATTAAAAATAATGTAAGTAAACATTTAAAATATTAAAAGTAAACATTAAGGATATTGTAAATATGCATTATTAATATGGTAAATAGTTACTAATCTTTAATAGACTGGACTTAAATTACATCTTTTAAAGAGACGATTAAAAGATTAGATTTTTGAGAACTTAAGGAGAAGTATATATGTTAAAAGTATACATTTGAATGAATAATTATTGTTTGAATAAGTTAACCGATTGTTTCATGGTGAATATTATTATTATTATTATTATTATTATTATTATTATTATTATTATTATTGTTGAACAATTAGTCAGTATTCCTGTTATTTAGCAAATTTTGTCTTATTGACAGGGATCGTCGCCCGTGAATCAAAAATTTCTTAATCCTCCACAATATTTATTATTTAAGGAAGAACTTGTGTAGTGTCACTCTCAAGTTAACTATAATAACTGCAAACTATTTCAAACTATATAGTGTCCGTGCGATACACGACTTTTAAAATTCTGACATGTATTTATATTGACTAAGATTTTATTATCATTTACTCCCTCCGTTCCTTTTTGTTTTTCCACATTACTATAACGGGTAGTTCCATTTGTTCTTCCACTTTGGAATACTTTCCTAAAATGGAAAGTTTTTTTTTACCTTTATACCCCCCAAAACCCCATTTAAACTTAAAAAAAAAAACGGATTCTTGGAGGATTCCGTTTATTTGCCTCGATTTTCCAAGCTGTTCATTATTACCTGCAATCAAAGCCTCCTTCTCCAAGAAACCTAACGTTTCTTTCTCTCTCTACCTTAAAAACCTTCCATGGCTTTTTAATTGAATCCCCCCTGTTTATTCACCATTTTTTCTCCATTTTTACTGCATTAAAATGTAGATCTGGTTTTCCTTAACATTTTGAGGTACGTTTTGTTTGATTTGGTTGAGTTCGAAAATTTGGCCCTCTGTTTCTTCGTTTCTGTTCGTCGACCTCCATTGTTACTGTTCCTCCTTTATTTGGTTGCCATGGAAAAAGACGAATCACACAGTGATTCAACCATACCATCCTATCTTTATGATGGTTTATGCCTAAATGGTGAGTTTTGTTCTTGTTCGAATAATGGTAAATCCCATTCCTATTCCGGTGAAATTTTACGATGGACCAAAAAAGATCTTCTTTCATACCAAAAGGCAATTGCGGATGATGCTATTTCAAGATTTCGTGATCCTACTCCTTCTCCTACTCTTGAAGAAGAACTACCATCATCAGTTCTTGAATATTTTAAGGATTCTCCATCTAAATCTCAAGAAAAACCAACAACTCCATCTAAATCTGAAGAAGACAACCAAAATTTGGTTGTCCCTGATACTCCTGAGGACATTATTGCATCAAGGGGTGGACAAAACCCTAAAAAACGTAAATGATGATTGTAAGGTTTATTTATACTGTCTTTATTTTGTAAAATACTGGTTTGGATTTTGTTTTGATTGCTGGTGAGTTTCATGTTTGAATGCTGGTTTTGTTTGCTGTTGTTGAATATGTTGAGCCCTAATTCTGATGAACCCTAATTTTCGAAAATTTTTCTGTTTAATCTGCGTATGATTTTTTTTTTAAAACCCCTGTGATGTATGCAACTGTTTAATTGCTTAAAAGTGTCTGAAAAATAATGTATGTACAACTTGGTAGAGCAGCATTTGTGTATAATGGACTCATTAATTTAAGTTTAATGATTGTTATGTGATTATCTTCATTACTTGTTGATTTATGATTAACTGAGAGGTGTTAAACCTCAATGATGAATCAGGGGGCAAAATAACTGAAATTTTCATTACATAATGAAGTAATTACATGAACATGAACTAGGCTTTTTTTGTTGATGTTTGTTTCACATTTTGTTGCTCCTAAGTGTCTTACATATGAATTTTAATGATGAAAAAGCAAAAACTGAGGGGCTGTTTTTTTGATTAACGTTGTGTTTCTTCCATTGCTTCATCATATGCTTCCAAAATTTGTTGATTGTTTTGAGCAACATCTTCATTCTCTGTTTGTTGATTAAGCTGAGTTGTGTTTGGGTTTAGAAATCGAACACACTCCCTAACCAATTGGCTTGGTACTCGCACTTGTAGTCTTAATCTTACATTGTCTTCTTGCACCTTTTTCCCAAGATGTGGTTGAATATAATCGTTTGAACCCTTAACCTTGAGGATTTCATTCAAATGATGTTGTAATGAAATCCAAACATTGGTTAATGTTTTTGGATGTAACTCCTCAAATGCATCTTCCACGGCCTTAATTAGCTCATTCATGTTCTTTGGCATTTTCTTGTGCATTAGTGATTGTATGCTCCTAAAAAACCCTAAATCTAGAATATTACAATCGGGACTATTCGGTGGTTGTTGCGTTAAAATAAAAGTTAAACCCCCCCCGCCTATTGTTTTGTTGCCAAATCGGGTCATCATTAGTAATGTGTACCCTTGCATTGTCTTGTTGGATGAAAATTGTTGTAGCACCATCACTTGGCCACTTCCTAAGTATTGATGGAATTAATTGTTCAATTAACATGGTCCTATAAACCTCTTGAGTCACCGACTCGGTTGGTTTAATTTCTATAGACCCCCTTGGACGATTGATTGAGTTTCTTTGTGCCGCAACTCTATTTATAAAAGGGAAAATACCAATTTTCCCATCGAAAATGCATTGGCCATGTTGATTCCATTTTGGCCTCGCAACCGCCCCTAAAAACATTGCTTTTGGTATGAATTTGGATGATTTTCCCGCTCTATATGGTATTTTTTCCTTGTTTGATAAGTAAACTCGTTGTGTTTTTTTGGTTAAGTAAAACCATTTTTCATCAATATGTATAAAGTCATACATGGCTTTATACATTGGATGATGATGAATGGTGTCTTCTTGAATTAGACTTAAAATCCACTCAACCCTTCTAGCCTTGTTTGCATCGGTCAATGAAGGGTGGAGTGGATTTGAATGTGCCTTTATCTCCCCCCTTTGAATTAGTCGCCAAACCGTAGTTGGTGCCAAGTCTAGACATGTTGCAACGTCTCTTATGCACGTACGTTCACCCATTGGCTTTGATTCAAGTACATTGGGTTGAACTTCAACTCTTTTTCTTCCACAATTTCTAAACTTGGCATCGACAACATATGGCTTGTTTTCTTCTTTACTTTCGATTGCTCGCTTCCATAAGTTTCGAATTGTTCTTGGTGTGTATCCATACTTGTTTGCCATTTTCACAAATGTTCCATGAGGGAGTGTGTCACTAACTTTGAGTGACAACATTTCTTGTAGTATGAGATGCCTCAACTCGTTTGTAAGCCTTGGCTTACGTTGAGGCAACTGTTCTGGTAAGGCTGCATCGTTTTCTTGTGGTTCCTCCTCCGACTCAGAGCTGGACTGTGGATCGTATTGGTTAGATCCAAAATACCAAGCCCCCGTATTTCTTCCTCGCTTGTCAAGCCATTGGCTAATGATGCTACCGTAGTGCGATTTTTGGTTTGGGACTACTGTTCTGGTTTGAGGCTATTGTTTAAAGCTTCAAGATGGTACTGCTGAATTTCGGTTTGTTGCTACTGTTACTACTGTTCTGGTTTGAGGCTATTGTTAAAGCTTCAAGATGGTACTGCTGAATTTCGGTTTGTTGCTACTGTTCTGATTTTTTTGGTTTGAGGCTATTGTTAAAGCTTCAAGATGGTACTGCTGAATTTCGGTTTGTTGCTACTGTTCTGATTTTTTTGGTTTGAGGCTATTGTTAAAGCTTGAAGATGGTACTGCAGAAACTCGTTTGTTGCTACTGTTCTGATTTTTTTGGTTTGAGGCTATTGTTAAAGCTTGAAGATGGTACTGCAGTAAACTCGTTGTGTTGCTACTGTTCTGATTTTTTTGGTTTGAGGCTATTGTTAAAGCTGATTGAAAATGTAATACTCTTTTCGAAATTGGCCAATGCAAAGCCAAATTTTTTTGATTGTCGTTTGATGAAGATCATCAAATTTAGGTGTAAAAATTTCCTCCATTTTTTTAGAACCAAATATGGCAAGTTTCCCAATTTGGAAAGTTGTTAACTTTCCCTCCATTGTATTTCTCTCTCCTTAATAAAATCAGATTTTTTTTTGATTATTTTAATATATCTTCAATTATTTTCTCTCTCATAATTCCAATAACATCATTACTTCCCACTACTTTTTAATTAAAATAATACCCACTCACCCCCAAGATTCTCTTTTTCTTAATATGTGTGATTTTCCCAAATAGGAAAATCATTTAGGAACGGAGGGAGTAATAAATAAAATTGAAATGATTTTATAAATAATAGGAAAAACGATCAAAAAGGGGAGAAAGAAGAGATTGAAGGGACAATTTGAAAAATTGCTGAAGAAAGAATCTAATAATTCAATTCAAAAGGACTTTGCAATAAAAACAAAAAACAAACATATAATTTGATTTCATACCATTGTTTTGACTGCCTGAATTACGCATAAGATTACACAAAAAAAGGGAATTGATGATCAAACAGACAGATGAAAGGTAGTATTCGAGCCACTACCAAGCTCCCTTCAAGAATCACTTATTTATTTATTTGACAAAAATAAAATATGTTCAATATGAGTCTTATATAGGAGTCAATATTAGAGCTCATCAAGACACCTCATCACATTATTCTAAAATTACCTATTTATATGACAGTTGTCCCATTCTTTTTAATCCTCCTTTGATATGTTTAAAGAATCGGCTTAGTCGGTTGCCCATTCGCTACATTGGATTGGGCAGACTGTTGTGTGTAGGGATGGCAATGGATCCTGGACCCGGCCCGGATCCGTGGATCCGGATCCGTTTTTGCGGATCTGGGTCCTATAATTTTGGACCCATCGGATCTGGGTCGGGTCTGGATCGTTTTAAGTTGACGGATCTGGATCCAGGTTTAAAAAAATACCCGGATTCGGACCCGTGGATCTTTAGGACCCGTTTATTATCAAGTTGGAAAATCAGGCAGTGGTTTCTTAATCAATTTCTAGAGTTTTTTTATAGCTTTTTTTAACGGGTTCTTAATTAATTACTAGAGTTTATGTTTCTTAATACGATTTTGATTTACTACTACAACTCAGAAACTATTTAATATTTTTTTATCCTTACAGAGTCTTCATTTGAAGACTAATTACTGTAAAATTGTTTTTGCATAAGATTTGTCTAAATGTTGGTGACTTGTGGCATGATTATGTATTTCAAGTACTCTTATTAATAACATTCGTTTTAAATTATTATTTTTTAATTAATATAATTCTATCGCAATTTCAATACGATCCAAATTTCAAATTAAATATGCCAAAATAAGTTGGACCCGTTTTGGACCCGGATCCGATATTGGATCCGCAGTATCAATGGATCCGGATCTAGATCCTCAAAATTTAGACCTGCGGATCCGGGTCCGGATCTGGGTCTTGCCTATGAAAACGGATCTGGATCCGGGTTCATCTGGACCCGGTCCAGATCCGACCCGTTGCCATCCCTAGTTGTGTGTGTGGCAACGTTCGGTGTGTTCGAGTTGTTTGTCCATAAACTGCTTGATTGGATAATTGCGGACCTGCACCATTGCGATTCCTCTGATATGTCATTGAAAAGGACCTATTACGGGGAATTTTATCAAAAATGCCATTCCAGGAAACAGGTAAGAATCTTCATGTCTAACAAGCAAGAGGATAAGAGTATTTCAAGTCTGATATGGAGTGATTATCCTATGATATGTATTCGAGAAAACTTTAGCTATTCTATTTAAGTTATCACTTTTAACAACTCTTACGGTATTTGCAGGTATCTCAAAAGAATATTCAATATGTTAAAAGATAGTAGCATAATCGGTATGAACTTCAGTTGAATAACCGCAGCAGAATAAGAACATCATTAATGAGAAGAAAGCATACATATATGGCATATGTGTAGAGATGTGTTCACATTACTCATGTTCTTTTTCTGATATGGTTATTCAACTGGAGCTTATACCATTTATGCTGCTATCTTTGTAACAGATTGTAGATCCTTTTTAGATACCTGCAAATACTGCAATAGCTGTTAAAAGCGATAGCTTAAATAGAATAGCTAAAGTTTTCTCTAATACATATCATAGGATAATCACTCCATATCAGAATCGTAATACACTTATCCCCTTGCTCGTTAGGCATAAAATTTCTTACCTATTTCCTAGAATGGCATTTTTTGATCAAATTCCCCGTAGTAGGTCCTTTTCAATGACATATCAGAGGAACCGCAATGGTACAGGTCCGCCATTATCCAATCAAGCAGTTTATGGACAAACAACTCGAACACACCGAACGTTGCCACATACACAACAGTCTGCCCAATCCAATGTAGCGAATGGGCAACCGACTAAGCCGATTCTTTAAACATATCAAAGGTGGATTTGACTCAAATCCAAATTTGAAAATGTTTTACTTGCCAAACACTAAATTTGAGTTAAATCCACATTTTCAAATGAAATCAACATTCCCAAACATAGCATTATTGGATTCTTAATATATCAAGTTATGTATAATCAAAAAGTGTAAATAGTTGATATTAATAATCTTTACATCAAAACGAATCAAATAAGATCTCACATGACTATATTTTAACTTATCGATTAATAATGAAATGCAATTTAAGAATGATAGATGACTAGTGTCTCAAAAGTAAATGAGACAATTTAGATGAAAAGGAGGGAGTATTATTTATTACTTCCTCCGTTCCGAAATATTTGCTACATTCTGTTTTTGGGCACTATTCATCGATAAGCTTATTTTATATATTGTGGCTAATATGTAAGTAATAATATAGTCAAGTGGGATGTTGTTTGAATTGTCTAATCGTATACTTTCATAAAATAAAATATTTATAATTTTTAAATGTGTATAATTAAACATATAAATGAACAAAATAATACATTGAATTGCGTAAAAAAGTAAAATATATCAAGTATTATGGGACAGATGAAGCAGTTATACTACTTGTACTTCTTCAGTTCCATAATACTCGCTACATTTGACTTATGAGTACTATTCATTGTTTGTGCTTATTCTATATATAAGGATTAATGTGTAAGAAGAAATATAGTCAAGTGACATTATTTGTATACTTTTATAATATTAAAATTTTATAATTTTTAGTTAAGTGTAGTTTAAAATATTAATGATCAAAAATGTACATTAAATTGCGTGAAAAAGTAAAATGTAGCAAATATCAAAAAACGTGGTTTGCTTATGCATATTCGTCGGAGAAAGATTGACCCAGGCCCGGTTCTAAGCCCATTCGAGGTAGCCCACCGCCTAGGGCCCCCAGAAATATGGGGCCTCAAATATTAATTAGTGCTATTAGTAAAGGAAAATAAATCTGGAGTAGTTGGTAAGACTTCTACATGTTTAATGCCTAGACTTGGGTTCAAATCTTACTAAAGACATTATATTTTTTTTGGTAAATAAAGCAAGAGCACTGGGGCCAAGCCTTTAATTTTGCTCGACAATCATCAAATCTTACCATTACCAAAGACAATTTTAGTAAAACTCAATCTCAGTAATTGATTGCCTAATTTCACGCCATTATCATCAAAAAATTTACCTTCCTCTGCACTCTTCCAACCTTTCCACTTCTCCATTAATTCTTCATCAAAAAAGGTATTGGTAAATAAATTTTCATTTAAGATGAAGGAAAATCTTATTTATGTCTTCAACATGATAACTGATTTTTTTCATGAAATCAGTTTTCAAACAATTTTAAGATCTACAATTTCTAGTACCCAAAAGTTGAATTACCAAAAAAAAATCACTTCAGATCTTCAACTTTAGGTATTTTGTTTATTTAATTTAATTTTCAATTCTTTGTTGATAGTTGATTGTAAGATTTAAATTTCTGATTTTTTTTATGTTTCTTTATTATTGATTTCTCCATTGTTGACATCAATTGGTTTTTGTTGATAGCGCTTGATTTTCTTGATAGTTTTTAATTTAGTTTTTGTTTACTGTCGGAACTCGAATCAATTGCAGACATGAATTGATTTTTGTGTCATTATTTATATGCTATTCGTTATAAGAAGTAAGATCTACAATCTGTTTTTTGTTGATAATTTGGTACAAATCAGTTGGGTTGATTGCAATTTGTTTTATCAATTGCAGAAATCAATTTGGTAAATTGGAAAAAGTTGTTAGAGAAGAATCAATTGCAGACATCAATCTACTGCTATTCGTTCTAACTTCTAAGAAGTAATTTGTTTGTATTTTTTTTTGTAAAATTTTAAGTAATTTTAGACTATAATTTATAATATATTAACTTGAATTATTTCTTTTTAAAGCGGAAAATTTTTTATCTTTAAATATAACGAGGGCCCCATTTTGAAAAATATCGCAAAATAAATAGGGCCTTCGAAATCTTTGATCCGGCCCTGGATTGACCGCAGCTACCAATGTCTCTTACTGTTTGCAAACTCACCAATCTTTTTGTCAACATTCTTTTAGATTTAGTTTCAAGTTTCAACCAAACTAAATTTTGTACTATTTTATTTTTTATGATAATTTATATATTTTGTCTATTATACAAAAAAGTATATTTAAGATTTTGTTTTATTTGTCTTGTCCTATATTTTATACTCCCTTTTATTCTTCATAAGTGTCTCATTTGCTTTTTGGACGACACAATTTATCTAATATTCTTAATTTGTATTTTATTTTTTATCTATAGGTAAAATCATAGTCAAGTGAAATCTTATTTGATTCTTATATTTTTCTCACTAAACTTTCTTATAATATTTTTTTAATATTTATAATTAAGTAGTATCTTGTTTAATTTGTATTTTAATATTTATATTTTTCGGTAATTATCAGTGGACAATTTTCATGGAACAGAAGAGGTAGGAACTAAAACTTCCTCGGTTCCAAAACACTTACAATGTTGACTCTTCATACAATACACTAAATAATTTCTTAATGTTTCTAACTAATTAAGTATAATAAAAAATTTATAAATATTTAATATTAATAATGTTAGAGTATGAAACATATCTTGGGAGCTCAAGCATCAGTTTAAGCTTTTGTTGAGTTAGTTTCTTGACATGGTATAAAAGCCAACGTGACAAAATATTGAGGGTTCAAATCTCAATCACCCCTTATTGAATGTAGAATATTTAACACTGAAGGGCTCTCATTAACTTATTTGGTTGAGTTGTTTGTTTAACAAATACTCCCTCCGTTTTCATTTGTTCTTCCCATTTGGAATCTGGAAAGAAACCAATATAAACTATAATTACAAAATAGATACTATGAGATTGAGTAAAATAATATAAAAAATAAATGTTCTATTGATTAAAGTGTAAGTGTAATAATATCATTAAATTTCATTGGGTGTATGTAAAGAAAATGCATTGGGAATTAACATGTAAATTAATTATTATAGATTAGAGTGTAAGTGTAATAATTTCCTTGAATTCTATTGGTTACTAAAATAGAAAGATTCTAAATGGAAAGAACTTTTAAAAATTTCCAAATGGGAAAAGTGAGAAGAACATATGAAAACAGAGGGAGTAATTTTTATATAAAAACGAATCAAATAAAATTCAATTTCACCATACTTAAACTCATAACTTAAAACTAAACGTAAATTAAAGATCATAAATAAATAAACACAAATTAACAACGAAATGGAAAATGAGTATCACTATTCAAATTGTATGAAGTAACCTTTACAAAAAAAAAAAGTACATGACCACACCAAACAAACAACAAAAATATATTTCCTCCTTCCATAATACTTGATACTAATTGTGACATTTTTTCAAATAACATATCACATTTAGTAGCAAGTATTATGAAAAGAAAAAAGTACTAATTAATACGATTCAATGTATATGATTGGAGGAGTGCTTCCATTCTCCTAACTAGTCTAGTCAAAGTATCAATATCATGAATTGCAAAATCCAATTCTTTAATCAAGTCATTTATTGCAATAATTTTCCTAGGTAAACTATAATTTTCACTATTAATCATATTTAATGATTTATTAAATTGCCTAAGGCTATCTCTGCTGCATAACATCCAATGTTCCACCAATGTCTTTAAGTAATCTCTATCTTTAATCTTTACTTGAATTCTAATCTCTACTTTTTCCTTGTTTATTCTTAAAGAATTCATAAAATCCGACACCATTTGATTTTTTAACTCTAACTCCCGGACGTCCAACTCGTACCTCGTCACATAATCTTCTAGCGATTCAATTTCCTGCGAAAGCTGGATTAAATCGAAGCGTCTTGCTTCAAAAAAGTCGAGTTGTTGGTGTTGTTGGTGTTGTTGTTCTTCTTCTTCTTCCATTTCTTGCAATTCTTCTAATCCTTGCCTTCGTCGTCTTGCCATTTTTTTTATTTTTTGCATTTCTTGCATTTCTCGCTCTATATCTGTTGGATTTCCTAAATTGCCCATTTTGAGAAATGATGATGAGATTCAAAGGTATTGGAATAAATGGAAATGGGTGGTATGGTAGTTTTACTTTTAGGGGACTTTTGCGTTTTATTTTAAAAGCCCCTCTTGTATTTAAAGCGTGTATTGTAAGAAAACATTTTTTATTGGGTCATAGTTTTATAAAGATAGATAATAGTAATATAAACACAAATTCTTACTTGAGACCGTCTTTTGTAAAGACGGCTCTCAAAAGTCCAGTCCAATTCTAAATATATATTCTTACAACTCTAAATATAGATTTCGGCTGAACTTTTGAAAATCGTCTTTATAAAAGACAGTTTCTCAGGAGAGCATCTAAATATAAAAAGTGGGAGAACGAATCGTGTGGTTGAAATTAAAAGATTAAAATCGTCTTTACAAAAGACAGTCTCTCAAGAGAGCACCTGAATATAAAAAGTGGGAGAACGAATCGTGTGGTTGAAATTAAAGGATTAAATTCGTCTTTACAAAAGACAGTCTCTCAAGAGAGCACCTGAATATAAAAAGTGAGAGAACGAATCGTGTGGTTGAAATTTAAAGATTATTAAAATGTATGGATGAGATTAAATGAAAGTGATGGGCTATAGTCTAAAAATAGAAATAATGCAAATTAAGTGAGACAAACTACAATAGGAAATGTTACAAATTAAATGCGACGGTGGAAGTAATGTCTACTTATACTATTCTTAATGTCTACTTACATTATCCTTAATGTTTACTTAGTGTATTCTTAGTTAGGGATCATTCCATTCAATGAGAATCGAGATCGATCAAATAATTTTTTATTTATTATTTTAAACAGCTAAATGTACACTTTAATCTAGTCCACATGCTCTTATATTCCCTCTAATTTAGATTAGTTGTTTCATTTAATATTTTAATAATATTTATTAGTCACCTTTAATTTATATTTTTATCAGATGTAAATTTTATTTAAATTTTTGATTATGCAAATTAAAGATATTTAGAATTGAATTAGCAAACTAAATAGAATAAAAATACCAAATGGTACAATTAGTATGAATCGGATAAATTATAAGTTTGACAACTAATACAACAAATTCAACTTTTTACCACATTGGATTTAGTGGCATTAAAAAATGCCACCTATTTTTGATGTAATAATTTGATTAATATATGTTGCATCAATTCTTAATTTGAAATTGTATGGACCCCACCTATATCCATTGTAGAACGATTGCTATAGTGATTTAAACTGTCTGCTTTTGAAAATTTTCTAGATTGAAATTTTGGTTTTGTCTGGTTTTAGTGTCAAATCAGATCAAATTGGATCGTGTGCACCTGTCTTAGTCATGAATTCAGATTCGAGTCGGACCCATAAAATTTAAAAATAGGTGAATCTAAACTTTAAAATTAGGGTCGAGTTTACACCGTTAGGGTCCAAGACCCAAAACATGTATTGCCGAAAACACCCTCATTAAACCCTCCAAAAATTCTCACTAAAAATTCTGAAATCAACACTAAATAATGGCTTCAACTTCAGCAAACAGTTCAAGGTGACCTTTTATATTGGTGTAGTTTGTTAAGAACTAATTTATTGATATGAAATCAAGGTAGGTTATGGTTTTTTTTTTTTTTTTTTTGTGCTACATTCACATTATTTTAGTGATTGCATATATGATTTTATTATGTATGGTTTTGTAATAAGTTAAGATAATTTAACATTTAGATTTGATATTATGATTAAATATTATGTATTGGTGTTGTATTATTATTTAATGTCAAGTAGCAAGCTAAGAGTATACTATGCCTTTGCTGATTGTGGTATAAGTACTCTTATTTCGTCTATTCTAGTATTTATGCATATTCTAAAAAAATTCAGTTAAAGTATTATCTTTATGTATATGAACTAATAGTCTAACAACATTTACAATATGTTTATGAGAGTTCAAGATCGTCTCAAAGAAGGCTTTTTCCGACATTGATAGTTTTCTAGTTAAAGTATTATCTTTATGTATATGAACTAATAGTCTAGCACTAGAGGACTTATTATCGGGGTTTTGGATGTTTTATGACCTAAGATCATTTGTGATCAATATTTGATAATATATTGTCTTTTTTCTTGGGTATTCAAAATTTTTATGTTACAAGAAAATCAAAAGTAATGTATAACATGGAAATCCCTACAATGTGATCAATATGCGATTATGGACCATAAATATAGTAGTGTACAACATTAAGGTGACTTAATAAGTAAACATATGGGCAACAAATGCACATGACACCCAAACACTATAGTTTTGGGCAATAATAACCATATGTAGTCAAAAGTTCATACTTGGGTGACAAGAATCATATGCAGCCTAAAACACATACTTGGACGACATCAACCATATGTAGCTTAAACCGAATATTTGGGCGACAACAACCATATGCAGCCCAAAGTGTAGACTTGGGCGACAACAATATTATAGCGCCCAAACTTCACACTTGGGCGACGACCTAAATATGAAGACCATAATCTACTACTTGGGCTACAAAAGAAATAATGACGCCCAATATTTTTATTATGTGCCACAACTAATGGGCTACATGTGTGGTGACAATATTATTTTTCACGCCCATACTTTGGGCGACAATTTTTGTACTATGGGCCACATTTTATTTTGTCGCCCAAAACCATTTATCTTGTAGTGTTCCTCCAATTCCTTAATATTTGTGCCCAAACAAATGGGACAATAGTTGTGAATTGGAGGAAGTACCAATTTAGGGGGTGTTTTTCAAGAATTATACTAACTTTTATTTAGATTTTTTATTTGTTGGAGTTAGTGTGTGACTTTGAGTGCACCAAAATGGTGTATGATGTTTTTAATGGAGTATGTATGAGTATATGTGTGCGTGATTGATGATGGTAGGTGGTTAGGGGGTGTTTTGACAGCCGCTCGACCAAGGGAAGTCAAGCTCGAGTCGAGCAAGGAAGCTCGTCCAGATCAGAATGTCACTGATCATGTTGCTCGACCTAGTCGAGCGGCCTTCAGCAGAGGCTTTGTTTTGTTCGCGATAATTTCTACGACCCTTATTTTGTATTGGGCTCATTCCCAATCATTTTTTTATGAATGCACATGTATAAATAGACTATCATACACTCATTTCTAGATAGATTCTTAACCCTAAGCCTAAACACAAACCCTACTCTTTCTCTTTTCTTCTTCTCCAAGTGTAATATTCCATTGTAAGAGTTCTCTTGAACTCCATTGATTTTCACATAATACAAGCAAGCTAACCATCACCGGAGGACGTGGCCCACACATTGGGTGAACCTCGTAAATCTTGTGTCTATGTTTATTGCTTTTCATTGCTTATTATTGAAGTGTTTGTTTAGTTTGCATAGAACACCCTTACCAAAGGTCTTGGGTGTTTCTTAGGGATAAAGTTTGAACCTTTAGGCCTAGAGTGTTAGTTATTTCATTGTTTATCTTTGTTTTTTGTTGAATAATATATTACTACTCGTCCTATATGAGATTGTCTCACCATGAGACAAGCCCATATAATTAGTCTATTTTTGTAATTGATGACTTTAAAATTGTAAGTGGAAAATATGCCAATCCAATAGATATGGTCTCCCAATAAGATAGTCTCATTTAAGAATATGTGATATAAAACTAAAAAAAGTTGGTATTATTCTAGCAAACACCTCTTAATTAGTATTATTGATGGTTAATCTTTTCTCGAGCCGGGGGACTCTTTGATCGCACTCTCCTTTATGGTTATGAGTTGTCGTCGTTCTTCGCTCCCCAAGATCATAGTAGTTTTCTAAGAGTAGGATACCCTGGATATGATGATGGCTAATCTAAGTTCATAGTCTAATTACTTTGATAGTTTGGCAATATGGACATTTAAATTTTTAAGTTATTCACTGTCTTATTAATTCCTCTTCCATTGTCAAGTGTCTCTATTTTTGAAAATATTTCTGTATTTTAATTGGAATGCGTTGAATAATTTCATTGATGTTAAGACTTAACCTACAATAGACTTTGTATTATAATTATATTTCTTATGCGTGTTTGTCTTTTTTTTGTTTTTTTGAAGAATTTTATGTGTGTTTGTCTAAATATTAAAGACTGTGTTTTTGATTTTATATATTGGTCATGACCATTTACCTGCCCCCGCTATAAAAAAGGCGGACAGAGACAAATAAATTAGGTCCGTAATGGCGGGTAGCCTTTAAAAATTCGAGTTTGCGTAAATATTTTCATAAGCTTGTCCGATCCATTAGCTGCCCTTAAACACCTATATATCATAGTTTTGGTAAAACTAGTAATGATTCTTTCAAGGTACGATAAAAATCAAATTCAAATTAAAAAATTAAAAGATACATAGGAATTAAGAACATAATTAGAGTTGTTTTTGAGTTTTTCACCAATAAGAAATACATCCGAGAAGGTATCCAAATACACGTTAACCAGAATGCAAATGCTACGCAATCATCCTTTTGCTAATTTCACAATTGAAGGAAATATTGGAGATATGGAAAATATTGGAGATATGGAATATTACCAAAATCAACATAGCCGTTGAGTATATTATGCAAATATTCCAGCCCATTATTTTAGTATACTGCCGTAAATAACACATGGCTATTCAAGCAATACATTATGTACCCTTTTGCCATTGTAATGAAATTAATAAAAACTTTATACAGAAATTCAATACAAGCATTCTTCCAATTCATACTATTCAATACTCTTGTGTAATCTTTTTGACATGGTATCAGAGCCTTAAGGCGATTCTCCGGACCGGCAACACCTTCGGCATCATCATTTACCTTAACCCTCAAAAATGTCAGAAACCGAAAACCAACAGCAAGCTATGTTAATGGAACAAATGAAGCAAATGTTCAAAATGTTCCAAGAACTCCACAAACCAGATCCACCTACACCCATACCAACTGAACCAATTTTACCAGACTTAAAGGTTGCAGAGAAATTAAATTATCACAATTACAACATGTGGTGTAAAATGATGCAAATGGCCCTCGATTGCAGGGGTCGTCTCAGCCACATCATTGACGACCCACCAAGTGTTACTGAACCCACATACAAACTATGGAAGCAAAGGGACTCAATTGTCCGTTCATGGATCATCTCAAATATTGAGACTGATCTTATAAACCAATTTTTAGACTATACCGTGGCCAAAGAACTTTGGCAAGGTATAGAAACTTTGTTGAGCAGTGGGCAAGACGAACTTCAGATCTATGATCTGAGTTGTCAAGCAAATGCAGTCAAGCAAAAGGGAGAACCCCTTGAAATTTACTATGGAAACTTAACCACAATTTGGAAGGAAATAGACAGGAGGCAGCCAAACCCCATGATCCATACCGAGGACATGGCCATTTTTAACAGATTTATTCAAAAGCAAAGGCTATTTCAATTTTTGGCCGGTATTAACGAAAGCTTTGACAAAGAAAAACGAGACTTACTCAACCAAGACCCACTTCCCACTGTGGAAATGGCGTATGCCATGATTCGAAGAGAGATCTCAAGGCGTGGGATTATGACCCACACACCATCATCGGGTCATGAACCCTCAGGTATTGGAACAGGACTCATCACAAAACAAAAATCACATGGATCAAAACCATCACAGGGTTCAAGTAATCCCTCAGGAAATTACATCTCAAAATCAAGACCTTACCGTGAACAAATCAGACGAGATGAGGAGGACAAAAGTCACCTTCATTGTACTCATTGTGGAGGCGATGACATACCAAAGATGGGTGTTTCAAAATTATTGGTTTTCGAATGGTGGGATGAACACCAAGCAAGGAAAAACGAGAAGGAGGTAGATCGAACAAAGGAAGCGAAGATCGAAAAAATGGAGCTCACAAGCTTACTTGACTGAACATCCACCATTAAAGGAGAAGGAAGGTAATGACAGTACAGGTAACATGAAAGGGATGACAGAGGAAGGTAAAACGGCTAACCCTTCTATTTTATTAAATCACTCCCCTTCCCTCTCTTTTATATGCATGAGTAAAAACCTAGATTGTTCTAAGGAATTTTTTGTGACCCATAAAAACCGGCCATTAGAGTATTCTAAAGGACCCTCATTGACCGTGTTGACATTATAAAAATTATCATACTCTTTATGCGGAATCAATGCAACGAATAAAATCATCAAATTTTTGTGTGGAATCCAATGCCACTAATAATAATAAGGCCCAAACTAATTTTAATAAAGGGCCCATCGTCCTTACTTGTCCACAAAACCACAATATTAAAAATATGAGTTGGATAATAGATTGCGGGGCCACGGATACAATGACATACGATCCCAAGGATTTTATCTCGTTCGGAAAATTACAAAACCTTTAATACAAACCGCAAATGGTGAGTGTGTCACGCTCGAAGTGACGGAACCATTAAAATTAACCCCAATATCACCTTAGATAATTGCTTGTTAGTACCAAATTTGTCACATAAACTTCTTTCGGTTAGCCAGTTAACCAAAAAGATGCACAGTAATGTGCTCATGGATTCAAATTCTTGTCTTATACGAGGACCCAGAGGGGAGGACCATTGGGCGTGGTATTGAGGAAAATGGACTGCGTAGTGGGACGAGGTGTCTCAAAAGGTCATGCGGCTCTTGTTGCGGATCGTGGAACAACAACTATGGACTTGGCATGCGTCGTTTGGGTCACCCTCCCTAGGGTATCTAGAACACCTTTTTCCCTATTTACGTGGTTCTAAGCTAGTCTTTAATTGTGAGTCTTGTATTTTGGCCAAGAGTCATAAACAAACTTATTATCCTAGTTTGAGTCGTTCGCATGAACCTTTTATGATCGTACATTCGGATGTTTGGGGACCCTCTCCTGATGGAGGGGCGTCTCAGTTTTCATATTTTGTTTTGTTTATTGATGATTGTACTCGGATGAGTTGGGTTTATTTCCTTAAACATAAATCTGAGGTTTTTGATGTTTTCGTTAAATTTCATACTATGATTCGAACACAATTTCAGAAACAAATTCGCATTCTCCGCTCAGATAACGGAAAAGAATATGTTAACCATAAAATGGATAAATTCATGTCTCATCATGGGCTCATACATCAAACAACTTGTCCTAACACCCCCCAACAAAATGGGATCGCAGAACGTAAAAATCGGACTCTTTTAAATATCGCTCGTGCTATTATGATTGAATCATCCGTTCCGACATCTTTTTGGCCCGAAGCCATTGCAACGGCCAATTATGTCACTAACCGGCTCCCTACTAAGAGCCTATCCCATAAGACTCCGCTTGAGACTCTCACGTTATATACTGATTCCCTATCTCTTCATAACCTTCCACCTAAAATTTTTGGTTGTGTTGTGTATGTCCACCTACCTAAACAATCTCGTACTAAACTTGAACCCCGCGCCGTTAAATGTGTCTTCGTTGGGTATGGTACCAATCAAAAAGGATATCGCTGTTTTGACCCTCTTACACGTCACATGTATGTCACCTTAGATTGCGACTTTAACGAAGAAACCTATTACTACCACCTTAGATGTCAGGGGGAGAAGGTTAGTGACGATCTAAGTTGGCTTATAGTTAACCCAGATAATATTGAACGAGATGATACTGTCGTAGAGACCACCACAGAAGCACACGTACAGTCTCCTCAACCACAACCGCCTACCCTGTCGCAGGGTTATAATGAGGTACAGTTAAATGATTTATCTAATAATGCTTCAAACGAGATTGTTGATGAGTCTATACAGGATATTCCAAGTACAGATGCTAGTGGTGATATCTCTCGAGAGGAATCTTCCCCAAAATACAAACTTCCTCCAAGAAGTACTAGGGGAGTTCCTCCGAAACGATATGACCCAGATTATGAGGCTCATAGATCGAAGTACCCTATAAATGCCGAGATGCCAAGTGGCATGTCCGCATCTGCAAAGGCCTTCAATGCAGTGCTATATTCCAAACATGTTCCAAAATCGGCTAAGGAGGCGCTTGCTAAACCAGAATGGAAGCATGCCATGGAGGACGAAATTAAGGCGCTTGAGAAAAATAGAACATGGGAAAAATGTATCATCCCAAAAGGTAAGAAAATTGTTGGATGCAGGTGGGTGTTTACTATCAAATACAAAAGCGACGGAACAATAGAAAGATACAAAGCTCACTTGGTTGCAAAAGGATACACACAAACATATGGAATTGACTACTCCGAAACCTTTTCTCCCGTAGCTAAAATTGACACTATCAGGGTTTTGTTCTCCATAGCAGCAAATAAAGACTGGCCCCTGTATCAGTTCGATGTCAAAAATGCGTTTCTTCATGGGGAAATCAAAGAAGAGGTGTATATGGAAGCTCCTCCTGGATTCACAAAAGGCTTCGGAGATGGAGAAGGATGTAGATTGCGAAAGGCCTTGTATGGCCTAAAACAATCTCCTCGGGCATGGTTTGGTAGGTTCACCATTGCCATGAGGAAGTTCGGGTACCATCAAAGCAACTCGGATCACACGCTCTTCCTCAAGAGAAAGGGAAGTTCTATAATTTGTTTAATTATATATGTTGATGATATGATTATTACAGGGAATGATGAACAGGAAATACAGTCTTTGAAAAGGAAGTTGTTTGCAGAGTTCGAAATGAAAGATCTCGGATTATTGAAATACTTCCTTGGGATAGAGGTCCTTAGATCAAAAAGGGGGATCTTTATATGCCAAAGGAAGTATGTCCTAGATCTCCTAGCCGAAGTCGGGATGTTAGACTGCAAACCAGCTGAAACCCCTATTGTCGTAAATCATGGCCTTGAATAGTAGAAGGTGAAGCAGACTAATCGGGAGCAATATCAAAACTGGTGGGAAAGCTTATCTACCTCTCCCACACCGTCCGGATATAGCATATGCGGTTGGGATCGTGAGCAGGTTCATGCACCGCCTCAAGTCCAACATATGGAAGCGTTTTGAGGATTCTTAGATATTTGAAAGGAACACGGCAAAGGGATTGTTTTTGGAAAATGGACACTTAAGGCTCCAAGCTTATACGGATGCAGATTGGGCCGGTGATAGAGATGATCGAAAATCGACGTCCGGATACTTTACACTTGTAGGAGGTAATCTCGTCACATGGAAAAGCAAGAAACAAAAAGTGGTGGCTTTATCAAGTGCGGAGGCAGAGTTTCGAGGGATAGCTAAAGGAGTCACGGAAGTTCTATGGTTACGTAAGCTCCTCACAGAGTTGGGATTCAAACCCGAAAGGAGTTGTGAACTAAATTGCGACAATCAAGCTGCAATAAGCATATCAGAAAATCCGGTCCAACACGACAGAACTAAACACGTTGAGGTTGATCGACACTTTATAAAGGAAAAACTTGAGAACGACATTATCCATATTCCTTTCGTTCGGTCAAAGCAACAAATTGCAGATATCCTCACCAAAGCTGTAGGTATTGAACAGTTCCAAGACACGTTAAGCAAGTTGGGCGTATGGGACCCTACGACTCAACTTGAGGGGGAGTGAAGGAAATATTGGAGATATGGAAAATATTGGAGATATGGAATATTACCAAAATCAACATAGCCGTTGAGTATATTATGCAAATATTCCAGCCCATTATTTTAGTATACTGCCGTAAATAACACATGGCTATTCAAGCAATACATTATGTACCCTTTTGCCATTGTAATGAAATTAATAAAAACTTTATACAGAAATTCAATACAAGCATTCTTCCAATTCATACTATTCAATACTCTTGTGTAATCTTTTTGACAACAATTATTATTGTTTTTGATCTTTATGTGATACTTGTCGCACAATGGATAAAGCATCTGTATGTGGAGCAGAAGGTTTAAGGTTTGACCCCTACTAGGCACAGGTATCAATTGAAGGTTTTTGACTGCGCGCATCTCTTTTTACTCCCTTCTTGGAGGTACGGGTATGATTTGTCTGAATCTTTCAAGAAAAAGAAAACCCCCACTCGAACCCTGCCTTGTACGGGATACTGAAAATGTCCTTTACCTTTATTTGATAAGCATTCCCATTGAATACAAATTATTGTATATACATGTTTTTTGATATCATACTATGATACTAATAAATGCATTTAATAAGTGAGGGTTTCAATTAATCACAAAAAAAGGTTTTACTTATGTGAAAAAAGGATTCCCATTTTTTAACTGCAATTATTATTATGATCGGGTAAAGCTGGAGAATCTTGTATTGGCAATTGTAGGAGAATCAAACTCTTATCGATCTTCGGAATGAAAGCAAAAATCTTCAATTATTAAATCAACCCATAATTTCCTATCTACCAGAATGCCTTTTTTACATGAGTCAATTGTCTCTTTCACTTGGTATCATTCCTCTAAACTGGTGCAGTTGTACGTCTTTTAATCTTTTGTGGGCTCTTGAGTAAAATTTACTTCGTCCGTCCCATATAGTTTGAAGCAAAGGTAGATAATATGGAATAAATGAAGAGAGAGAATAGATTTGTGTGGTTAAGATTAAAAGAGGGTTAGAATGTATGAATGAGATTAAAAGAAAGTGGTGGGCCATAGTCCAAAAATAAAAATGATGCAAATTATGTGGGACGGATCAAAATAGAAAATGCTGCAAATTAAATAGGACAAAAGAAGTAATATTAAAAATTTTAATCCATTAATCTTCAAAGGACCTGCATAATGCTCCCTCTCATATTGTTGATGCGTACTAAACAACAAAACAACATTTATATTAATATTAGTATAAATATAATAACTGTTAATCAAGTATTAAATGGAGAGAATGGTAACGAAAAGTTAGTGTAATTTTGGTGAGATTATCTCTTGAAAAACTTTACTTCAAGAAATTCATTTTTTTCACAAAATTCATTCGAATGTATTAACACTTAAAATGTGGTATTAGGGGCTAACGGAAAATTATGAAAAAAATCACTTTTATATGATCAAACTTTCATTACCATAAAAATGACGTGATACAGATCATTGAATAATGTTTGATTCTAAAGGAAACATACCTTGTTTTTTTGTCCTCATGGATTAGTAATTGAACGAGGCTGAACAATCCTGAATTTCAACTTTAGGGATGTGCTGAATAATGTTAAAGTCTTCTCCTTCTCCTTTTAAACTGCTTGCCTTTCGAATTTTACTGCTGAAATTGCGCGGCATTCTTTCAATACTTAATCTCTCGAGGGTACTTATACACTTTAATCCTTTTGGAATCCGTGTAAGTTTGATACAACACACAATCGACAACTTCTTGAGGCATGGCATCGCCCCCATCTCCATCTCCCATTTCTCTAAATTCGGCAAATGAGACAATTTTAACTCCTCGAGGCTTTTAAATGTCGTTGAGTCGATCCCAATCCATTCTTTTCCTATGTAGGAATCCTTTTCTAGTCTTAGAAACTTTAAACACTTGAGACTCCCTAGAGCATCCAAACTGTCCTGTTTCTTAAGGTGGGTGTAGTACAATTCTACTTTTTCCAAGTTTGTGGGAAATTTAATAGGTATCGAATCATCTAGAACCTTTCCCGTTAAACTTAGCTTCTTTAAACTAAGTTTCGAACACAATTTTTCAAGACCCTTTAACTCGAAACCATACCAATCCAAAGCTAATGAATAAAGAGAGTCTAATTTCATCGCGGTGCATTCAAAAACCAAATCAATCAACTTAGGCGTTGAGATTCCTTGTATGCATAATTTTCGAAGTTTTGAGCTCAAATTTGACATTTGGTCGAACATCCAATCTCCTCCTTTTACACCCCACAATGTTTGTAAATTCTTTAATGTCTCTAACTTGAAGTTGTCCTTTATACTATTCATTTCATAGGGTAAGTATAAATGCCTTAGATGCTTTAACTTCCACAATACATTAGGCAATTTTATTCCACTGTTATCAACCGAAACGTTCCAATAGTCTAAGGTTAATAGCTTTCGCAATTTGCCAATGGATTGTGGAAGTTCACTAATGTTTGTCGATATTATTCGAAGATACCGCAAATGAATTAAGTTTCCGATTTCTTTAGGCATTACACCATCGAAGACTTTGATTCCATTGATGTCTAAGACTCTTAGTAGTTTGAATTTCTCACAAATAAGGGCCAAATCCAAACTAATATGGTGGTTCACTTTTTCACCCCGTTTGCTAGGTCTTTCATTTCCTCGAAGGAAGAGAGTTCTAAGATGTGTATTGTGGATGGGAAGGCTGGAACACTTGCTGCGTATATTCAAAGTATTAAGTCATTAGAGTCATATCTATGGTAATACATAGTTACTACTAATACAATCTCTTGGAATTAACAGTATGGGCATAGGCAACTCAAATAAGGATAAAAGGTAACTCACATACAAATCCAAAAGAGGTTCATTACTAAACCAATAGTTCAATTCTCCCCCTCAAATGTAAATGCTCTTGGAATTTTAAACCCATCAAAGGGTTAATTAAAAAACAAATAGGGCTCTGATACCATGATATAATTCAGAAAAAATCAAATAAGGATTAGAAGACGAAACCCACATACAAACCCAATGGAAGTTCATTACTAAAATTAATTGGTAGTAATGCACGGAGTTACTTCTCAAGATTATAAAATTCTCTTATTCTTTCTCCGATGTTTGACAATTCACATGTGGGTAATACTGGGCGATTTAACATTATCGGTCATAATCAAG
Organism: Amaranthus cruentus; assembly: GCA_019425755.1. Taxonomy (NCBI): domain Eukaryota; kingdom Viridiplantae; phylum Streptophyta; class Magnoliopsida; order Caryophyllales; family Amaranthaceae; genus Amaranthus; species Amaranthus cruentus. The sequence continues at coordinate 1,455,681 of CM033453.1, forward strand.
CCTTCAAATATACTTCTAAATATGTTAGGTTATCTAAGCTTACGTATATATCCGAACGCCTAAACCCTGCCTAGACGGGAGTATTCAATAATATTGTTACAATTCGCAAAACAAAAGGAAAAAGATGCATACCTAAGATTGATAGCAGTTCGACGAGAATTCATCCCGGCCATTTCATTATGTTCAACATACTCAGATGAAAGTACGGTGAGAAATTCGAGTTTATGTGCTTCTTGGATACAAAGATCTCTCATTATATCATGAACTCGTAGAGTCTTGACCTTCCCATAATAATTTCTCTTAAGAACTTGAACCATTGTTTGGTCAATTAGCTCTTGTAACATTCTTCTTGCTACACCTTCTGAAGTTTCTCCTTCCTTGTGTTGTTTTTGTACAAATCCTTCAGCAATCCACATTTTCATTAATGACCCAACCTTGATAGAGAAATCTTGAGGGAAAAGCCCAAAGTAAAGAAAACATGGCCTTAAATGTTGAGGCAAATCATGGTAACTTATTGCCAATATTTCATTAATAGGGAGGTATATATCATTTGGACCTTCCTTGTATGTTAATTGGGCAAATACAATTTCCCAATCTTGGATTGTATCTTTTTTCTTAAGGAGTTTAGCTAAGGCTACTATGGCTAATGGTAAACCTCCACATTTGTTCAACATCGATAATGCTAAACCACGATAATCTTTAGCTCGTTCTTCATCTTCATCTTCATCTTCATCATCACCAATTGTTATCTAAGAAAAGCCATCAAAAATAAAAAGATGTATACGATTGAACCAACAACTCAAATGCATTGAATATAAAAACAAAACAACTCAAACCCTAAATTTAAAGTCGAGTCTTAAACGGATCCAATAGAAGTTTTAGTTACCCATAACCATTTTTAACTCTAACGGCCCGTTTGATAGGTGGTAATAAACGGCGTGGTAATGAAAATGAAAAACTAGTGTAATTTTGGTTGAAAAAACTCTTCGCTAAACTGATGGTCATATTTATCCAACTTTAATCATCTCATTTTTTTAGGGAAATTTAACGTGGTAACCCTGAGGTTTCGGGGTTTCCACGTGGTGACCAAAACTTTTAAAAAATCCACGCGGTAACCCTGAGGTTTACGTAATTATTCTACCGTAACCTTTTTGCATCTAAAAACGTTAGCAAACATTAATTTTGAAGCTTTAGGGCTGTTGTACGCCTATTTATGCGACTCACCAATTTAAATGTCATTAGTTTCAACCGTTTTCCCCATATCATAAACCCCAACTCTACCATATTTCGTCCAAATCATATATTTTTCCCCAAATCCCAAGATGGTAGAGTGAGGATTTATATTTTGGGGGAAAAGGTTAAAACTGATGGCATTTGAAATGGTGAGTTGCATAAATAGGGCTACAACAACCTTAAAACTTCGAAATTAACGTTTGCTAAAGTTTTATGTGCAAAAGGTCATGGTGGAACAATTTGGTAAACCACAGGGTTACCACGTGGATTTTTTAAAAGTTTTGGTTACTACATGGAAAACCCAAAACCTCAGGGTTACCACGTGAAATTTCCCCTTTTTTTTATAAAATTCATTCTAATGCATTAATATTGTGAGAGGTGGTATTAGGTAGTAATAATATTTTATAAACAAAAAACTTTTTGGTGATCAAAAGTTCATTACTATGGAAATAATATGAAACATTTGATAAAATTTTACACTGTGAATCATTCTCATTAACACTATCTAATACCACTAACCAAACGAGCCGTAAATGCTAGATCCAATCTTTAAAAATACAATGAAGTGGGCAAAGGGGGTAAACCCATGATCTTACCTTGGTAAAAAGATATAATGCATCTTCTTTACTTAGGAGGCTCATCTGATGAAAACGCCAATTCAAAGTGGTGTGATGCTCATGCCGATGCCGACTCGTGATTACAATCTTAATACGCTCATCATTCGAATCACCACCATCATCACGCTGAATAATTTTCGGCAGCAATTCATCTTGCAATCTATGACAGTCCCATACATTATCCAGCACAATCAGAGATCTCTTTCTTCTTACACTATTCAGTAAAAATTCAGACAACCCACCAAACAAACCCGTTTGATCATTTGTTTGTCTAGAAATTTCTGAAATTACATCAGAAAGAACCCATGCTCGCGACATCGAAACCCAAGCCTGATACTTAAAATACTTCTTGATCTTATCATGATTATATATATTCCTAGCCAGAGTTGTTTTTCCCGAACCACCCATACCCACAATCGCAAGAACATCAACACAATCCTTCTCGTTGGTTAAAATCTTCACCGATTTTTCGATATCAAAATCGATCCCAACAACATATTCTTCATCAGATTGGATATGGCACTTAGGAGATTCAGACCCACGATTCCGTACACCTTTGTTTGAGTCCCCCATTGAATCCTCCATAGACCTTTTTGTTTCGTTCATGGCGAATCGAAGTTTCCGAAGCTCCTTAGTGGTTTGATGGGCCCGATACAATTTGTTAAACCCTAAGGTTAAGTTGCGGGATGATTCTGTTTCGGAAACGTATGTGTCGACAACATCCTCTGCTTCGTACGCCATTTTTCTTACCTTGTCTAAGATGTCGCGAACTGGCTCCTTGTTGCGGACTTCATTATTGGGCAATTGGATTCGGGTCACCAAATGTTTGATGCTTTCGAGCTCCGATTGGACGGCTATGGCTTCAGATTCGACACCCGATAAGTCTGCTTTGTTTGATTCCTCGTTGATTAAGCTGCCGATGTATTCAACTGCAGAGTTCACCACTAATTCCGCCATTGGATCGGATCGGAGTTTCTTAACAGTTATGTCTTTCAAGTCTCAGGCTATATGGGTTTATCTCCCTCGCCGTAATTTCAATGGAGTGTTTATAAGGAAAACTTTTAAATTGGGATATCCAAGCAATGTTAACGGTAATAAAAAAAATAAAAAATTAGTGGAAAATATTAAAAGATTATAAGCAATATAAAAATATAAAAATAAAGTTATCAAAAAATATATATGGATCATAAACACTAAAATATGAAAATGAGGATAAATAACGAAGGTTGTATATGAAAACAACTTTAGGCTGAATCTTGACTTCACCTAAAACATAGCATTCACTTAAATCAAGACTCGCGACTTTAAGATTATGAATAAAGATTAAAACAACAAGATTAAGAATTTAAGATTATAAATAAAGATTTTAACATAAGATTAAGTGTGAAAACACCTTATAAAAAATCAAAATTTTAAACATAAAGGTTAAGATTAAGATTAAAAGATTCATATTGATCAGTTGAAAAGGTCAACCATGGTGTTTTGTTATTCAGTCAAGCTGAATCTTGACTTCACCTAAAACATAGCATTCACCTAAATCAAGACTCGCGACTTTAAGATTATGAATAAAGATTAAAACAACAAGATTAAGAATTTAAGATTATGAATAAAGATTTTAACATAAGATTAAGAGTGAAAACACCTAAAAAATCAAAATATTAAACATAAAGGTTAAGATTAAGATTAGAACAAAAAAATGTCATAAAATTTTCTCCCGGGGCCGTACATAGATCTGCCCCTGGACATAATGTTAACATCTTAAATGCATGATTAGCACTATTATTTGTAGTGGGACAGAATGAGTATTACCCTAATTAAAGTCTAATTAATCTTAGTTTACTTTTTCTTACTAAAAAAATACAATCAAACAAATGTAATCTTTAGGAGAGTAACGTATTAGATTTTTTGTCATTATTTTTTCATTTATTTTATTATTAGAAAATTTACAACAAGGATGCATAACATATAAAAAAAAGATATTTAAAGTTGAATAATCAAAAGAATGGATGAAATCAAAGTGACTTGGTCGCCATAACAACCTGCTTAGGAGATGATGGTAGTTGTGACCTACTGCCCTCCCTTTAATAATCATCTGAATAAATTTAAAATAGGTTAAAAAACAACTCTTAAATGAGATTGTCTTATAATAATTATAGTATCATTATTAAAAGAACATGCTAATTGAGAAATTAAATTAAAAAATAAATATTTTAATCAATATATAAATTATTTCAATTTAGTTTAAAAGAAACACATAACAAAACCGTCTTAATCAATACTTCCTCCGGATTTTATTCAACAAATGTTCATCAATTGATCCTATTTAAGTATATATTTCTCTATGTAGTATAATGTAAAACATAGTAAAGTAGGATCTTGTTTGATTCGTCTTAATGTGTATTGTTTTAATATTAGCTTTTTAGAATTTTTTATCATATAAAATTAGAAATATTAAAAATTAAAAACATGCATTGAATAGCGTAAAAAAAAAAAACCCTAGCCGTTGAACAAGAAAGAAAAATATATAATCCCACATTCCCACTTACGGTGCCAGCTAACTGTATAGATCATTTCATTTGTCCTTTGCATTGACTTTTTCTCTTGCGAAAGCTAACTTTTGTCATTAATAATTAAAATAATTAGAAACAAATAAAATACAAATGAAATTTATAAACAAATTAACTATAAGAATATGTTTATTTGTTATAAAAATAGCAATTAACAACCATCATAAATTCAAGACAAGTTTTCATATAAAAAAAACTAATTTTTATTGTGGTCGTTTTACCGTGAAACGACAGTTTCAATTAGTTCAACTTAAACTATTTAGAAAAAATTCCTTTCTGTACAAGTGAAAATTCAACTTTTATTAGTTTTTAAAATGATATTTATTAATTGTTCCTTTTATACAGATCTATTTTACGGTGAGACAACCTCATACAAAACGGGCCAACGGGCCAAACAAAAAACTACCTTAAAAACAACAATTTTTACTATGGCCATTTGTTGGGCCATTGTTTGGCCAAATTTAATTTGAATCCATACCTGTGTTGGAGAATGCTATACAATTTACAAATTTTTACTTGAAACTATCTTTTATAAAAATGTTTTTCAAAAGCTCAATTCAATTCGAAATATATATTGTTTTAATTCTAAAAATAGATTTAGGCTGGACTTTTGAGAGTTGTCTTTACAAAAGACGGTCTCTTAAAGCCGGTCTCTCAAGAGAGCACCTGTATACGATTAGGGATGGAAGGGGAATTAATCTTTATGTGAATGTGAATGGCGACTTAGGGAGAATATGTTTAGAAGGTGGTAGAGAATGATTCTCAAATCGTTGCTTAATTATGACCTTGGGCTATACCTACCGGCTCAAACTAAATTATTATATATCCTAATAATTGATGTTTTATAAGTTCGATCTATCATGGACATTAAAATTCATTATAATTTTTTGATGAAAACAAGTTGCATATTTTTAATGTTTAAGAAAAAAATTTCGTTTGATTCATTTATCTTTGATGACCCAAAAAGAGTAGTAATGGTCAAGGTTTTTTTTTTTTTTTTATTTTTATTTTTTTTTTTTAATTATTATTATTTTTTAATATATTTTTTTTAATTATTATTTTTTTTTAATCAAGAATTGAGATTGGTTTATTATATCTTGCTTGAGGTAATATTTATAGCATGAATAAACCTTTCCAATCACTATCATGTAACTCTTAGACTATTAGTGATGATCTGAAGATTCTGAATATCTTAAATTAATGTGTCCTTTAAATATCTTTGGAGTCTCTTTGTTACTCCTGGGTGAAGTTGAGTAAAAATTTGCATAAATCTTAATATGTAATTTGCTATTGATGAGCAAATTTATTTTAACCGAAAGCGCACAGAGTACGTGTAGCTGCGGGTCGAACACAAAAAAGCTTGGGACAAGGGACTTAATGATTTTAGTTGATTATATTACTAAAGAGAATAAAAATGTTGATTGGTTGTGACTAACAACTACAAATGCAATAATAAAAATGAGGTAAGACTATATGATGATGAAATCTAGGGTGTCGAAAATCCCCTAAAGTTTTGTATGATTCAATTCTCATTAGTGTCTATGAAGATTCGGATTAAATTCGTGGTCAAACATGATTTTGTTAATCTCAAACTTTCGCTCTGTTGATTAACTATTAGATTAAGATCCTATTAATTCGATTTTCACACGCTAGTTTTCTTGAACGAATTAATAAGAATTTAAACTAAAATTTACCCTAAAGCAAAGTCGATCCCAATCTAACATGCTAGTTCTTTTGACTAATCCGACAAAGCATATGTAAGTTAGGGTTAATTAGCACAATTCAACCACATTAATCCTTAGTTTCATAGACACATTCAAGAATCAAATCATACACTACTAATAGGTTCAAAATCTTAACCCTAGAAAATGGATCTACTCACTAATCATGATGAATGTAATTAAAGACAATTCAATAATAATGCTAGGCATGAATAATAATAAATTGAATGACAAATTAAGGGGAGCAATAATGAAATACTAATTAACACCAATAATAAATTCAAATCAACAATGATAATGGATAAACTAACTAATTATATTAAAGAAAGATTAAAGGATAAATGTTCAAACTCTAACAAAGAAAGTTTAAACTAATACAATAGATTAAGAACAAAGGATGATGAAATCTCAAAGGCTAGATTAAAGAACTTGAATTAATACTAATGCTAAGAGTAATGAAAAGCTAATGAATGTTAAATGAAATTCAAATCTAAGAAGGAGAGGAAGAAGAAGAAGAAACCCTAAAATGAGATTAAGAGGGTATTATACTAATAAGGGAAATAAACTAAGGGTGCATAAGAAAACCACTTGAAAAAATGTGCCCAAAATGAACTCCGCTTGACCGTCGAGTCGGCTCTCACCATGACCAAACTCACCGCCGAGTCGGCTTCATCTTCTGGAAAAAAGTGCAATTTGGGCAGCCTAAACCACCGAGTCGGTGGCCACTTATTTTGTCTCATCGCCGAGTCGGCGTTTTGTCTCTGAACTTCAAACGATCGCCATATTCTTGCTCGGTTATTGGAATCGGACATATAATATACCGTTGAAAAACTCTTAAAGTCTAGTTTCCAATGCCGTAAACCTTGCATTAATGTGATCTTTGTATCAATAGTTATCACCAAAAGAGTAGACATGTATCAAATTTTACTACAAAACTTTTGCACTAACAATACTTTTCTACTCTTTTACGCATTTTCTTTGTAGAACATTTTCACCCAAGCTAGAATCTCCTTAGTGAACTCCTTCATTATTAAAACCATAAGAATTATGCTTAAAACAATCAAAACCACTCAGAATCAACATGAATAACCAAAATAAGTAAAGTAGCATAAATTTTCAAAATAATCACGAAAATACTAACAAGGACCATCATTAAGGAGTATAAAATGATATAAATAAGTGCAAATAATTTCACTTATCAGCTATATACATAATATAGGGTCTTGTTAAAATAATATAAAGAAATCTACCTATCATGCTTATGTAGATTCTTTGGTCTGCTTTATCATTTCAATCATCCTTGCACAACTTTTCCTCTACTTGAAATGGAGTTGTGACCTAATTACAATTCTCTAGCATAAAAGTGGAGTTGGAAGATTGATCTTATTCTCACATTGAATCTTCTTTGGATGCTCTAGTATACTCAGATCTCTTGTCATCTGATCAGAAGCACCTAAGTCTATATAATCCACTCATTTTCAATGCTTGTTGCATTACATCAGGTCACCACTTTTGCAAATCCATTTTCAAAATCATCTTATGTCTGAGAACACATTCTTGAGATTTTGCTTCCTCTAGGTAGAGGTTTCAACAACTACTATAGTTGTTGTGCACTAATGCTGGTTCTAGTGCTACTTAGGTATTGAGCATTAAAATCCCCTTGGACATTAGCAGCTATTCTGTTTCCTTGCCAATAATTTTGACTTTTCCCCTTCTATTCTGGTTTCATCTAGGGTTTTCATTGTTATAACTACCTCCTTGATCTCAACCACTATGTACATTCAAGCTTTCACCATCAATCAATAGAATGTCCTTTTTTATCCCATATGCTTTGCACACATCAAATCTTCTACTGTACGTAGCTGAGACCTCAAGTTAGTTTTTATCACTCAAGCATACTTTTGTAGATTACACCATTTCTACATTAGGAAGAGGAGTCATCATCAGTATATGGCTCTTTAGAGAGTTATAGGTCTCATTCAAACCAGTGAGGAACTGAAACAACTTTTGTTCATCTCTCTGTTTGTTGAACACATCTAAGGAACTTTGCATTGACGGAACTGGCTAAACATTTAATGAATCCAGCTTTTCCCACATTCCATGCATATAAGTATAATATTCATTCACACTCATATTGTTCTATTTTGCATCGTAAACATTTTTATATACTCCCTCCGTTCCTTAAAAGTTCCCACTTTCCATTTTGGGTGTTTCAATTGTTGTTCTCATAAGGAATATTTCCATTTATATTACAAATTTTGAACAAAAATAACATCAGCCATCCTCATTTTAATATTTTTATAATGATTATGGGCCCGCATATCTTCCACTAACTCCATTTTAAAATTTTTATATTCCTTATTGATAAGTGCAATTATTTGCACTTATCCGTGTTCATTTTACGCTCCTTATATGTAGTTTTTGTGGGTTTTTAGGTATATTTTGAGTGGTTTGTGTATATTTTGTCTCATGAGGTCAATTTTATGATTTATGTGATTTTTGAGGCAAAAATTGGAGTTTTTAGGTAGGTACCGGAGTTATAAGAGGGTGAAGGCTTGGAGAAATAGTCTAAGACCCCTTGTCACGTGAAGAGACCGAGCCAAAAGCATGTCCCGATGAGGAGAAAGCAAAGAGATTGGAGTGAAACGCCACAATGAGCCAAGCGACGAGTGGCCTTTCATATGCCACGCTCGTCGCACAATTCAGCAGCATTCATAGTTTTCCAGAGACTAAGCGACGAGTCGTCACTCCATAGGCGACGCTCGTCGCCAATTCGTGCAAGCAATGAAGATTTTTCCAGTAACTTTGCGACGAGCCGTCGCCTTATAAGCGACGCTCGTCGCTCAATCGAAGAAGCATATTAATTTTTCCAGAAGCTAAGCGACGACTCGTCGCTCTGTTAAGCGCCACTCGTCGCTTCGTCAATCCGGGCATCTTTGGACGGTTTTCTTTCCAATTTTTGGAACCACTATATAAAGTGGCAGTTATTTTTGTACATTATTCAGATTTAGTTTTGAGTTTTTCTGTAATTTCCTTTTGGGTAATTCTTAGTTTTTCTTTGAAGCATCCTTTGAAGAACAATTTGTAGCATTCGAATTCCGCATTTCAGTTTATGTTATTTTCACATTCCGTAAGTTTTCTTGTTTCATTATTTCTTTTTACATCATTATCTATTGTTGGGTGTATGTTTTGCATAATCATGCATAGTGAGTAGTTTCTTTATCTAGGGTTAGGGTGAAATCCCTAATTCGAAGCATGGATTGATATTCTATTGATTGATTGTGTGCGATTTGAGTCGATGATTGAACCTGTGCTTAATGAATCTCGATTTAAACATCTTTGTTAGCCTTTTCAATAAAATGGAAGTTTGAGAATCGGTTTAACCTAGGATTGGGATATACTTGAGTTAAATTCCTTCTAGTATTAGCCAATAGAACGGAAGTTTGAGGATTAATGCTAGTTGGTCTTAAATCGATATTAGTCAATAAAGCGGAAGCTTGAGATTAATTAGATCACGTTCTCTCATGTTCATGGTTCAATTGCATACAATCGTGAAAGTGATTGAATTCCATGTTAGAATTAGGTGATACCCGACGCCCTAGTGTCTTTCATACCATTGTTATACATCGTTTTCATTATTGTTTTAGTTATTTGCATCTTAGGATTAGAATATCATCACACATTTTTGTATAACCCTTGTCTTAGCTAGTCATAAGCATACGAATTAGAATTATTAAGCCTCCTTGTGTTCGACCCGCACTACGCGTACACCGTGCGCTTGCGGTAAATTAAAATTTGCTCATCACTTATGGTCCTCACATGTTTTCCACTAATTTCATAAAAATATTTTTTAATTAGTTGTACTCCCCATATTTTTTTCACTAACATTCTTTAAATACTTTTTTAATATTTGTGGTCCCCACTTTTCCTCTATCAAATTTATTATTCAATAAAATAATATCTCCACTATCTAAAAGATTTCATTTTTCTTAATTCCTGTAAACATTCCCTATGGGAACATCAATCGGGAACGAAGGGAGTAATTGATATTTCTTGCTTCATTAGTTATCAAATATCTTCTTTCAAGGTGTTTCCATATATCAGAAGTAGAAGTAAAATATATATTAGACTTCTTTATACTTTTACTTACCGAGCCCAATATCCAAGCTATCACCATATCATTGCAAGTGTTCCACACTTCTGCTCTTACCGCATCTTTTTCTTCCTTCTTTACAACTCCAATAACAAATCCCATCTTCCTTTTTGCAGACAAAGCTATTTTCATAAAGCGTCTCGATCCTCTATAGTCTGTTACACCTTACAACTTCTCCACACTTACAGTGGTAGATCAATCTAAAGGATGAAGGTATAAGGGGTCGTACTTATTTGTGTTCTTTTTATTTTGATTTTGATATTCTGTTTCTGCCATGATTGACAGAAAAGAATGGAAAGAAAAAAATATAGGTAAGAATGAGAACTACAAGAAAGAAATAAAGAAATAAAGAACGAAATGTTGATGAAGAACTTGTACTAGTATACAGGTACATTTTTAGCAGAATTTCATGAAACCTTAAGAGACAACTTGTGTGCCTGCTTTGATACCATGATGTCATAATTTCAGAAGTAAAATACTTAAGTGCCATCAATAGTCATAAACAAAATACATTTAACTATATATCTTCATTATTTATCAACACTAAAAAGTATATTAAGAGCATTTATCAATCAACACTTAGATTAAATTCACTTTATAACATATGAATTACCTTTACAATTGTTTGCATAAACAAACAATATCGCAATACTTGAACCCAAACACTAGACTAATTAACGAAAAAACTAGTGATTAAGAATACAAAAATATAGTCAATGAAGTATACGATCGCTTTGCTTCCCGAAAATGCCGCAGCAGAGAGTAGATCTAAAATATTGGAAAAGTAAAGGCAACATATTCCAAGCCAAATTTCCCACAACAGCCAAAGCCCCCACGATAATCACAATTATAGACCTGTGATATCCGAACAAAAGGTAGATTGCAAAACTAAAGGCTGCAGTCATACTTATTATCGAAATAAAAAGCATCATCAATCCGAAAATCAACCTCCTGGGAAGCGCTAGATGAAAGTCTCCTTCAGAGTATCGAGAAGTTAGGATTGACAAAAACAATATAACGGCAGTAATTGATGTGAAAAGAGAGATTGAGTCTGTGACAGCAAATGCACGAAAGCACCAATGCTGGCTTAATTTGGGGTATCCATCGTTGGATTCTCCGCCAGGAACACGAATTGCTGCACTAAAAACTACTGTTGTTATAAGTGTGGAGGCAACTGTGCACGCAGTTGCTGTGCTTTTCATCCATTTTTCTCCGTCTTTGATTAAGTCTTGGTGTGTCTCTCTAAAAACCGTCCATGGGGTTTTTCCATCTTTGTTCTTTGCTTCTTTTCTAGCAGGCTCTACAATTTTTTCTACTTCCTGAAACGTATGCAACTACATGTTAGGTATAGTATTATACGCAATATATTCTGAGGCTCTAACTATAGACTTCACTTTTTTATTGTTGAGTTGGTCGAGAGCAGGGCCGTTCCTGACCATAGGCAAGATAGGCATTTGCCTAGGACCCAGAGTTACAAACAGGGGCGAAGCCACATGGGGTGCCGAAAATGCGAGCCTTTGTAATTTTGGTTTTGGCCCCCCTTATTAATATGATATATATAGTTTAATCAGAGTAAATATAACAAAAAAAAACTATAGCTTAATGGTTGGGGTTATAAATTTATGATCTAAGGTTAAGAGATCAAATCCTTATTAAAACAATTATTTTTTTATAGAAGAATAGATTTATATTATAATGTCATTTCTATTTATTTTTTATAATTTAACATTCATATATTTAGTGTGTGTGTTTATATTTTTCTATCTTAATTTTAATTGTGTTTTTTCTGGTGAATTATTAGGAAACTATATGGAGTCAAAAACACCTAGTTTTTTCAAAACTAATAAGTCAAGAAGACTTAGTTTTTTCAAAAATAATAATTATAGGGAAGCTTCAAGTTTATTTAAGTATATGATTTTAATATTTTTATAGCTTAACTAGTGTCTAATGATATTCATTTGGGTCATCGTTGAATTCGAATTAAGTGTTTCGGGTGGGCTTGACATCGGATTTCGTGTCCACATTGTTTTTATATAATTGTAAATTTTTAAAGCTGAATCAAATTGAATTCGGTTACAATGTCGTATGAATTTCAAGTGATCGTGTCTGTTACTAATACCTCTATTTTTTATGTAGTAAAAAAGTTTTTTAGTATATCGTGTAACACCCAAATTTTTTCAAATCAAAAGTCGTTAAGGACGAGAGGAAATTCGGGTGTCACATATCGACAATTCAGCCCCCCCTAATTGAAAATCCTGGCTTCGCCCCTGGTTACAAAGGACCCAAAACTAGAAAATGCTAGTTAATGGAAGTAGATAGTTAAAAATGTGCAATTTATGAGTTGCTCTTTTATCATTTGAGAATTATATGACACGTCTACCTTTTTAATGCTAATTATAATATATAAGGTTCGTCTTTGTTATTTTTCCAAACACCTATTTAATTTATAATCGACCCTCCATAGAGAGGGCCCATTTCTTTCAGTTTGCCTAGGGCCCATACAATGTCAGGAACGGCACTGGTCGAGGGACTATATGGCCTATCATATGGCTCTAACCATACTATTAGATTAAAGGTAATTTTATTCAATCATATAATCAGATGATGAATTTGACAAGAATTCATATGATCATGTTATTTGAATGCATGTTTGTTGGTAATTAAATAATACTCCCTCTGAATCATTGTTGATAATTAAAACATAGTGGAACATAAAAGAAAGCTAGAAGAAATTAAAAGTAGCTAACCTCAAACCATTGCAACTCTCTTTGAACTTGCAATGCTGAACCCGAGACAAGTTTAAGTCGATCAGGACTCGGCAACTGGCCGGCCAAGTGTAATATGTTATTATCGTTTTTGTCAGTGTACGTTGTAATTAAATTCTTGTAATTGCTCATTTGATATATAAGATTGAAAACATTTTCTCGACGATGTAAAACAGCCAATTCAAATATGTTGCGATTTTCATCATCTGAAGCCCAAATGGCTGGAGGAAATTCTTCTACAATCTCTTCTATAATCTCATGAGTGCCTAATTTTGCTGCAATAAGTAGCGGTTCTCGAAACATTTCAAAAGCTTTAGCATCATCCAATTGTATAATCTCATTACTCAAACTCCTAGTAAGCAAAATTGCATTACGATGTTTTTCTTTTCTTTGCCAGCAGTTCCAAAGAAGTTTAACTGCCATGTAGAGATATGTTAAGTTCAACAAATGATCAGGGAAACACAAAAAAGTTTGATCTAAACCGTAGACCAAATTGAAACAAACTGTAATTTTTAATATTTGGTGTCGTCAACGGTCTAAATGCTACGGTTTAGTTTTTTTCAAAAAGATTACAATTTGCGGTCTGTTCACGAGGTTTATTTTTCAGACCAGACCAGATCCGACTGCAAACCGTACTATGACTAAAAACCATAATTTAAAAAATAGGTTGCTATTTAGATATTTTGAGATGTAGTTATTTGTATACAGTAATATACACTCGAGTGATGTTGATGCAATCAACTAATTACATATTATTATATTTGGTGATTGTAGGAGTGAAATATTTGCATAAACACATAGGAGTATTACATTTGGAAAAAATATCAAATTAAAAAACTGTAGATCAGAATATTGTAGAACAAATAGGTGTGGTTCGGTCTGATAATTTAAACACTCTGGTCTGATCTTAAAAATTTATACACCGAAACTTATTGTTTGATTTGATTTTAGTGTCTGACCAGACCAAAACACACCCTGTGCACCGCTATCGTACACACTTCAATCATAAGTCAATGAGATATCTATAAAAATCTAACATGAATATGTTTTTTTATATAGATCGATAAGAAATCATAATCAAAGTTTGACACTAAACTTTCATATGAAAACCGAAGGAGTATTAAATAAGTACCGGGATTATAGGTCGGTGTTTGACCACTAGGAAAAGCTGTAGACTTGCTTGCTAGCACGGTTAAGGGCGAATCCATATCCGGTACTTCGGTTGTGGCCATGTCTGGATAGCGCTCGACCAATTTGAGAGCAATATCTATTTATAAGAAACAATGCATAACAATATTAAATCAGAGATAAATAAGAATTTAAATATATAATTCTAGGAATTCAAAGTTTATTAGATCAAACTTAATCAACTTAACTCATTCGCTAGAACAAATATTGCACGGTAAACAACATAAATTTAATTAAAATAGTATTTACTAGGTACATGGCCGTGCTAAGCACGAAATCCTAAGAATTTTTGGAAAAACATAGAAAAAAATTGGACATATGGAAAAACATACGAGACAAAATCAAATTTAATTAAGTAAATCAATGGAATAAAATTAAATTTTAAAAACTACCTAAAATAACTTACGTACAATTAGGCGGAAAAATAACTCTTAAAATTGTGACATGTGTCACATTCTTCTATTGCTTTAATAGAATTTATTTATTATTATTTATTATTTATTATTTATAATGTGGTTTCCAATTTGCACAAAAGGGCCTTAAATTATATGCTATCTATACATACTATCCTTAATATACCAAGTTTGCATGTGGGAGTAATCAATTAGGGTAAGAACGTCATTCTTTTCGTACTAACATTTTTCACAAATTCTTACTGTAGACGATCTTTGCCATAGACCATTCGTCTTGGATCAATCCAATTATAAAATCAGTTTCTAATTTCCAATATTTTAAATTAAAAAAATAAAAATTGCATTTAAACATTGGGCTGGGCTGTTTTAGAGAATCGTCTTTGCCATAGACAGTCTCTCAGGAGAACATTTTTAAACTTTTGATCGAACCATCGGTTAATATACCATTTCAGGCCGTGACTATTTCGTCACATGATTGTCCTATGAGCCCACTCGTGCACACACACCCACGGGGCACCCGGCACACAAACCCACCAAAATACAAAAACATAAAACATATGAATTAAATTGAGGATTACTCACCAAAATACTCGGCAGTAATAACAGATATAATAAGCATTCCACCAGATTTTCCAACGAAAGGAGAAGGATCAATATCATCTCTTGTAACACTCAACAAATACAAAAACATATCCCTATGACCAAACTGTGCAGCCCTATGAATAGGCAACCCTGATTTACCAAAAATATATGGCAAGTCAGGATTTTTGTTGACCAGCAATTTTGCAGCCTCAAGATTATTAACAACAGCAGCCACAGAAAGAGCAGTTTCCCCATTTTGATCAGTTAATGCTAAATCTTCAGGAGACATTTTCTTTATTAATGTCTCCACAAATTTGATGTTTTTTCCTGCACCTACAGCTATGTGTAGTGCAGTTTCTGATGCTCTTGTAATCTTAGCAGATAAGGCTTCAGGATCTTTATCTAAGAACTTTCTAGCAACTTCCCATTCACTTCTAACTGCTGCTTTGTATAGTGGTAAGTAACCGCCAAAATCCTTTAATTTGTTCTCCACTTGCCCCCTTGCTCGTCCAAGCACTAGTAATAGTTCAAGTTAATATTAGATTATTAATTAATGTATTTACAATAACTATGCTTTTTTTTTTAATTTTTATTTTCTCTATTTTGACTGAGAATTGTCTTCCAAAAATCAGACTAAATAAAAAATTTTAGTTTAGTAATTTTCTTGATTGGACCAGATCGTTTAACTCATCTGACCGGACCAAACCGTTCTACAATGGTCGGGTTTGGTTTATGGGTTTTTTTCCATATTAATATTCACTCCTATTTACCTTATGTGTCTCATTTGACTTTTCACCATTTTTTAGGTGGACAAATAGGAGCACATGTAAAAGAAAAAAGTATAGTGTTTTAAAGTTTTAATAAGGTAAAGTGGAGTTAGTAGATGTAAAGACGTGAAAAAGTTAATTTTGGTAAGGGTAAATTGATAAAGTAAATATACCCAAAATAGATTTGAGACATATAGGGTGACTTGACTAAATAAGGAAATGAGACACTTAAGATGAATAGGAGGGAGTGCATGTGTTTATAAGTATTTCGCACCTACAATCACTAATATAATAATTTGTAATTAGTTGATTGCATTAACATTATTCTTTATAAAAATAATTACTTCTCAAAAAATCACTACTACCAGAGCACAAGTGATCGTGGCTAGATTGTTGCCACTGGAAAATCATAATTGTGGCATAAACTCTTTTTTCCTCACAGTAGATCCCATGATTAATTATTTTATTCTTTTTTTTTGGAAATAATTATTTTATTCTACCACATGCTTTTATTGTTAACAATTAGTAACATTTCTTCCCACAAAAATGCATGGAGTAGGATTTGAACCCAATACCTCCAGGTTGATATACCAACACTCTAACTACTAGGCCATAAGTTAGTTAGTGATAATCTATGTAATGTTAATATACTTATAACATAACACTCCTACCACTTAAATGTATTATTTTTTTTGTCAAAGTGTATTATTATTATTATTATTATTGTTATTATTAAATGTAGTACGTCGTAAATCAGTTGTCTTAGTGTAGTATTAGTATGTTAGTACGTCGTAAATCAGTTGTCTGAGTGTAGTATTCGTTTGTTATATATATATATATATATATATATATATATATATATATATATATATATATATATATATATATATATATATATATATGCAAAAAAGAAGTCAATTGTAATATGTCTATATGCAATCAGACTATTTCAGCTATAAATATAGCACAATAAAAATCAATCAACTAAAATTATGTCTTATTTTCGAAAATGTAATTATTCCTTTTTACAAATATATTAACACTTTAATGGCACAATTAAAAAATAAATAATCTAAAATTTAATATTTTTATTAATTTAAAATTTTATTAAAATATTAACATATTTAAAAATTCATAGATTGCACGATTTTCTATCCTAGTATAATTTACAAGTTATACTCCACTACGTCCATTATTGAAGTGCAAGGTTTGGATCTATGATCCCGACTTCCTTAATTATGCATGATATCGGTTATTGACTTCAACTTAAAAAAATTAACTAAAAGGAATCTCAATCACTGAATCATTAGGTACTCGATTTTTAAATGATTTATTCATGTGGTTAGTGGTATTGATGTTTTTGATATAAAACAAACTAGAAATTAATATATTAATTAGTTCTTCATCGTAGGTACTTCATTTTTAATTATTGAGTTTATAAAGTATTGGATACTCTTCTCTTTACTAAAACCAATTCGTGATAGTAGGTGTTACTCCTTGAGTTTATAAAGTATTGCATACTCTTCTCTTTCTCCGATATGCGACAACTTACATGTGGGTAACACATGGACACTTCAACACTCCCCCTCACATGTGAGTTGTCCATGGAATTTTAGCCCACTAGAAGGATTACAAACTTATTGGGAATGAACATCCAATTAAAGGTCCCTTAACCAGTGGTAAAATTAAATGCCTAGTGTAAAGGCCCAACAACAAACCGAGCTCTGATACCATGATAGAATTTAGAAAATGGGCTTGGGCAACCCAAACAGGGAGGAGAAGAAGTAGTTCACTCATAAACCCATAGAAGGTTCACTACTAAAACCAATTGGTGATAGTAGGAGTTACTCTTTGCATTGAGTTTATAAAGTGATGCATACTCTTCTCTTTCTCCAATGTGGGACAACTCACCTGTGGGTAACACATGGGCATCTTAACAGTTATAAAGTAAGAACATTCTAAAAATTTTGTTATAGTTACTTTTCTGTGTAACATAGTTACTTTTACAATTATGTGTTTTTGGCTTATCTTACCGTCTCATTTGATCTATCTATCTATCTATATATATACATATATATATATATATATATATATATATATATATATATATATATATATATATATATATATATATATATATATATATATATATTGAAACTTAGAAAAGAATTTTTAAAATTGTTATAATGGGTTAAATAAAACTTACATTTTTTGCTGGTATCAATGTCAGTCTCTTGGCCACGTTCTATATCTGCCATTGATCTTGAACAGCAAACTCCCATTGATCTTGAACAACAAACTCCCAAACTTGACGACAATAGCTTTTTGTTTTTCGCTAAACTTTATTCAGAATGTTTTGATCTGTTTGCACAAGAACAATGCAAGACTTTTCAAATCAATTGACGTAAAGTTTGCACTTTGCACTTTTTTATGGTATGTTTTTCTGGCTCCTAAAGCTTAATGAATAGCTTCTTATGGCTTGGACGCTTGCATATAATAGCTGCATTATTGAATAGTACAAGACAAATGGTTATACCGGACTTTTGTAATAATTTAGTCAATGATTAAGGCATACAAGGTTGACTTTTCCAGTCACTACAACATGAAGTATATAATTTGCTCTTATTAGGATATATTTAGCGACATTTAATTTCAATGTTGGTATTTCAAATTTCTTATAGTATATATAGAGAATTTAGTAACATTTATTAGACTATTTAGTAGCATAATAAAAAATCATACTAAAGCTTTTTTGCGATAGGATCTAATGACATTTCTCACAAACGCCACTAAAGATTATAGTGACAATTATATATGCCATTAAAGACTAAATAAAATGTCAATAAATTACTTTATAGTGGAGATTAAAATAAAATCCAATAATTATTACACTAAAAATATGAATCTGTGACATTTTTTTCTTGCCACTAAATCCAATGTCGTAAAAAGTCACTAGTACAAAAATGACTTTATGTAACACATATTGGTAACACATTTTGATATCCAACTTCTTAAGAATATTAGGCAACACTTTTGTAACACTTTAAAATTGATAACACTAATCAATATGTAACACTTTTTACATTTCTAACCCATTTGTAACACTATTTTACTTATTTATTATATTTTTTATTTTTGAAATAAAATTGGCAAAATAAAATTTGAATTTTAGTTAATATAATATTTTTAAAATATTGATATCAGTCCCAAACTATTTTTTAATATATTATATTATTCAAGCTATGGCAAATTAATTTTTCAAAATTTACAATTATTAATTAATTATCTAAGATAACTTTGAATGATGTAGATTAAGATTATATACTGTGGTATGTGTTTATAGTTGTTTGCAAACAGGAATATATCCATTTGATTTCATAACAAATCACTAATATCATGTATCTCAGTTGGCAGTGGATGCAAATCAATTTCAGAGGCACTAGGGCACACAGATTGCGTGCTCGATTCCTTCGAGCAGCAATTAATTGCAAAATTTTAGTTTTTTTAAAGTGTTACATTAGCTTAATTGATTAAATGAAAAAGTGTTACCTAATATGAAAAATATGTTACCTAATCCTCAACAAAGTGTTACATAAAATAGTTCAAAGTGATACATTATTGAAAAGTGTTACAATAGCTTAATTGATGAGGTGAAAAAGTGATACCTAATTAGAAAAAAGTGTTACAAAAGAAATGATAAGTAACACTATGAAAATGATACATATGCAAAAAAAGTTTTACCTAAAGTTATTTAATATAACACTTTTAAAAGTGTTACCATATGCATGTAAAAGTGTTACCTAAGAGAATAGGTAACACCGCCAGATGTAGCACCCAAAAATGTGTTACCTTAGGTCTATAGTAACACTTTAAGCACTTTAGGTTACACTTTTTGAATGTTACCTAAAACCAATTATGTAGTAGTGAGTTAAATTTATTGTAGTGATGAGTAGTATAATTATTTAGTGTTTATTAGTAATTGTTATCATGAATAATAATAAATAAAAAATGTAAGCTCGATCAATCTGGTTTTGCCCACGATCTTCTAGTGCATTTGATCTCAATCAAAACTTAAAAACAAAAATTAGGGATTTGAAAGCAATCAAGATTATGCATATATGTAAACAATCAACATCAATGTTTGTCACCCTGACATAACATGGGCTACGTCCTCGATATGATGGTGCGTGTTCTTCGATACAAGATATATATGATGGAATTACGATTAGCATTCAATAACATTTTATTGTTTGAGAATAGACACAATTGAAATCAATAAGAGTTTGGTTGGAAGTTGCATTGATGAACGAATTTTTATTAGATGGTAGCCTTTTTTGATTGAACGACACCTATGTTGATTCTGCACACGTTAACAAATATTTGATTTGGCGGGTATTTTAACAGTCTTTTAGGAGAAAATGATTCGAGATTTCATCATACGGCATGAGTATTTGTGATTTGTATGCTACAACTTAAGGGGTTATGTTAATAAAGATGTATAGTCTAGAACTTTTTGTTAAATCTTATGTTTTCAAAATATATATATTTAGTCTTATATCAGTACTACAAAATAGAGGTGTTTATGGGCGGGCTTAGGCGGGTAGCGGACCGAGTATTTGCTACAAAATCTACCCGCGGGCAGAAATATTCAAATGCGCGCCCGCGCTTGTGGACGTATTTTTTTTGTTGCTACCTGCCCATTTTTAAAGCGGGCGGGACCCGCGAGTAGACGGGTATTTCTTACATAAAGATCAAAAATATAATACAAAATATAAAATTAAGTTTTGAAAATAATTAAAATACAATACATTGTCTAAAAAACATTATTTCAAATTTTCAATCTTGCTTTGAGAAATGAGAAGCATGGTGTACGACTCAACCAAAGTAATGAAGTACTCTAGGCTCCTAATTAGGAATTTCCTTTATATAGGTAATACTAATACAAATAAATTTAGGCCCAAAGACCAAAGTTCAAATTTCAAACACAAGAATTTAGACTAATAATTAGCATTACTTAATATAATTAAGTATTAAAAAATTAATATATTAAATTAGGCGGGCGGTCGGGCATACCCGTGGGTATATTTTTAGTGTCGCTACCTGCCCATTATCTTGGCGGGCGGATATTACCCCTCCAAACTTTAATTTTCTAAAAAAAACATTGTCGATAACCGCCCGTTTTTCGAACCAGGCGGGCCGGGCTTCCCGCCCATAAACAGTTGTACTACAAAACACAAAGAATTAGTAATGGCATATGGGGTCGCCTTTTAGATGCTAAAATGTCCAGCGTTGACCATTTGTCGTGTCGCTAAATTAAAGTTTGGAGGCAATTCGTTCATATATTTTGGAGGCAATTCGTTCATATGTTCAATTAATGTACTCCGGAGTAGAGACTACAATTATAAAATCCAAAAGTCTTGTATGAAACCATATTTGGAAAAATAATAAAGATGGACCCTAAATATTATAATTAGAATTAAAATTGTAGACGTATCATATAATTCTTAAATGATAAAAGAACTACTCATAAATTGCAAATTTTTAAATTTGTACTTTTTTAGGGCTCTTTCTGACTTTGGGCCCTAGGCAAATGCCTACCTTGCCTATAGTTGGAAACGTCCCTGCAGACCCATACAAATAGTCCAGTGAAAAAAAAAATTTAAAAACAATGAAATCTTTTTTATATATAAAAAAACCTAATAAAATCTAAATTTACACCGGTATAGAAACAATTATTCCAAAGATCACTCCCATATAATAACTCATTTCTTCAATTGATTACTTTAAGATCATTAGTAATCGTTTTAAGGTTATAAGTAATCATTCAAAGACTATGAAAAAGACTACTAAAATAATAATAATAATAATAATAATAATAATAATAATAATAATAATAATAATAATAATAATAATAATAATAATAAGTGGAAGAGTGTTATTATGTTATATATTCAATAACATAGCTTGAAGTATCATAAATTAATACTTGGTCTACTGGTTGGAGCATTGGCATCATATCCATGAGTTCATGGGTTCAAACTTTCCCAAGATATTGGTGTGCAAGTTGTTGGTTGAGCTGTCCACGTGGGGTGTGACTTGGGTGCCAAGTGTGCCACGTGGGCGTGATGTGGCTCATCAATTCTGGAAATTTTTTTTTGTTTTTTTTTTCTGTTTCGACTGACCGGCTGGTCGGAAAATTGATTTGATATTTAAAATTTTTTTGTCATTTTTGGATAGATCTTGAAATAGTGCTTACAGACCAATTTCTGACTAAAGGGGTAGTCGAAAATTTCCGACGAAACGAGTTAGTCGGAAAATTCCGACTATTTTCTTACTAAAACGATTTACCGACCAATCTGAGCCGACTAACCCAAAACATTTTTTTTCACTAGTGCATTGTGTTTTTTATATGAAAAAAAAAAGATTTCATTGTTTTTTTTAATTTTTTTTATTAGTGAGCTATTTTTATGGGTCTGCCTCACGGTGGAAGTGTCTCATACAAAACTTGTTGTTTGAATGAGCCCCTCTCATGATGACAAGGTCTCATAAAAAAACTTAAATGAATAAAATAATCATGCACATTCATAAATCGTATAATATTGATTTCGTTATTGACTTACCAATTATTAATTCATCCAACACTCTTTTTCTTTATGAATATATATTTTTTCACAACATCCAAGCCACCTCTCATTGTTTCATCAACATATTACCATAAATCACACAACATAAGATCATTTCAAAGTCCAATAAAAAAAATCATTTATAGGAAGAGAATTGAATTAATTAATTGTAAACATACAAATATATAAAAGAAATATCATGTATTCTTAAACATCATTAATATGAGATTAGCTCAGAAACACAAAGAAAAACAAGAAAAAAACCTCATTCTCTTCCTACTCTTGTTGGATCATTCCAAACAGGCAAACACAGTATCATAAGTCAAATCCTTCAATGCCTTAACTTTCAAATCTTTTGCAGCATTTGCTAAATCATAAAGTGCATACTGATCATTTTCGTTTATGAATCTTTTATCCCAAATCTTGAGTTCTTGAATATAATTAGGATTTTCCCTATTAGGGTTTTCCGCATGCTTTTTGCAGTAGATGATAACCTTCGCTAATACATCTCCGGTGACCGTTGGAATCACAAACTTTCTTTGTTTGACGGGCATATCTTTTAAATACATATGGAGTGTTTCGATTTGAAATGCCACGTTTTCTTCGATTTGGAAGGTCACTCCATCTGAGCTCGTTAAGGTTATCGCGTTCCTATTCTCGGATGAAGAACAAGATCTTGATGAAGAAGCCATGCTTAAATAGATTTGATGAGAAAATTGGACAGAAATTAAAAAAGAGTGAAAATCAGAAAAACTCAGAGAGAATTCTGATTTGTAGGATAGTATTTACTTATATTTCTAAAAAAGGAATAATATGTTCTATTTATAACAAACTTCCCTAATAATAGGAAGTTAGGGAATTATAGAACACTCAATTAATTCTTTTTTTTCTACGGAAACTCGTTTTTCGGCCATATGATTTGTCTAGTTAATATACTTCCTCCGTTCTGAACTGCGCTCTACAATTTGGTTATGTGTACTACTTATATATCGTTCGAGCTTATTTTATGTATTGTGATTAGTGTGTAAGTAACAATATAGTCTAGTGAATTTTGTTTATATTGTCTAATTACATACTTTTATAATTTTAACTTTTTAGAATTTTTAAATGTGTATAATTCAACATATAAATGAGTAAAATTGATTAATTTTTTTAAAAGAAAATTTTTATTAGGTACTTTTTAAAAATGGGCAAAAAAAGATAATGTAAAAGTTAATCCCAGCCGTTAGTTGGTACTCTCTTGAAAAAATAAATTTTTGTTATGTATTTTTTGGAAAAAAAATTTTTATTAGGTGCTTTTTGAAAAAAAAATTTTATTACGTACTTTTTGACACTCTTTCCTTCTTATTATTATTATTATTATTATTATTATTATTATTATTATTATTATTATGAAAACTATTATTATTATTATTATTATTATTATTATTATTATTATTATTATTTTTTGGCAAATAAAAACTTTTCATTCACTAGAAAAACTCAATAATACATCAAGGCAGCAAAACTCTAATTCCTTATTTGCATCAGTATGAAAACAAGACCCACCTTCGATTCTATGAAGGGTTACCTCGCCCGACTCTTCATGTACATACGAGGAAAGAGAGGCCTAAAACGCCAACAAAGGTCAGCAAAAAAATGAGCTATACAACAATTTAAGCTATACAACCAAAAAAACCAGCAATGACAAGCAGAACAAAAAAAGAGAGCTATCTAAGAAACTCAGCATCCATAAACATAGCTACAGTGATCAGGGAGTAGATCAGACCCCCACAACTTTGCACCAGCCTTCACATTGTAGGACATCACAATGGAGGCACCAACTGAAGAAAGCAAGCGCAGCACAAATCAAAGCCACAACAGAGAAAACCAACAAAGTTGCAAAATAGCAATATCACAGCATCATCAATTTCTCATCACAAACACCAGCTTCAGTCCACCAACAAGCAGATCAAGCATTAACAGAACAGCTAACAGCCAGCAGAATAAAGATCCGAAAAGGAGCATATCAGGAGGTTGCCACTGTCCAGGAGCAATATTGAAGGCAACATTAACATCAGAAAACTCAGGAGAATGTATGAAGTATCCAATCTCTACTCTTCGAGGGATTCCTAGAGGGGAGAGAAAGCAACCTTGTCTTCAAATCATGTTTTAATTCACGTAAAAGAGAATCAATGTGTCGAACACGCATCAACCAAACTGCCTCATTTCTCGTACGCCAAATCAAGTAAATGAGGTTGGAAAAGCAAGCTATAACAATTTGTTGTTGAACCTTAGGCAGTCTTTTAACCCCACGAAACAACCCAGCAAATGAATTTATATTCTGAGACAACCCCAACCAGGACTTAACTCTAGCAGCACAATGAGCACTAAAAGGACAAACAAAGAAAAGGTGACAAACAGACTCTTCCATTGTAAGACACAAAGGGCAAGAGTCATGAACCCAACGAACCCACAAGGACTCCTTCAAACTATTGATGTGCCACGCAATCTTACCAATAGCCACCATGTTCCACACCTCGAGATTCCTAATACCCAAACCGCCTTCTTTTTTAGATTTGCAAACATTAAGCCATGCTACATTCCCTGGGGCGCTATTATTAGACAAACCATGCCAGAGAAATGATCGCATACATTGTTCACCATACAAATAAGCATTTTGGGGAAAATGAAAATTTGGCACCAGTACGTGGTCACCCCCATAAGGACGGCATTAACCACTTGAAGGCGTGCGGCATAGGAAAGATTTCTAGATTGCCAATATCTAATCTTAGATGTCATTTTCTCTACAATCATTTCACATTCAATCACCGATAATCTCCTGCCAATATCTAATCTTAGATGTCATTTTCTCTACAATCATTTCACATTCAATCACCGATAACCTCCTAGAAGTGAGAGGAATACCCAAATACTTGAAAGGGAAAGAACCCACAGGAAAACCAACTACATCAACAAGCATGTTTTTAATATTCGCATTATTATTATTATTATTATTATTATTATTATTATTATTATTATTATTATTATTATTATTAATTGCTTTGTGTATAGGTCGTATCAGTGTATTATTACTCGTATTAGTTTATTATTAGCTGTATTACTAAATAATTTTTACTGTATTTTTTATTTAGTCGTATTAATCGTATTAGTGCACTATTAGTGTAATACTAATATATTATTAGTAAGTAATTAGATGTAGTTTATTAATAGTTGTATATCATAATATTAGTCGTATTAGTGTAGTATTAGTATTACTATTAGTTGTATTAGTTTATTAATAGTTGTACAGTATTATTCTTCGTATTAAAGTATTATTAGTCGTCATACTGTATTAGTTTTATTGTTAGTTTCATTTGTTTGTTGTTATTTGTATTAGAGCATTATGATACTTGTATTAGTGCATTAATAGTATATCATTGGTTAGGATCTTTTTATAATGTTTAAAATTTTAGCTATTATTATTTCTAATTTTGTATTTGTATAAAAGTTCACAGTTTAATCAAATTGTTATATTTTTAGTCATATGTATATTTTTAGCTGTATTAATATATAATTTGTCAAATTAGTGCTTATTATTATTATTGGTATAAGTGCATTATTAGTCGTATTAATTTATCATTCGTATAATATTAATTGTATAAGTATATTACTACTCGTATTAGAAGATTATTAGTATGATGTCGTATTAGTGTAATGTCAATAGTATTAGTATGATTAGTTGTCTTAGTATTAGTATCTCGTGTTAGTGTAGTATTAGTATCTCGTATTAGTGTAGTATTAGTATTATTATTAGTTTTCGAGAGCTGCTTTCGATTTTACGATTTTACAATTTTCAATAATGTACCAGTTATTACTAAGTATTAGTAAACTACAAGTATTAGTAATTAAAATTATAATAAAGTATTAGTATATTACAATTTGCTCAACTTCAACTAATAAATTGCAAAATGCTTAACAGCTACAAATGTGAAGAATTTACGTGAAAATGGAATTTTGGTTTACCGACTGAATTTTAGTCGGAAAATGGTCGGTAATTTTTCCGATTAAAATTCAGTCGGAAATTAGTCGGAAAAAATTAAGACATAAATTTTCATATTTTCCAATTTAAAATTCCGACCAATACCTAATTCAGTAGCTATTTAGTCGGAAATTCCGACAAACACAGGTCAGTTGGAAAATCAGTCGGTAATTTCCGACTGTTTGGATTAGTCGGTGGGTTTTAGTCCGAAAGTTGCATTTTTTTTGTAGTGCAAGGATCACTTCGTTGTATACTTCCTCCATTTCATTATACTTGATACGTTTGACTTCTTGCGCAATTCAATGTATTATTTTGTTCATTTATAAGTTGAATTATACACATTTAAAAATTGTAAAAAGTTACGTTATGAATATATGCAATTAGACGATACAAGCAAGATCCCATTTGACTACATTTTTACTTACACATTAGCCACAATACACAAAATCAGCTTAAATAATGAATGGTACACATAACCAAAATGTAGTAAGTAGTTCAAAACGAAAGAAGTATATAAACTACACAAATCATAAGGGCCAAAGTCTAGTATGGACTTAGTTCACATTAATATTAGTGCAGATACTTGACCAAGTCTTACACTTTACTTAAATCCACTCCACTTCGCTCCACCCCATCCCACTCCCCACCCCTTTCATTCCACACTTCCACCTCATTTCACTCTACTCTTATACTCTCACACTTTATCCATTCTACCCAGCTTCTTAAAATAATTTAAAAATAAATTAAAAAAAATTAAAAATTTAAAAATTTTAAAAATTTAAAATTAAGAATAAAATAAATAAAATTAAAATATAAACTAAAATTTTAAAAATAAAAAAATAAAAAAAATTGAAAAAAATAAAAATTAAACAAACAAAAAAATAGGAAAAACTACTTAGAATAATCCAAATTATTCATGATTTTCCTAAAATAAACACATCTATTGATTAACCATGAATAATCCAAATGAGGGGTATTTTCCTAGAGTAAACTTGGGTAACCCGATGACTTGCTATAGTAGGTAATTCATCAAAAAAATAAATTATATATTAATTTACAATTAAAAAATATTTTTGAAAATTTACATAAAAAATTCTAAATAATAAAAAAAATCATAAATTTTTTAGGAATATTTTTTAAACATTTATTTTGACATTTTATTTTAATTTATCTTTTTTTTTAAAATAAAACTTGCTATATCGAGTCATCTGGTCACCGGGTTTACTTTTGGAAAATGCCCCTCAAAGTTGGGATTATTCATGGTTAATCAATATATGAGATTATTGTACGAAAATCATGAATAATTTGAATTATTCTAAGTAATTTTTCCACATATAAAAAATTTTAAAAATTAAAATTAAAAAATTTTAAAATATTAAAAATATTTTTCTTTAAAAAGTTTTTTTCCATTGAGTTTGTAGGATGTAATGAAAAGTAAAGAAGGTAGATAGAGTCCGAATAGGAGTCTTAAAACTTGGTCCATACAATGTGTATCAAATCCACACAAGAGGTAAAGTCTAGTATGAACTTGGTCTATGCTAATATTAGTGTGGACCAAGTCTTACACTCTACTCTACTCCACTCCACCTCACCCCCTCCCCACTCGTTCATTCCATACTTTCAACTTATACTTTTACAATTCATTCAATTTCACACCTATATTTACAAAAACCTAAAAATAAATAAAAACAATAAATAAAAATTAAAAAATTAAAAATTAAAATTAAAATTTTCAAAATAAAAAATTAAAATAAAAATTTTAAAAATCAAAATTTAAACAATTCAAAATTTAAAAAAATTAAAAATTAAAAAAAAACAAACAAACAAATAAAAAAATTTAAAATTTAAAAATTTAAAAAATAAAATTTAAAAATTCAAAAAATTAAAATTAAAATTTAAAAATTAAAAAAATTAAAAATATTTTTTTACAATCACTTTAGACTATGTATTGAAGCGTGAAAAAAGTAAGGAGGGTAGGATGAGGAGTTTTAAAACACAAGGTATAGGGATGACAATGGGTCGGACTTTTGTTTTCAGCCCACCCCCACTCGGAGTCGGATTATGCATACTCCAAGTTTGCTCGACTCGGACTCTCGGATCTCCAACGGAGTCGGATGCAGAGCCGGATTATTATCAAACAATATCGTTGTGACATTGTACTAATAATTTTAAAGAATACAACATTAATAAATATATTTTTCATATACAATTTAACAAATAAATATGTACTTTATAATTTGAATTCAATTTTAACAACAGAAATAATCCTACTACTAAAATTTAACAAAATTTTCTCCTATTTTGATTTGGCGAATTTTATTTCTCTTGATTTCATTTGTCTTATCTTGAGTCATTAATCTAAATAAAAATAGCAAGTACTTTTTCAAAATCGAAAATTACAATTAGTATAAGAGAGAGCTTGAATTAGTCACATCTAACGTTTTAAAGGAAACAAAATATAAGTGTAAAAGTCAAATTCAAAGTCGGATGTCCTTCAGGGTCGGAGTCGGGTCGGATTCTTGGATTTTTAATACGGTCCAACTTCGATTCGTCTCTAACTCGGACTCGGATCGTAAAGTCGGAGTCAGATGACTTTTTCCTCGAACTCGAATCGAATTATTTTCCTCGGATCGAATCGGATATAGGGTCGAATTCAGACTGAATAGCCATCCGACAATGTCCCTTGTCTTCCATTTCCTAACCTCCCATCATTAAGAAAGTTTGTTATAGATAGGACATGTTATTTCTATTTTAGAAATATGTATACGTAAATAGTAATTCTACCGTTTCTTTTTGTTTGTCCATTTTACTTTTCGCACGCTTTTCAAAGCAAATTTTAATCCTTAATATCTCAAAGTACGCATTATAAAAATTATAAAAGTTATATATTAAAAAACTTTACATCAAGCGGAATCTAACAAGATCTCATATGAATATTTTTTATCTTCAATATATACTTCCAAAAATCAAATTTATTTTTCTATCTCCTAGAGTGGAAAAACTTAAGGTAGACAAATAAAAAGGAACGGAGAGTGTAGTATATTACAAATAAGAAATCTCTCTTGAGTTTTATTGTTTTTCAATTTCGTGTAATATGTCCTTAATCGTTGTCCAATTTAATCATCAAATATTTCTAAGAATCAATGGTGAATCTAAAACTCAAATCTAGTGAGAGCACAATTAATAAAATAGTAATTTAATATAAAAATTTTAAATAAAAAAACATAATGTTTTCAATTTAATCTTATAAAATATTATTTTATATTCTATTTTACTTAAAATATTGTGGATTAGATGAACCATCAACTCTTTTGGGCATATCTGTGTCAGTAGTTGTTCCCATTTCTTGTTGGGGTAAGGTTGTTCTTGTGAGTTTGTTTTTCTACCTATAAAACAATATATTAAAAATTTACACGTATCAAGTAAAAATTGATAATAATTGAAATTTATGAAGAGTAATAAACAATTCATCAAGAATATATATGGAGTACAAATTATTCAAAATAATTGATTGTAATTGCGAAAGAATACATGCCACAGTTCAGAAGAAGCGATTATATACTCATAATTTCGTTAATTAACACTAAATTAGTGTATCTCAGTTGGTCTGAAGCAGCGAAAGAAGATGAGGCACACTTGTCCAGTGTATGAATCCTGACAGCTCATAAAAGCTTGTAATGTTTTTAATTGTTTTAGACAATGTCAGTGAGGTCACTTGCGGGCGCCGGCGCCTGCGCCTGCTAGGTCCTCCCCGCTAAGAATGACATCTTTATCAAGATCTTTTTCTTCATCCGAGAATAGGAATATGATAACCCTAACGAGTTCAGATGGAGTGATCCAACAAGAGTAGGAAGAGAATGAGGTTTATTTCTTGTTTTTCGTGGTTTTAGCATAATAAGATATGATTCTAATTTATGAGCTAATCCAAAGTTAATGATGTTTAAGCATACATAATATTTCTTTCATATATTTCTATTTTTACAATTAAATCAATTCTCTTCCTATAAACGAATTATTTATTGGACTTTGACATGATCTTGTGTTGTGTGATTTATGGTATTATGTTGATCAACAATGTTTTTAGAAAATATATATTAATGAAGAAAAAGAATGTTGGAACCAATAATTGATAAGTCAATAACAAAATCAATGTTGTATGATTTACTAATGTACATGATTATTTTTATCGATTTAAATTTAGTTGCTCGGAATAAGTGTATGAATATGTAAAGCTTAGAAATACCAAAAACTAATGATCATTTTTCTTTTTCATGTCATTAATGTTTTCGAAACCTTCCTCATTGAACATATGACGATTGAGCCTTACACCCTACTAGTTATCTTTTTATTTGATAAGTAATGGCAATTGATAATTTCTTCATCTTTACATTCTTCACATAAGTATTAGAGATAGAAGCAACATGACAAATACAAAAGCGATGATATACATCTTGGGGGTGGGTTCGAGGGTACGCCATTAACTTAATTCGTATAAGCTATGATACCTTAACGGCGAATACATATCTTGAGAACCATAACTAACTATTTACATTTTTTTTTCAACAAGAGCAAATATATCTTGAGAACCATCTGGTCTCACTAAACCGAAAATAAAATCTAATATGTACTTGCGAAAAGAAATTAATATCCAAGAAAACATAAAATATTTGACAGTAGTAAAATGCATCGGAATGTTTAATTCACATGTTCCTATAGTCTTCATGTCTCTCTTCTTAGACCCACCTATAAATAACCTGCTAGCTCTCGAATGACAACATCATCACACGTTACAAGGACATAATAACCAACACACATCAAAGACTTCATACAATGCATTATATAGGTTAAGTAACAAGCAATGAGCTCATCCTATCATATAAAAGTTCTAACAAATTTAGTTATATTCGACTTTCAATTCCCCAACTTATATCATTGCCCGTCCATTTAGGGTCGCTAGAGTATAAATAAATTTGGAGGAATAGGCATGGAGAACTAATCTGAAGGCAATCTTCGACCTAAGACGTTGCATGTTCTGTTCAGGTCGTCATAGGTAAAGGTGCATACCACCATGGTGGTTCTTATTAGAACCTCGGCCTTAGGAACAAATAATAATAATCCCAACCCTATAAGGGTAACCAATTTATCTTATACCAACCTTTATCAGGGTAACAACACATCCATCCTCAACATAAGTGTCCGAAGTCATAATATCTCAGCCTGGTGTTGTTCCCCTGATAGGGTCGGCATAAGTGTTATACAACATCGGTAGGTCTAGATGACACACCAACACTACTATTCTCAGCCTGGTCGCTAGGGGGCGATAACTAGTGATGACCTAAGCTGGCTAATATATCCTACTATGATTGATTTAGACATAAAAGAGCAGGTAGAACAGACTACCGATGTTGTCTCTGAAGTCATAGTATCTCTTCCTTATCCCACTTAATTCCTATTTGATGATCATATCCTGAATCGTAGGAGGTAATTTCTAAGGCTCCTCGATTTAATGATGATATTCCTAATCATATTGCCAATGTTAACAGACCAAACATGTATGAGCTACCCCTTAGAAGCACAAGGGAAATTCTACCAAAGAGATATGATCTAGAGTTCACGGTACAAAGATCTAGATACCCAGTCAGTCTAGGAGTAATAAAGCTCTTTCACATAATGTTGTGGCCTTCAATGCTTCTCTTTCCTCTAACGATATGCCTAAGAATTTTGAAGAGGCTATCAGAGATCCCAAGTGGAAAAAGGCAATGGAGAAAGAAAAATCTGCTTTTGACAAAAATGAAACATGTGAGAAGTGTGAATTGCCCAAAGGAAAGAAGACATTAGGATGCATGTAGGTGTATTCGATCAAGTATTTGGTTGATGGAACTATTGAGAGGTACATAGCTAGACTGGTAGTATAAGGGTATACTCAGGCCTATGGAGTAGATTACTCCAAAACCTTCTCACTAGTGGCCAAAATAGATACAATCCGGATTTTGTTCTCAATAGCTGCAAACAAAGATATGCCGCAAACTAATTTGATGTGAAGAATTCCTTCCTACATGGGAAACTAGATGAAGAAGTTTACATGAAAGCTCCATGGGCTTCTTAAATGGTTTTTCTTTTGGAGAAGGGTGTAGGTTGAACAAAGCATTGTGTTGTCTGATGCAATCTCTAAGTGCATGGTTTGGGAGCTGAACTGCAACAATTAAAAGTTTGGTAGCAAAGCAATTCTAACCATATGTTGTTCCTAAAGAAGCGGAATGAACGAATCACATGTCTGATTATCTATGTGCACATGAAATGATAAATATGAAATAAGTGCTCTCAAGAAACAGTTGTCTCTTAAGTTTGAGATAAAAGACTTAGGACGACTAAATTATATCTGTAACACCTTGGCCCCTTGGACCACTGGTGAATACTCATGGAGACTGTAGACTGGCCCTACAGACCAACACAAGTCTTTCCAGTGCACGAGTGAGTGCACTTTGGCCTCACTCGTGCACACCCAACAAAACTTCCCAGTAGGTCACTCATCCTAATTAGATTGATCCCCACCAAGCACGCTTAACTGTGGAGTTCTTAGCAATTTTGCTCTCTAGAAAAGAAGATGTACCTTGTTGATATGAGTAGTCTATCAATCCTTTTTCAAGTTAAATATGGGGAATCACACTTTCCTTAGTATTGAAGTGATGAAATCCAAAGGAGGTATCACGAAAGGAATTAAGTACATTATCGATCCTTTAGCATAAACAAGCATGCTATACTGTAATCCCGCAGACACACCAATCATAGCCCATCATGGTCTTCAGATAATTGAAGGAGAGAAGTTAATTGATAAAGAAAAATATCAGAGAATGATAGGGAAACTTATCTATCTTTCTCATACACAGCCAGATATTGTATATGCAGTTGGAGTCGTAAGTTGATTTATGCACCGAACATAGGTGCAACATATGACAACAATTTTGAGAATTCTAAGGTATCTAAAAGGTACAACCGTACAAGTGATCGAGATCAAAGGAAATTTACTTCAAGATACTTTACATTGGTTGGAGGAAACGTTGTCCCAATCGATCATGCCAAAGAGAGGAGGTGATAGCAGCAAAGAAGGATGGAGATGGTTGAGTTGATAGATAAGTTTGCATTACCGAGATCACTAATAAGTATAAGGTGACCATTACCAAGAATAATATGATTAGTTGTGCTTGAAGGAGAATAAGAACAGAGATTACCATTATGTGACGTCGTATGAGAAGTGGTCCCGGTGTCCATGTACTAAGATGAGTCTGGTGGATTGAGAGCAAGTGTGTCAAAAGCTGAATTGATGTCAGTGCCCTGCTGTCCATGAGCTAAGTGGGCCGAATGTTGTGGGCCAGGACAAAAAATACCATTTCCCTTGGTTTTGTCATTGGAATTTGTTGAGTAATTTCTGGACCAAGTTTGGGATTGGTAAAGTGGAGGGGGAATGGGCAACTAATGTGGAGTGGGTCGATTCATGTTGGGCTAGTGACTTTGCCATGGAGTATGTAGAATGTGTTTTGCGATTGTTATGTCCTTGATTAAGTTGACGGCTATGGGGTGGGCGACCACTATTGTGGGAGTGGCGACCACCGGAGGTGGAGCAGGTATGGTGGTTGTGACGGTGGGAGGAAGACGGTATAGAGAGGTGGAGGTTTTTAGGTTTTTGATGGGGAGTGTTGGATGTATTTTGAGAGAGAAGGATGGTGTTCTCGATAACAAGAGAATCACGTAGAATAATGGTGGTTTCTTCCAAGGTAAGTTTGAATTTTGCGGTTTCAAAAGTAGGTAGATGGTCATGTTGTTGGATGTGGGTTACAAAACTTGCATAGTCTTTTGTAAGACCAGAGAGCATTCTTATAACAAGACGAGAGTTATCGACCTAAGCATCAACATTCCCCAATCGGTCCGCGATTTGTTTTAGGCGATTGCAATAAGTGGTGCTATTGGGAAAGTTAACCAATTTGGTACTAATAAACTGGTTTTCAAGTGGAAGAGCACGAGAACTCTTATTGTCTTGAAACATGGCCGCGATGCATAGCCAAGCTTTTTCGACGGTATCATCGGGAAAAAAAATTGAAGAAAGAATGTCGGGAGATATAGTGGGATTCATTCATTGTAGAACTGCGGCATTGAGACGCTTCCAAAGAGTAGGGTCTTTGTCTTTGGTGGTTTGAATTTCGATAATTTCTTTTTCATCGGTTGGTGGAATAATATGGTCAAGAACATTATGGACTTGTGCTTGAACTTTGAAGAGAGCAACCCATGAGTGATATTGACTAGTATTATTGTTTAAAGTAATGAGAATGAGAGATTTAACATTAGTAATGTTTAAAGCGCTATGAAAACTCATGATTTGAATGGGTGGAGGAGGTGGCCGAGATTTTACATTAGTAATGTTTAATTTTATTATAATTACTTTGCTAAATTATTTAAAAATCTTCCATTGTTGAATTTATTTTTGGTATTAAAAATTATTTTCGATCTAACCGGTTCAAATCCGGATCGAACCGGATGGAATCCGAGTTAGACCGGGACCGGACCAAATGGAACCGGTCCGGACTGAATGGAACCGATCCGGTCTCCGATCTTAGCATATTCGAGATTCCGGTCTTCCGGTCCCGTCCGGGTTTGGACCGTGAACACTCCTAGCCGTGAGGGTCGGTGGGGTGGTTTTTGTGGCCGAAGAGGGAGTGGGTGTTGAGGAGCCGGTTAGGGATAAAAAGTAGGACTTTGATACCATGAAAGAATAATTTGCCTTGTGAATTATTTGATATTCATTCAATATAAAAGGAATTCAAGCTACGTAAGCGGAAACTAGCATATTACAATATTGTCTAATATATTCACAATATACTAATCTATTATAAAAGGTAAATAATCATAAAAGAATTATACTTAGAACAAATAATATTTGAGAAATATTATTATATTCTATCAGTGACTATTTTTAATATACTAACTATATATATATATATATATATATATATATATATATATGTTGGATCCCATATTCAAATGTACAAGATCATATACATGGTATGTACAGACTAGCTACATCAGATCTAGTAATCGTACTTTGATTGCAACTTAGCTAGCATTTTTTACTTTGAACATAGGAAGTACTGTCTTGTGCTGGATATTGGGAGTGTCCTTTACATTTACCTTTTATTATAAGAAGTACTAAAATGTACTCCAATGACTAAGCTTTATAGCGATATTCATCATAAAAGACCTCAACAGAAATCTTTCTCGTTGTATACTTCTTTTGCTTCAATATATAGAGTAAAAGTCCAATAGGACCAATAAAAGCGCTAATGATACCATCAATAACAAGGCCTGCCTTTCGAACCTGGGTGCTTCCAGACACATGTTTACCATTATGATCAAACAAGAGACATCCCGTTTTGCAGTAAATGGCAAAATCCTCACAGTTGTTTTTTGTTAAACTATAATCACCGAACCCCTTATACTTTTGTTCGAGAAAACGAGCACGACTTAGAACTTCTTCATGTGGGTCACACTTATTATATACATATAGGTAAAGATTCTTATAACCATAGAGGAAACAATCTAAACATGTACGGATAACTCCCATGACATTTGATTGGTAGCCGCAGTTTGGGCATTTTTGGGAATGTGACAAGCTACTTGAGGATGAGGATAATGAATTTCCTCCCAGCATGTTACCCGTGAAATGGATTATAAATCCATTGCCCTCATATATACCTGTCATATAAACACACAAATTAATGAGTAGAATTATAGCTTTCACTTGTTGGTATTTAACTAGAATTTATTAAAATTTTACAATGAAATTTTATACGTCGACACAAATTCAACAAGATCTCAGAGGAACAAAGTTTAACTCGTAATATTCATGAAAAATCCTTTACTTGTTTCTCTTTCCTTAACGACCCGTTTGATTAGTGGTACTATATGGTGGTAATGAGAATGATTTATGGTGTACTCATCAAACGTTTCATGTTATTCCCATGGTGATGAAACTTTGATCAAAAAACATTTTTTGTTTATAAAATTCCATTACCACCTAATATCTCATCTCCCAATAGTCATGCAAAAGGTAAAAGTAAATGACACTTCTAATATCCCGCACAAGGCAGGGTCTGGGTGGGGGTATTTTTTCTTGAAAGATGCGGACAAGCCATTCATGTTCCCCCACAAGGAGGGAGTAAAGATGATGCACACAGTCAAGAAACCCCACAGCTGATACCTACGCCTAGTAGGGGTTGAACCCCAAACCTTTTGCTCATCATATAGATGCTCTATCCATTGAGACAGAACCCCAAACCTTTGGTTTTCCCAATAGTAATGCATTGGAATAAATTTCACAAAAATGAGATGATTAAAGTTGGACAAGCATGTTTATCCAAGAAATGTTTTAGCCAAATATTCACCGTTTATTACCACCTAACGAAACGGGCCGAAGTAGAATAATACTTTTTGAGGAAACATCAAATTAGAATCGAGAGACTCGGTTCACTAAACAACCCTTTTTGCAAGAAAGGTACATTCACCACCAAACTTTTTTATACTTAGCCATAAATATTCTACTTAAAATCATGGGTGAATGAGATTCAAACACATGATTATTTGTCACGTTTACTTCTAATGTTATGTCAAGAGTCAACTTAACTAAAAACTTAAGTTTATAGTTTTTTTGTGAGGATACATTAAATATTTTATAAAATTTATGTACGTGCACATGCCATCAGGTAACATACAATTTCTCTGTTCCATTATAATAACTACATTTGAGTTTAATGTAATTTTAATACATGATCCTTCGTATTTTAAACTATACTTATCTAAAAATGATATAAATAATGTTATAAAAGTATGATTCAATCAAGATACACATGCATATATAAAATGAAATTAAATGAAATAAATAATATCAATCTCCATAATACGTACTTATTTCATAACGAAGGAAGAACAATATACTTCCTCTGTTCTTAAACACTCGTTACATAACGGTTTTTGACACTATTTATCGTCAAACTTATTTACTTATTGCGACTAATCTTTAAGAAAAAATATAGTTAAGTGAGATCTTGTTTGAATCCTCTAATCGCATACTATTATAATATTAAGTTTTCACAATTTTTTATGTGCACTGTTCAATATATAAATGATCAAAATAACACATTTGATTGCATAAAAGAGAAAATTAGTAAATATAGTGGAACAGAAGAAACATGATCTATCTTTATTTTTTAATTTTGACTTAAAATACAAATTAGAAGCGAACAATATTTTATGTAGAGTTGAGACAGAGAACTAGACCGTGATGGCAATAGGTGTAGCCCGCCCTATACGTGTAAATATGAGCTCCTGATTTCAAGTCATCCTTGGAAATGGGTGTTTCACCCCTAATCCTTGGAAGCATCACCTACAAGTGGAGAGTAATAAAGCTTCCAACAAATTAAGTATACATTTCTTATCGTTATTTTTTCTCATTTTTCCGTTAGTTTTGAAAAGTAGTAAAAAAAATAAAAAATAAATAAAAAATTAAAAACAAAAAATTAAAATTAAAATTCCAAAAGATAGAAAATAACACTAATATAAACAAACCATTAAAAATAAGATACAAATCTATGAGATGAAATATGGATAAATATTTTTTAAAAAAAGATGATACTCATGTCTCACTGTGAGACACGCCTTATGCATTAGGTTAATAACCTGATTAATACAAATTATTAGCATATGGACTTTGTATTAATTAAAGTTTGTCTCATTAAGAGACGATCTAATCTCTCGCCACTCGCAAGACTAGCTTAAAGATTTATAGTAATTAGAGTAGGTATTCTAAAAGAGAAGCAACATGAAAAAAACTTACAAAAAATCTATAGAGTATTGCCAGTGATATGCCTTGCTAGGTTTACTAGTTTGTGTTTATAAGAATAACAAAAATGCTCAATTTATAACACCAAGCCAACAAGTGGGGAACACTCAAAGTTGACATAAACCAAAAGTCTACATCAATATATATTCTTATAGGGATAATGGCAACTTAGTAAATAATACGAAATTCTATATTATTGCTGGTAGTCTCATTCACTACAAAAACAAAACGAATAGGCGACGCAGTTTTTAGGTCGCCTATTGCGTCGCATAAGCCTTTTGGCGATAAAATAGGCGTCAAAAAGCTGCGTCGCCTAAATGTTTTGTCGCCTTTTAAGTTTTTTGTCGCCTATTGAGTCGCCTGACAGTATGCGACACAACTTATTACGTCGCCTAATGCGTCGCATAATTATTACTAACGAATTAAAAAAAAAGAATATATTTTATTATTATTTAATAATAATAGTATTATATTACTATTATTATTAAAATAATAATAAAATATTTTTTTTTTAAATCTAATAAATAATAAGTAATGTAAAAAAAATATATTAATTAAAAAATAAATATACATTAATAAATTCAAAATTTTTACATTGAAATTTATATACAATAAAAAATATTATTTACATCTATACAAAAAAAATTAAAATTGTAAAAAAATAATTAAATATAAATATTAACAAATGTACAAAAAATAAATATAAAAATACAAAAATTAATAATAACCACCACGACTTGAGCGACTACCACCACCGCGGCTAGGATACGATCCCCGGGAACCACCCGATCCGCCTAGACTACTACCCATATCACCACCCCGACCTTGGCGACCACCCACTCCCGAACCACGGAAACTGCTTTTCCCGTGTAATGCGGTATGTAAATACTCGCAAGTTTGTTCGAGAGACTGTAAACGGATATTCATTTCTCTTATTTGATCTTGAGAAGGGGTCCTCTCATTTAATTGAGCTTGTAATTCATGGCTCGTTGCATCGTCTCGAGGTGCGCCGCCATTTCTTCTTGAGTTTGGCGCTGCTCTCGGGGGGTGAATTGGTTCTCAAAAGGTTAGGGTAGTAGTATTCGTTGGCGGACCCCAAACCATAGTACCCGGGGGGTGAAATCTTTTTTTATTATTTACCTCCATGATCGCCTCAACGTAAATTTGAGAGGAGTCAGGTTCTTCCCCCTTTCTTATTGCTTCCGCTTCGAGTTTACGATAGTGCTCCTGTTACACAAATCGGAAAAATGTTATATATAATTCAAAAATAAACAATAAACAAATAATTTAAAAGGCAATAATAATGAACTTACTTCAATTTTTTTGTCGTATTCCGTAATGAGGACACGCTAGCCATCCGCATTGCGTACTCCTTTGGTTCTTAACAATAACCTGTAAGGAGTAGGCTCTACGTTGCCAGATTCTTCGGCCTTCGAAAACCAAATACTTGTAGTTACTTAACCAAATATTAATTATTGAAAAGTTAAAGAAATTATTAATGTAAATTAACTTACCATTTTTTCGCGCAAGCGCGCCGCCGAATACGGGCCACCACGGTAGGTGGGCAAAGGTGGCGCACCGGAGTCCCCTTTACGCATGTTACTCTTTGCGCGAGAGCTTTTGGCCTTAAACTCTGCGGTGTCCGAGTAACTTTTTAAGGCGTTCCAGAAATCCGGTGGGACAGTGTAACACCCCTGAATTTCCGACCCTTTAAAAGAAACCAAAACTGTAAAGGACGGGAGGAAATTCGGGTGTTACATAAAAGAAAAAGGAAAAGAATTTTGATAAACGTTAAAGATTAACTTTAAAGATGTGAGTGGAAATTTCGGCAGCATCTACCATAAAACTATCTGTCTTTTATAGAAATCAAAAGTTATTTAAAATCTAATAAAGTAAATGCATCACGGCCTATCAAAACTATATCACGGCAGAACGATTCATGGCCGGCTTCATGATACCCCTACTGCTCAACGTAAGGTCAGAGACCAACGTGTCATAGCAGGGCCATCAAAGATAAGCCATCAACAAGGAAACAAACAGTACACGTCAGTAACTAACATTAAGTTATGTATATGTAACCAACAATTAAATTCAACAAAACAAGGTGGGGAAGATACTCCACTGTGTAAGCACCTACTCCATCTATTTCTCAATTCTATATACTTCTCAATGTCTTCACCGAATTCCATCTCTTCATAAGTTTCATATATCCTCTTATGTGACTAGAGGCCACCATATTGGGGTTTGCAAGACCCACATGGTAACACCTCAGCCAAGGACAGTGACGGCCATGCCGGCGCCCAATGGCAAAGTATGATCATACCCCCGTACAGCGACCATATATAGACGGTCCATGCCTCCGGGAACTAATCCAGCTAGGGTACCAATCCAGTGGAGTCACAGTAAATATCCAACTTAATATCTCATCAAATAAGGGGACTCATTCCCATTCTAATTTCACACAATCCAACATTCTAGTCTTGCGATATCAGAACTCATTCTCTACTATCTCTACGACTGATTCCTACTTGTAGCATTAACTTAATAATATTTAATAGCAGACTATATCCAACATAGCTCATATAATATTGCTACGCAGAGAAAACATATTCAAGATGCAAGAATTAGCTATTGCGTGTACTTACCTGCAACTGCAAGATAATAAGTCGCAAAAGTCACTTTGAAGGAGGTTCTTAAGCCCCTCTTATGAACCGGGCACCTA
This sequence comes from Amaranthus cruentus, assembly GCA_019425755.1. Lineage (NCBI taxonomy): Eukaryota > Viridiplantae > Streptophyta > Magnoliopsida > Caryophyllales > Amaranthaceae > Amaranthus > Amaranthus cruentus. The sequence continues at coordinate 1,496,940 of CM033453.1, forward strand.
TACACGTTAAAAGTAAGACTAATAAGCCTATCTAAATAACATTGATATAAACTACTAACATGAGCACATATCAACTAATATAAGGTTGAAGGTTATATGACTATTCACATGAAGGTAAGTACAGTAACTCGTAGCTTAACTAGGCTGTACATAAAAAAATGTAGCCTTTTACGCAACCCATAACTTGCAACATTTGCTCCTACAACCATAATTCATGCTTAAAATTACAATTAATAAAATGTCATTTGTTAAGTCACAGCAAGTTCATTACAAAGATTCATTCTAATCATTACAAGTAACGTAGGCATAAGCGTAAAAATTCATGTGCAATAATACTCAAAATGCATGCATATATGAATGCACCTAACCCATGTATACCCATACTCTCAAAGCAGTTTAACTTCATAAACAAAACAAAAATCAGCATTAGAGAAAACACGAAGCGTTTAGGAAAGATAGGAACCACTGGCTCTGATGACCACCTGTAACACCCGAATTTCCTCCGTTCTCTTTCGGTTTTGGTTCCGTTCAGAGGGTCGGAAATTCAGGGGTGTTACAGACAGAGTCAGGGCGATAAGGTTGTTGTTCCTGGATCTCAAGGCCCTGACTTTGCCTCTCGGCCTGTTCCCTCTCCCTCTGGGACGCTAGCGTTCGCTCTTTCGTTCTAAGTTTGTTCATTCTATCTCGGTAACGAACAGAGCATCGCTTGTACCATGCATCGTGGACATCGCTATCAATTTGAGGATCCCACTTATAGCATTTATAATTATATGAAAATTCAAAAAAAGAATAAAAAAAATTAGCTATTTTGAGAATGGAATTTAACTTTGTCTAAATTTAAAGAGGGTCGTTAACGTTATACCTTAAATTCGTCCCAATAAATTTTTTTAACCTCCTCTGGCACCTTCTTCCAAGAAGTGCCATGAGGGTCTAAAGACAGTCGAAACGTCTTTCCAATTTTGGAAGAGACGCCCCGTCTTGGATTGCTTTCCGCTGCAGCATCAAATCTAAAGAAAGAACATTAATTTGCAACCTCTACTTTTTAACTAATTCATTTACGATATTAAAGATAACTTACTGTTTGCTTAGCGAAAGCCATGGAAGTAACGGCCTACGATCCCCAGGAATGTCCCAAGAAGCCAAGTGGGGTAAAGTAGGCCGCGTTTGGCGAACGTGTTCGCCTAGAGAGGGCTCTTCTTCTTCTGGAGGGTATGTCGCAAGGGCTTCCTCATCAACCTCCTCAACAACAAAATGAGGTTGTTGTGAGGGAGCACCAAGATCCACATGGTGTCGTGGTAGTGGACGGGTTGGGTGCTGGTTGGGAAGAGAGGCAGAGGCGGCAAAAGGGGAAGATGACCCAGGATAGCCCATTTAGGAGGGGGCAAGTGGTTGATAATTAGAAAAGACCCCCCCTTGGGCATTTGGATTGTTGCAGGAGAGGGGTTGTTGGTTAAGCAGGCTTTGGAAGGATTGGCAAGGGGGTTGGTTGGTGAAGGGTTGAGAAAAGGGCTGTTGAAATTGGTAAGGGCTTGGTTGCTGATAAGCAGGTTGAAAAGGTTGGTGCAAGGAAGGGTTGGTGGGTGTGCTATAGTAACTAGGCTGTTGGAAAACATAGTCACTAGGCAAAATGTTGTTCAAGTCGAAACTCAAAAAATCAAAGAATTCATTGTTAGGATTGTTTTGGTTGTTTGGGTTGTTTGGGTTATTGTTTGGGTTATCAGCCATATTTGCTATGTCAAATAAAGACCACAAAGCCAAAAATCAGAAACTATAATAACATTCATACATGAAGAATACACGAAAAAAAATAAAAAAAATACAAGTAACAAGTAACAAACATCAGAAGTATTATAAATTCAACATAACCTAAACATAACAAATATCAGAATTATATTTTGAATGATTTTCGAAAATCAAAGTAACAAAACCTAACCAAAAATTTAACAAAAACTAACCAAAAAATTAACAAACTAATATAGTTTCGAAAATCAGTAACATATAACAAAAATACTTTCTTTCATTAGGGTATATTTCGAAAATCAGCAACAAAAAAATACTGAGTAACAAAAATACTTTCTTCTATTTTCGAAAATCAGTCAAAAAGACTCATATTTTCATAACAAATTTCGTAAACTAAATTTCGAAAAAAAACCCTTAAAAAACCCTAATCTACAACATGTTTCGAAACAAAAAACCCTAAAAAAACCCTAAAAAATATTAAATATTTCGAAAAAACTAACAAAAACTAACAAATATTAAATATCATACTTGAATAATATCAAAGCTCACTTAACAAAATATATCATACGTAATAATAACAAAGTTCACTTAATAAAATATTTTTGTGATGATTAAATCAAGAAAAAAAAATACTAAGTAACAAATATATTTGTTTGACTTTCGAAAATCAGTAAAAAAGACTCAAACATACCCCTAAAAAAGACTCGAATGCATGAAGAATAACTCAACAAATTCCAACAAAATCAGTCCAAGTCAGTCCAAATTAAAATTTAAACATGCATTATTAAACCCTAAAAAACCCCTAAAATATCGAAAAAAAAAAAAACCTGAAACAAAACCCTAAATTTCGAAATCATCCATAAAACAGCATGTTTAAACCAACACAATTAAAGATGCATGTTTAAACCAAAACAAAAAACCACAAACACATTAAACATGCATGTTTAAACCAAAACAAAAAACCAAAAAAAACGAGAACAATTCATACCTGCTGAGCAAGCATCCCCAAAAACGTCGAAATCATCCATAAAACAGCACAATGCACATATGTTTAAAAAAACAAAGTTAGATAAATCTGGAACCAAAAAATTATCAAGAAATTAACAAAAAAAAGTTTTAAATAAAGATTAAAAAACGACATTACCTTTAAAACACAAGATCAGTTTGCTCCAAGTAGATCCACCGGAAAATACTTAAAAAAAAACGACCAAAACAAGATTTAAGTGAAAAATTAAAGTTAAAATGTAAAGAGTAAAGAGTAATGTAGAAATTTTAAATATTAATGACTAGGATTAGAAACAAACAATAAAAATAATAAGAGTAACATACAATAAAAAGATACAGTATATTAATTTATACTAGTAATAGTTTACATCCAAGTCACCCTCATCGCTAAAATACTCAGCCTCATCATCGTTTTGCTCATCACCGGACAATATTAAATCAACATCAGCATCTTCGTCAAGAATAGGTGTCGGCGATTCTGGTTCATCCTCGCACTCAATGAATTGTCCGAAAGGATTGCGAAGCGATGTGTCAACATTTTGTTCATACGAGACCTGAAAGTGTAAACGCTGTTCCTCTTGGAATGCGCTGTCATCTACCTCATTGGTTGTAGCAACATTAACTTGGTATTTCTTGGGCTTGACTTTGCACACAGCTCGTCAATCTCGTAAATCTCGTCTTAAACTTGGATACGCCATGTAGTAGACTTGGGTCGCTTGACTAGCTAGGACAAATAGGTCATACTTTCCGTACGACCGATTGATGTGGATGTCTACTATCTGGTAGCGTTGGTGAACACGTGTGCCGCATCTACGTCCATGACGATTCGGGTCATACCAGTGACATTTGAATAGAGTCACTCTCTTAATTGGCATTGCTGGATATTCAAGCTCTATAATGTCTTCAAGCCGGCCGTAGAAGTCGTCTCCGTCTTCACTGTCATCGGCTGCTTTAACACACACGCCGCTATTGTCTGCGGCTTTTCTCGTTGCGTGTTTGTTAGTTTGGAACTTATAACCATTGACGTAACAGATGTTATACGTTTTTGCATACTTCAAAGGTCCCTGTGCCATGTCTTTCAGTATTTGGCCGTTCGGAGCACAATCGAGATGACCGGCAAAAGCCTGTAAATACCAAACATAGAGTTAGACTATATGAACAATAATATGGTAAAGAAAACAACAGAGACTTACATAATGTTTGAAGAATATTGGAAATTGCTCTTCGAGTAAAGCATCGAACTGGTCCCGCGGCATGGAAGGAGGCACAGCAGAACGTAGCTGACTTATGAACCTTCTTAGATACGGTTAAACCTCAGGACAGTTCATCAGAACATACCGGTGTGCGATTTTAAGATCTTCGTCGTCTAGCAATTTTGTTTTACCCCTCCCATGGAATCTGACTTGGTGAGTGAAAATCGGAATGACACCTGATCTGTCATTGTTCTTACCGCCGTCGTCGTGCATAGGAAGGTCTCTATATCTACATCTTACCTCTGGCTCAAAGTAATGAGATACAAAATGAGAAGCCTCTTCGGTAAGATATAGATTGCACATTGTCGCTTCAACATGGGTTTTGTTTCCAACATTCAGTTTCAGATGACGTAAGTACCTAATTGTAAATAAATATATTAATTTGACAAGACATAACAAAACAATTAAAAAATCATAAATATTAATTGGATGAAGTGCACATACCGTTCGAAAGGATACATCCACCTATATTGAACGGGTCCAGCTATTCTCGCCTCGTATGGTAAATGGACGGGTAAATGCTCCATGCAGTCAAAGAACGAGGGGGGCAAGATCTTCTCCAATTTGCACAGTATAACTGATATTTCGGACTCTAATTTCATCATGTCAGACGTTTTCAGTCTTGGAGAAGTTATTGTCTTGAAAAACAAGCTTAATTCAGTTAGAGCCTCCCAAACAGGTACTGGGAGAAGCTCACGAAAGTCAATCGGAATTAAGCGTTGCATGAAAACGTGACAATCGTGGCTTTTCATTCCGAATATGGAATGCTTGTTCATGTCAATGTTCCTAGCCAAGTCGGACACATAACCATCTGGAAACCTTAACGTCTTGAACCGGTCAAGCAGAGCATAAATCCCTCTATCATCTAGAGTGTAAGATGCCATTGGGATTTCGTTCCCCACCGGATGCAATGCACTTCTGATGCCGAGCTCCTGCATGTCTCTACGTGCACCAATATGATCCTTTGTTCCCTTTTCGACACGCATCACTGTATTAAATATGTTATCAAAAAAGTTCTTTTCAATGTGCATCACATCAAGACAGTGTCTGATCATATTAGTTTCCCAGTACAGTAAGTCCCAAAACACACTTCTTTTTTTCAACCCCCCAGTGTACGGTCCATACGTGTCGTTATATTCGCGAGCACCATCCTCGTACACTCTCTTCATCCCGCACATGTCAAGCTCCGCAAGTAACTCAACACCGGTACGAATAGGTGGGGCATGACCTTCCTCTTGAACCCTTGCCATGAAGTTAACCCGGTCCCGTCTGAACGAATGACGCTCAGGCAAAAACATACGATGGCAGTCAAACCAACACATCTTCCTGCTGTGTCTCAAATAAAAGGCCTTTGAATCGGACATGCAATAAGGACATGCTTTTTACCGTGAGTACTCCAACCAGATAACATCGAATATGCCGAAAAGTCACTTATTGTCCACATCAATGCCGCTCTAAGACAAAAGTTTTGTCCCGTGTGCACATCATAGGTCAAGATGCCGTCTCTCCACAACATCTTAAGCTCCTTTATCAAAGGCTGCAGGTAAATATCGATGTTCTGCTTGGGGTTATCAGGCCCTGGCGCAATGACTGTCAAGAACATGTATGGTGTTTTCATGCACATCCACGGAGGGAGATTGTACGGTGTCAGGATCACTGGCCACGACGAATACTGTCTTCCTGAGCAACCAAACGGATTGAATCCGTCTGTACACAAACCAAGCCTCACATTTCTAATCTCGGCAGCAAAATCTGGATGTGTTGCGTTGAAATGTTGCTAGGCCTCAGAGTCTGACGGGTGACACATTTCCCCCTCTTCGCTGTGGTGCTCAGCGTGTCATCTCATCTCACAGGCTGTCACTCGAGACGCATACAACCTTTGTAAGCGTGGGCCAATCGGAAGATATATAAATTGTTTCCTTGGAATTCGTCTATTTCCCACGTCGTCTCTGACCCACCTTGTTGTTGAACACGTACGACAACGCTTGGCGTTAGCAGTACGACCCCAATAGATCATACACCCATTAATGCAACAATCAATCCTCTCTAACGGCAAGCCAAGCCTCGCTATTTGCCTCTTTGTGTCGTAAAAATTGGATGTCATCGAGTTCGGTTGCGGTAAAGCCTCCCGCATCAAAGTGCACATATCATCATACAACCTCTCAGAGCAATTATGTTCTGTCTTTACATTGATCATCCCACCTATAATCGACATCTGAGAGTAATTTTCGCAACCTTCATATAGTGGAGTGTTTGCGGCACTGAATATTTGAAAAAACTTTAAAGCCTCCGGATTCGGCTCTACGGGAATTGCGTATGCAAGCGACTGCACCTCCACGTAACCGTATTCATTTTGGGGAAAAAAAATTTCGTACGCATCCGGAAATCTACTTGCAGCAGCATCATGCACCATACGAGCGTAGTTATTTTCCTCCGCTATCGGCTCGTGGGGTAAAACATCTTCAGGCAACTGTTACCTAGCAAACGCATTATTGCCGCTGCTACCTTCACCGGCGGCAATATCGTAATGATACCTCCAATCGTAATAATCTTCGACAAAACCTCTCCTTAGCAAATGCTCCCTCACATCATTTGGATTTTTAAGCACAACATTTTTGCATCTCGCACAAGGACATCTAATTTTTGATGAATGACTCTTCGACAATGCAAGTTTTATAAATTCTGCTAATCCCCTAATGAACTCTAAATTAAAGGACCGGTCATCAAATTCTCTTTCGTACATCCAGTTTCTATTGTACAAATAATACCTACCGTCATCCGTCATCGTGTACACCTATAATAAATTTTAAAACACACTTAAGCTTATAAGTATTAAAAAACTAAATTTTATGATAAACAAAAATAACACATGAACAAACCAAATTGATGCATAAAATAATGGTACAGAAATAAACAAAATATTAAATTAATCTAATACTATTTCATTCAATCATTATACGAATATAAAAACATATTTCAAATAATTAAGAGTATTTTTACACAAATAAAACAAATAAAAAACATACAAAAATCAAATATCAAACATGTATAAATTAAATTAAATAAATTATCACCAACCACAAATGATTTATTTTCATGCATAATTACATATAATAATAATCATACATGTACAATTTAAAAAAAATTTACAATGTCAGAATTATACCTTCCCACAAAACCGAGTTTCGTTTCCGTTCGTTCACAATCACTACGAAATCTGTTTGATTTTTTGCGTTTGGCGTATCAAATACTAACATTTACCTGGTTATATAGGCAAAACACAAAACGTATGCGACTATTTATGCGACTACTATCTAAATTTGAAAATAAAACTGTGCATTTTTTTCCCGCTAAAGTGTTAGGCGACGCAATAGGCGACAAACAAGGTGCAGGCGACAAAACAGGCGACAAAGACCTTTGGTCGCCAGCTTGGAAGAAGGATTTTAGTTGCCTATTGCGTCGCCTATTTTCTCCTGTCAGATTTTCCGTGCGTCACCTAAGCTAAATGTTTTTGTATTGATTTAATGCCCTATTTAATTTGCCAAAAAGATAAAACAATCACTACAACAAATTTAGCTTTTTGCAACATTGAATTTAGTGGCATTAAAAAAATGTCATTGATTCATCTTGTTAGTGTAATAATTATTGGTTTTTATTTTTAGTTCCACTATAATGTGATTTTGCGACACTTAATTTGGTCTTTAGTAGCATATGTAATTGTCACTATAGTCGATAGTGACATTTGTTAGAAATGTCACTTGATCCTATGTCGTTAAAAGTTTTAGTGTGACTTTTTAATATGCTACTAAAGGGTCTAATAAATGTCACTAAATCCTCTATATACTCTATAAGAAATTGAAAATAGCGACATTTAACTAAAAGTAAATTATGTTCTGGTGAATATAAAACATTTAATATGAATATGCCAATAGAAACAAACATAAACATATTCAATTAGTATAGGAGGAAATAGTATTGTAAGATCACGAGAGCCAAATCAAGTAAATTTGACGAGCACGTAATAAGTAGGGGTGTATATGTTTCATTTTAAATTTATTTTTATATTAATTCGATTCATCAAGTCTAACTAAATTAAATTTGCTTTTTTCCATTTTTCAATCCAATTCCAAACAATGTTTTTATTAAACCAAATAAAACCAAACTGATGAATGACATTCCAAAACACCAAATCAAACCGTAAAATCATATTAGCTTAAACAAATATTTAAAATAGTAACAATTAACTAAACTCAAATAAATGATCAAAAATCAAATATATTAATTACTTCAAATTTAATGGGACAGAGAGTATAAATTATGCATGTGTCCAAATTTCTGTTAGAGAGTATATAACATATTACGGGCCTCAACCATAAGCTTAAGCTTTTGGTTGAGTTGGTTCCTTGACATGGTATCAGAAGCCAGTGTGACAAGAGGTCACAGGTTCGAATCTCAACCACCCTCATTTAAAAGTGGAATATTTAGCACCAGGTATGAGGAGGGCCTGTGTTGCATCCACACTTCTAGCCCAAAGGGCTCTCGTGTCACTACAAAATATTGTACCAATTGTGACATTTAAAATATCAAATTATGTCATTTATTAATTGTCATCAAATTATTTGGTGACACTTGTAGAAAGTGTCATAAAATAAAATTGAAATATTAGGATAATGCTTTAAGAATGGTGACATTTTGATGAAGTGTCAAATAAATTGCGTCAATATAACATATCTTGGGGCCTCAACCATCAGCTTAAGCTTTTGGTTGAGTTGGTTCCTTGACAATTTTTCATTTTGGTTCGTCCCACTTAATTTGCATCATTTCTATTTTTAGATAATGGCCCACCACTTTCTTTTAGTCTTATCCATAGATGTTACCTCTCTTTTAATTTCATCCACACAATTCTTTCTCTTTTCATTTATTATCACTTTCTTAAAAATACACCAATTCCTCTTTAATGCAATTTAAAAGGGACGGAGTGGTAATGACTAAATTAAGTTATCAAATTTCAAGTATTGAGTTACATCATGAATATGTCAATGATTGGACACTTATTTAGCATCGTTAGAGTATATAACATCAACTATAAACTTAAGCTTTTGGTTGAGTTGGTTCCTTGACATGGTATCAGAAGCAGTGAAACAAGAGGTCACAGGTTCGAATCTCAACCACCCCTCATTTAAAAAGTGGAATATTCAGCGCCAGGAATAAGGAGGGCATGTGTCGCATTCACACTTCAAGTCCAAAGGGCTCTCGTGTGAGGGGGCGTGTTAGAGTATATAACATATCCTAGAACCTCAACCATAAACTTAAGCTTTTTATTGAGTTGATTCCTTGACAATCACACAACATAAATATTTGGTAGTACTTCTTGTTTGTAGTTGCTAACGGGTGGTTTTTCCTATCATACGTTTATCATTTTTGACCCCTATATCATAGCAAATATCGTTACTATAAGGAAAAAAGCACAATCTTATAATCTCATTTATTTTCTGTCATTTTCTTCTCTTTCTAACCAATATAAAAATCAATCAATTGACATTCACATGATAGAGAATAAGTCCTTATATTATCAAACTCTATCAGGATATAATATAACCAATAAAAGTATATTTTAAACATCTTTTGATTAAGACACAATGTTCTACCTCATCAAAAGTTGTGAAATGATATCCATCTTTAATGAAGACAATATTAATATTTTAGAATATGATTCGAAAAAATAGTAAAAGTAGAATAATATCAATGGATAATTAATCGCTACAAACATGATACATGTGTATACATGAATTTGAATTCTAAATCGACTTTTACTTTTTGAACCCTCAAATCATATTTGAATGTAGGTTTGGATTTGAATCCATAAAACAAAAAATAGGGCTCGAGTCCTTGATCATAACCTCATTAGTAATTGGATACTCCTCGAATCTTCAAATCATAACTTTTCTTCGAAGTAATTGTTCAATTTTTTTATATTAATGCTATATTTGGTAGTCGATATTAAATAGTGCAAAATGATATTAAAAAGTTAGTGTAATTTTGATGCGAAAATTTCTTGACAATTTTGAAAGAGAATGGTTAGGACCCAACAATGGTAAAAACGATGTAGAAGTTGAGTGAAAAATAGAGGATAAACAAAACAACAATCAAACTACAACAAAATGATGTGTTTATGAGGTATCTAATGATACCTCCCCCTCAAAAGATGATTTCTTTCATTAATATAATCAACATTACACTAATGACAAAACAAAAACTCTTGAGAACAAACTCTCAAGATGGTGAATCCATTCAACAATAGAAGTCACCCACAATCTAATATAAACTAGAAGAGACTCTCTTGGTTCTCAAACCCTTGCCTATCTAATGTGTATTAGCCTCATCACACCCTATAATGAAGTTCTAAGGACCCTTATATAGCCTTAGAACTAATTAGAATAACCTAGCACATAAGGGCTTAAAGTCCACAAAAAACCGGGACAAAATAGAAACTAACGAATGAGAGGGGTTGTTGCTCGCTCGGGTCGAGCTCCCTCGCTCGCCGGGTCGAGCCACTGTCCAGTAGCTAGTGCCTGCATGCTGCAACATTGCTTGACTCGAGCAGCTTTGCTCGATGGGTCGAGCAGCTCACCAACGCTGCTGCTGGCATCGTGTGTTTGCTGCCTTGATCAAGCCAATGCTCTCCTCGATCCCTTGCCATGATTGTCGTGAGATTTGGTGCTTGCACAACAAATTTCAATGCTTATGGTTGTTCTCCAATTATTTCCTTTTTTTATAAAACTAAGTCTAATGCATTAACATTTATAATGTGGTACCAGATGGATATGAAACATTGTGAAACAAAAACTTTTTTATAATCAGAACTCTATTTCTATGGAATGACATTGTACATTTCATGAGAAATTACACTACAAGTCATTCTCATTACCACCTTCTAATACGAACAATCACACGAACCAGACAAACCACACAAACCGTAAGTGAATACACTCTCGAAAATTTTTCCTAATTTTATATCAACTACTTAGGGGCATTATGGTTTAGGCCCTTACACTATGTTTGGATAGCAAATTAGGAGAGAAAAGAAAGGAAGGGAAGGGGAAGGAAAGGAAGGGAAAGGAAAGGGAGGGATAAGGAGGAAAAGTGTATATTGTTTGTTTAGAAGGGAAGGGAAGGGAAAAGGAAGGAAAGTGTTTTCCTTCCAAATCTTTCCTCTTTAGGAGAGATTATTTTCTTAACAAAATTTATTCAAATTTTCCTTCCAAATCCCTCCCCTTCAAATCCCTTCCCTCCAAATTTGTTATCCAAACAAGGGATACCTCCTCCCTCCAAATCCCTCCCCTTCCTTTCCCTTCATTTCCTTCAATCCAAACACACCCTTAGGGGCGGTGATGAGAAGCTTCAAGAGGAGGTGTGTTAGTCTCTAGGTAGAAATTACTCATGGACTCGTAATGTAGGTGGAGCATTATGAGGGACTTGTGATGCAGGTGGAGCATCATGAGTGGTTATACTTGAAAACGAGTATGTTGATAGGTCTTGGTTGGAGACTTATCGTGATGGGTCTTGATTAGAAACTTATCGAGATGTGTGGCTTTAGCACAAGCTTTGCTTCGGTTTTTTGCTTGAGATATGTTCACTATGTATTGATGAGGTCGTTTGCTGACTACGAGTTCTCGTCAAGGTGGAGATTGTTGTTAATATGCCTCGAACTCGGGTTCAAGGGCGTCACGGGATGCGAAGAAGCTCACGGCTCGTGAATCAGGAGCAAAAAGTTTCTGTCTTGAGGTTTAGTGCAGTCGCGGCTCGCGACGTCATGTACGACCAGCGAATTTCAGTGCAAAAGTTTCTATTTCGGGATTTTGTCATGTCGCGGCCCGTGAGTAAATGTACGGCTCGTGACCTGCTAGGCGAATTTTGCGGGTTCAGTTTTTCGCACGTTTTTTGACGGTTACCTTTATTTGTGGCCGGTTATTTTGTGAATACTTGGGCTCCAAGTATCTTTTACGAAAAGTTTACTTTATAAACACCCTCTTATTAGTACTAGGAATTATTAATTCACAAAATAGAGAGAGATCACAAGAGAGCCATTATTCTTTGTGATTGAGGATTGATTCATCTTGTAAATCTTTGCGGTTCATAGTACAATTATTTGATCTCGGTGCCGGTGGACGTAGCTATCACATTGATGGTGAACCACGTTAAATTTCTTGTGTCTTTTCTTATTATTTCCTTTGAATCTTTATTGTTTCATTATTGTTTTTACGATCTTGGCTTCTGTTGTCGCACAACAACAGGTATAATAAAATGCAATCGTAAGTCTTGATATTTAATGGAGCTATGTGTTTTTAATTTTTTTTGTCTCATGAAATTTGTCTTATCTTTTTGGGCAAATGTTTTTGGATAATTTTTTGGCAAATTTTATTTCACTTATTTTCTACTCCAAACATTTGTTATTTTGGTACGTCTCTTTTAATTTGTGTCCCTATCAATTTTAATTAATCTCATTTTTACATTATAACTCTTTTTTTATTTTAACTACACAATTTATTCACCCTCTTTATTTTCTTAAAATCTCTCATGTTCTCTTTGATTTAATTTTAATAGAAACGGAGGGAGTAAATATGGAGGTTACAAGTGTTTATTTTGAATTAATGGAAATTCAACTTAAAAGTCACTATACCCACCCCACCACTTATGAATTATTTTTTTTTATTTTGCGTAGGTTAGATCAATCCTACAAGAAGGGAAAAATGAATTTATTTTTTTAAGAGATAAAATCGAATCTATCTATGTTAAAAAGGATAAAATTAAATTTCAATGTTACACAAAATTTCAAAAAATTATGGATGAGATAATATATATATATACGATCAAATTTTACCCGCTAACAATGAAAGTCAAAGTTATTTCTATATTTTTATATCGTACGGTGATGATTTATAAATATAAGTTACTTTTTATTATTTTTTATATATGTTATAATATAAGAAATAAATTCAATTTATATACAAATTCAATAATTTTTTTATGTTTTGAATTACCGTGCTTGGCAAGGCCGCACGGGTTTCAAACTAGTGAATGCACTAACCTACAACTTGTACGATTAAGTTTCTATTTCTTTATATATTATTATTGAAACACAATAATTCTTTTATTTTCTCAACTTTTTTTCAAATTTCATAAAAATGACTTCAACTTCTCCAGTCCTTTCGTCTCCATCTTCTTCATCATCCTCTTTACCTTCTTTTTTCACCCAAGAACACGAACATCCTAAACAACTCCTAATTTGAATGGAGGAATATTGAGGGAAAAGAAAGGAAATAAAACCTGATTTTGGAGGAAAATTGAGAGAAAAAAAGGGAAATAATTTGGAGACATGGATATCTTGGCCCCTTGTTTCAATAGCAAAAAGAGAGAGAGGTTTTGGAGGGAACAAATTTGGAGGAATTAACTCCTTTCATTTTGTTAACATCAAAATCTCTCCATAACAGGAAAGATTTGGAAGGAAAATGAAATTTCTTTCATTCTCTTCCCTTTCCTTCCTGTAGAAACAATGAAGTCTTTTTCCTCTCTTTCCTCCCCTTGCTTTCCCTTCCTTATCTTTCTCTTCCTTTTTTTTCCTGCTAATTTGCTATTCAAAAATAGTGTAAGAGTAATCCACCATTGTGACGAGCATTAAATGCTTTTATTAAGATTTGCCTATTTATTGCAAAAAGTTATTATTGAATTGAATTTAATATTTGATTTGATGAATTAATTAATAGTAAAGGTTCGATAGTTATGTCGATCATATTACCAAGCTATCACCATCATCATCATCATACCCAGTGTTCCCGCACATAGATCATACTATGGTCAGGGTCTGGGGAAGGAAGGTCGACGGCGTCTCATACCCATAAGGAGAGGGCGGTCAAAAAAGTCCTTCGGCTCAAGAGGGGCTTCAAAGATAGGAACCTGCAACTATCCGAAATCCTGCATCTTACACCCACGTTAGCTAAGCATAGGAATCAACTAACTGCAAGCATAGTGAGTGACTTACACAACTAATAGGATACATACAGGTAACTAAGAAACGATACAGGTAAGAGAGGCGGTAAAGAGCGATGACGAAAGGCAAAGAACAATAACAAACAAGTCTAGTAATCTAGGACGTGGATAAGGCGCCGCTATTTGAACCTATCTCCGGTCAGGTCCTTAGAGAGGTGAAGATTAGCTTCATATTATCAAACTATGTGGATGAGAATTTGAAGATTAACTTCATAATAGGATTCACAAGTATTGAAATAGATTGTAAAAAACATACCAAACATTTAGGGTGTAATGAAAACCAATTGGACTATATAAATCATTTTTTTATAAGAACAAATTTTTATTAAAAAAGAGACATATAAACAATTAACTCTTTCGCCTGCATAAAAAAACCTTGTAGGTAAAAGCCATAAAAATTATTAAAATTTTTTTTTAATAATTTTAATAATTTTGATTTTTACTAATTCAAATTTATTTATTTTTATGGGTTATTTTTTTTGGAGTATAAGATAAACTAAACCTTATTGTAAAAATTATAAAATTTTGAGCAAAATATAATATAATAAATTTCTTTAATTGTCCCACATGAACGAGAGTGTAATCAACCTTGGCCTCCCTTATGTATATATAGTATGTCATATCATTTTATTGAAAATTTGAAACACAATAATTCCATTATTTTCTTAACTTTTGTTCAAATTTCATAACAATGACATCAACTTCTCCGCTCCGCTCATCTTCGTCTTCTTCATCCTCTTTACCCAACAACTCGAACATCCTAAACAGCTCCGACGGCCAGATTTTCATTATCGACGACAACGTCGCCGATCAAATGCCAGCCATCCATACGTCTTTAGAATTTCTCTCCGACATAACCGGAGATATTCTCTCCAAAGTCATCGAATACTGCAAAACCCATGCCCAAAACCCTAATAATACTGACCCGAATTGGGATAAAGAATTCGTAAATGAACTTGATCAGAATACCCTTTTTCAACTTATTCTTGCTGCTAAATCTTTGGAAATTCAGTCTTTATTTGATTTGACTTGCCAATCAATGGCTGAAATCATGAAAGGGAAATCAATGGAGGAGATTAGAAGGATCTTTAATATCAACACCCATTATTTCAGATCGATAAGTGATGAAGAAATGATTCGGAAAATCAATCATACGGGAAGATCAAGTTCATCATTAAGATCATCATCATCATCATTATCACCATCATCATATCCTTTTTGTATGATCTTTTGTCTGCCATTTGCAACACTTTTTGAAAGATTTAAAACAATGGTATCTTCTTTTAATTCATGTTCTTCCAAGAAGATGGTAATACTGTGTAGTTCTGAAGGGAAGATATTCAAAGTGGAAGAAAAGGTGGCATTGCAGAGTGAGATGATCAAGAACCTTCTAGAAGAATGTGATAATCGAGTTATTCTTCTAGAAGTAAACACACTGATTCTGTCGAAGGTTCTAGATTACTGCCAAAAACATGTTATTAATGATGATAATGATGATGATCATGATGAACTCATCAATTGGGAGGCAAGATTTGTGATGGTTGATCAGAAGACACTTTTTGATGTTATTAATGCTGCCAACTATTTGCAAATTAAGTCTTTGCTTAATTTTACATGTCATTTTTTGGCTTATATGATTTTAGAACAATAATGCTGAGAATTATGGTTGTAGGTGTAGATTTGATAGGTGATGTCATTTTTTAGGTTTTAGATTTTGGACTAATTGGTGTACAAGGTTGATTGTTCTCTTATGTTTTAGATTTGATTTGCATGATTGTTAATTTTGAATATTACTTTTTCCGTTCCATATTAGTTGCACCATTTGCTTTTTTACATACGCTCCCTAATGTACGAATTGAATCTTTAATATCTCTAGTTATACATATTGAGAAATTAAAAAAGCTAAAAATTAATAAACTTTGAATTGAGACGACTCAAACAAGATCTCATATGACTATGTTTTAACTTTTAGATTATCGACAACATAAAAGTCAGTTTTGCTTAATGAATAGTACCGCAGTCAATAATGTTGCAAGTAAAAAAGAACGGAAGAAGTACAAGATAAGATTTATGAGAACGCTTAATTAATAACATTTGAGTAATGAAATATTGTGACAATTATTAAGTTATAGGAGTAGTTACCAAATAAGATCATGTATAACTGATTTTTCATATATCTCTTTTTTAAGTTGAGTTCACACTAGAATGCATTAGAAGGTTAATTTATATCTCTTTACATTAAGTTAGATTAGTCCTTTATGCACACTTTAGTCAGCTAACACAAAGCATTTTTGTAGCCATTTTTGTCTCTAAGACTGTCAACAAAGAGGTTTTGAAATGTTATTCTCTCGCTAAAATGCTGATAGCTTACTCTGTCCAAGTTTTTTTTTATTGTTCTATTTGCATGGACACAGTTATTAAAGATAGTATAGGGACCACTTAAAAGTGAATAGTGGGGAATTTTAAGTTATTATATTAATTGTAAAAGTGGTTGTTGGGGTATTGTAAGTAGTAAAAGTGGGGGTATTTTAGACATTACTTGTGTGGATTTGGGGTATTTAGGTAAAAAAATTGACAAAAAAGAAAATGTGACAATTGATATGAATTTGCCAAATAAGGAAATGTGACAATAGAAAAGACTTGAAGGGAATATTTATTTACGAAAGGATAAAATTTTCTTAAAATGTGACAATTGATATAAATTTGCCAAATTAGGTACTTTTTGCCACTTTTCCTTTGATGTATCAGAAAATCATATATATTATTTCTTTTTTTTCAATTATTTATAAAATCTTTTTTATTTTGTTTATTAAATGAGTAATGTTTAGTGTATTTATAAAATCTTTTTTATTTTATTTATTAAATAATTATTATTTAGTGTATTGAACATTTTAAGATACTTAAAACATAATATACTTTTATTAGGATTTTTTTTGTTATTTATACAATTGGTTACATGTAATGATGTTAGTTCTAATATCATTCAGGTTGTGACTATTTTTATGTAGGTCAATTATATTTTTCATGACAAAAACTATTTTTTTCGTTTAAACTTTTATGTAAAATAATTTTACATATTTTTGTGTTAATTTTGATTTTGAAATGTTTTATTAATTGTTGTAATAATTTGTATAAATTAATTAATATATGTCAGAAAATTTAATAAAAACTGTGCATCACACGGGCACTATCTAGTTTAGTAACTATAACATAACAATTCTTACAATATTTCATTACTCAAACGTTATTAATTTAAGTGTTCCCATAAAGGTAGAATTTAATGGTAAGTAATCTTAGCGTGTAATATTCAAAATTAAAGATTCAATTTGTACATTAAGGAGTGTAAAAAGCAAGCAAATGATGCAAAAATTAACAATCAAGCAAATCAAATCTAAAACATAAGAGAACAATCAACCTTGTACACCAATTAGTCCAAACACTCTAAAACCTAAAAAATGACATCACCCATATATCTAATCTACACCTACAACCATAATTCTCAGCATTATTGTTCTAAAATCATATAAGCCAAAAAATGACATGTAAAATTAAGCAAAGACTTAATTTGCAAATAGTTAGCAGCATTAATAACATCAAAAAGTGTCTTCTGATCAACCATCACAAATCTTGCCTCCCAATTGATGAGTTCATCATGATCATCATCATTATCATCATTAATAACATGTTTTTGGCAGTAATCTAGAACCTTCGACAGAATCACTGTGTTTATTTCTAGAAGAATAACTCGATAATCAGATTCTTCTAGAAGGTTCTTGATCATCTCACTCTGCAATGCCACCTTTTCTTCCACTTTGAATATCTTCCCTTCTGAACTAGACAGTATTACCATCTTCTTCGAAGAACATGACTTAAATCTTTCAAAAAGTGTTGAAAATGGCAGACAAATGATCATACAAAAAGGATATGATGATGGTGATGATGATGATGATGATGATGATGATCTTGATCTTCCCATATGATTGATGATTTTCCGAATCATTTCTTCATCATTTATCGATCTAAAATCATGGTTCTTGATATTAAAGATCCTTCTAATCTCCTCCATTGATTTCCCTTTCATGATGTCAGCCATTGATTGGCAAGTCAAATCAAATAAAGACTGAATTTCCAAAGATTTAGCAGCAAGAATAAGTTGAAAAAGGGTATTCTGATCAAGTTCATTTACGAATTCTTTATCCCAATTCGGGTCAGTATTATTAGGGTTTTGTGCATGAGCTATGCAGTATTCGTTGACTTTGGAGAGTATATCTCCGGTTATGTCGGAGAGAAATTCTAAAGACGTGTGGATGGCTGGCATTTGATCGGCGACGTTGTCGTCGATAATGAAAATCTGTCCGTCGGAGCTGTTTAGGATGTTCGAGTTGTTGGGCGAAGAAGAAGGTAAAGAGGAGCAAGAAGACGAAGATGAAAGGAGTGGAGAAGTTGATGTCATTGTTATGAAATTTGAACAAAATAAAATTGAGAAAATAATGGAATTATTGTGTTTCAAATTTTCAATAATATGACATACTATACATGAAGCAAAGAGGAAACTATGTAGGAGTATATATATATCATCATATTCATAAGAAGGGAAGCCAATGGTTGATTACAATCTTGTCCACGTGTGACAATTAAAGAAATTAATTATATCAAATTTTACTCAAAATTTTGAAATTTACCCATTGAAATTAATAAATGACCAAGACTCTGTTTAGTTTACCTTATACTCCCTCCGTTCCTTAAAGAAATTCTCACTTTCCATTTTGGGATGTTTCATTGTTGTTCCCATAAGGAATCTTTCCATTTATATCACAAATGTTGGACAAAAATAATCTCATCCATCCTCATTTTAATATTTTAATAATGATTATGGGCACATATCTTCCACTAACTCCTATGGCTGAACAAAGTTAGGTCTAAACCGTAAACTAAATCGAACCAAACCGGAATTTTAGTATTTGGTCTAGTTTACGGTTTAAATGGTTTGGTCTGGTTTTTTTCAAATTAAATTACGGTTTACGGTCTGGGCTTGGTTTTTTATTTTTTAGACCAGACCGAACCGCAAACCGTAATATGGTTGAAAATTATAATTTTGTATTTAAAAAATTAAGTTGCTACCTAGATATTTTAAGATGTAGTTATTTTTATATAGCAATATATACTTGAATGATGTTGATGTTATCAACTAATTATAATTGTAGGTGTGAAATATTTGTATAAATACATGTATTAATTTGGAGTAAAATAAAAAAATAAAAACCGTAGACCAGACCAAACCGGACCGTTCTAAAACGGTTTGGTGCGGTCCAGTCTGGTGATCTAAACGGTCCGGTCCGATCTGGAAAATTTTAAGACTGGAATTTCTGGTTTGGTCTGATTTTAGTGTCAAACCGGACCGTGTTCACCCCTACTAACTCCATTTTAACATTTTTATATTCTTTATGGTCCCCACATGTTTCCAACATTTTTTAATTAATTGTGGTCCTCGTATTTTTTCCACTAACTTTCTTTAAATACTTTTTTAATATTTGTGCTCCCCACTTTTTCCCCATCAAATTTATTATTCCATAAAATAATATCTCCATTATCTAAAAAATTTCACTTTTCTTAATTTCCGTGAACATTCCCTATAGGAACATCAATAGGGAACGGAGGGAGTACTAAGCAAAAAAAAAAAACCGATAAAAAAAAAATTTTAATCAGCAAAAATAAAAATTAGTTTTAATTATTGGCATATACTCCCTCATATTCAAAATTATTGTCTACTTTTGATTGGACACGGATTTTAAGAAAATAGTAGTCGAAGTATTTTAAGTGATTATAATAATTGTAAAGGTGGTAGCTGGGTATTTAAGTGATTATAATAATTGAAAAGGTGGTAGGTGGGGTATTTTAAATAATATAAGTTGGGGTAGTTGGGTGTATTTAGGTAAAAAATCTTTACCAAAAATAGAAAGTGGACAATTAGAGTGACTTGACTAAATAAGAAAAGTGAATAATAATTTTGAATAGGAGGGAGTATATTTTATTGAACTGGTAATTACCTACTACGGAGAAGCTTGCTCATTGGGTTATTTAGTGTGAAGCTCTTTGTGTGTTGCGTCAGCGGGGCGATGAATCTAGGGATCATTTATTTAGTTTTTGCGTCCTCTTACGTTAAGGGTTTTTTCATTGCATTAGACACTTTGTTACATGTTTCTCTTAACCTTCTTCTTTTAATTAATGATGTAGTGATGAGAAAGAACAATAAAGGCTTGATCTATGTTATGCTTTAGGTTTAAATATTGTATCAAACATGGATGTAACGCAATTTTTGTGTTTTGAGGGAACCAGGGCTCCCAGCTCTTCATGTTGCTCTCATAATATATTATTTTTTGAACCTTTTTTTCAAACTTATTTTTTAAACTATTTGGATATATATATCACTACTAAAAAACATGGAGTTTCTTGACGCTTTATTTTAGACGCTTGGTTAACCGTCTAAAAAAAACGGAGCTTTTAGACGCTTAATTTTCGACAGTACAATGCGTCTAAACTACTGATTCAAAGCGTCCAAAAAAATAAATAAATAAATAAATAAAATGTAAAATATTACCGCCTGTTAGATTACCCAAAATTTTCAAAACACAAAACCCGCATAAACAAAACGAAAACGCTTCTCCTTCTCCCTCTCCCTCAAACTGCTCTTGCCTCTCTAAACCCTAACTCCCTCTACCGGCACAGATTCTCCCACCGGCGGTTGTCGCCTCCCCCTCCACTGGCGGCCGGCATCAGGACACAGACAGTACCGGCGGTTGTCTGTACCGTTCGCTATATTGTCTGTACCATTCGTACTCTGCATCAGGTTTGTACCATTTGCTTTTTTTTTTCTTTTTTTTTCTTGAAAATTTCAATACATTTGATTGAATAAATTTGTATGCATCAGATTATATTCGCCTCCCCTGAAAATTTCATCAAATCTTGTTGCAACAGATTATACACGGCCAGGTTTTTTTTCACTCTTTTTCTTGTAAATTTCAATATATATTGTATGCATTTTTTGTTTCTTGAATATTTGTTAGTAAATTCCTTGAATATTTCTTAGTACATTTATGATTTTTGTGTTAAATTATTGATTTTTTTTTGTTTATAATAGATTTGAAGATATTAAACAATTTGAAAATTTGTTGGAGTGATTTATCATCTATTTGTTAATTGTATGCATATGGAATTTTTTAATCTTACTATTATATAATATGCATAGGATGTCTCAATATATTGATAAGAGTTGGATAAATAAACCAAGAAATTCAGAAGCTTATATGAAGGAGGTTAGTGACTTTATGGAATTTGCAAAGAAAGGGACACAAAATGGTTTCATTAGATGCCCTTGTTGCAAGTGTCAAATTGATAGAAAAAAAATCTTACCACTAGAGGAGGTTGAAAGACACATTTTGTTTAAAGGGTTTTATAAAGAATACAAGGATTGGATATTTCATGGACCTATGACTGTTGCAGAGAATGTGTGTAATCAAATAGGCATTCCATTTATAGCTTCCAATGGATCAGAAAACTTAGGTCAAGATGATATATCGGGATTACTTCGAGATGCTTTTGGGTCAAATATTTTAGGTGGTTCTGAGTTTGGTGGTGAACATAATGATGAGGGGTTTGCTAATGAGACAATAGAGGAACCTAAATTTCAATATGAATCTAATGAATTTCCTACACAACAACCTGATGTGAACTCTTCTTTTGAAGAAATCAAATTTAGCAAGCTTTATGAAGCTTCCAATGAACCTCTTTATGAAGGTTGTACTTCCTTTTCAAAGCTATCATTTATCTTGCACCTTTTTCACCTTAAGTGCTTGTTCAAGTGGCCGGATAAATCATTCTCAATGTTGATTGATCTTTTACTTGATGCATTTCCACAAATAAAAAATTTTCCTTCTTCATACTACCAAGCCAAGAAATTTATCATGGATTTAGGTTTGGGATATGAAAAGATCCATGCGTGCCCTAATGATTGCACATTATATTGGAGTGAGATGGCGGGGATGGATTCTTGCCCTAAATGTTCTTGTTCAAGATGGAAGAGTGAAACAGATAAGGGTAAGGTTCCAGCAAAGGTGATGAGATATTTTCCTTTGATACCTAGATTACGAAGGATGTATATGTCATCTAAAATATCTAAGGACATGAGATGGCATGATGAATATAGAAATGACGATGGAGTTCTTAGACACCCGGCCACTACAAGAAAAATCATATTGGGCGTCACTTTTTTATGTCGCCCATACTCCAAAAAGTGTGGCCCAAAGTATGGGCGACAAAATTAAAAACTGACACGACAAGTGTCGCCCTATTAACGTCGCCCAAAGATATGAGTTATGGGCGTCACTTACTTGTGTAGCCCAAATGAGTGATCAATGGGCGTCAAATTGTTTGTGGCCCAACGCTATATGGAAAGCGCGTCATGTTCATTTGTGGCCCAAATTTATAATTTATGGGCGACATTGTCTTGTGTGGCCCAAAAGATGATATTATGGGCGACATTTGTTTGTGTGGCCCAAGGATCAAGCGATTATGGGCGAAATTCCTTTGTGTCATATGGTTTTGGATGATAAAAGTACTCGACATTCCTTTCTAGCAACTATTAGCTCAAAACGAGATAATTAATGACACTAATATGGTTTTAGATGATAAAAGTACTCGACATAGAGAATTAAATATATTATTATTAATGTACAAAAGAGCAAGTATCTTAATAATATATACATTTGAGGTTTAACAAAATAACAAATCATAAAAAAAACTTTGCACAAAGGATAGTACAAGAACTAGCTAACTTAAAATTCGTTATACATACACATGGATCATAAAAACATACACGTTATGAGTCAATAAGAAAAATTCGTTAAATAAAATTCTTAATACATACACGATCTTGAACTCACATTCAAAGCTCAAACATAGTCGCATGAATTGACCTGAAAAAATTTAGAGAAACACATTGAGTCAATAAGAAAAAAATCGTTCAATTAAAATTCATTATACATACACGATCTTAAACTTCACATTCAAAGTTCAAACATAGTCATATAGCTGATAAAATGAGGAGTGAACAAATAACCTTTAAAATGGGGCCAATGGCAAGATGAACAAATTTAAGTTACAAATTTTCAATTCATTCGTTGGTGAGTCTATTATCATTATACAATTTGTCAAACAATTAGTACAGAATAACTAAAAACCACAATTAATAGCAATTCATTTCTTATATATCCCAAACCCCTCATATATTGGTCCCTTAAACAACTAAAGAACAATAATGCCAAGTAATATAAATGAGATTATTCACCAATCTAATAAACAACTAATCACGAGGATGAATAACACTGAAGCATACAACTCATAATGCATACTTGTATCACTACAGTTGAAGAGAACAAGAGAAGTTTGAAGATTACTTTCAATTTAATTCTCCACTTCTCTAACTTTAACCAGATTTATATTGCAATATACAATCTAAAAGGTCCTTTTAACAATCAAAAGTCAAAACAATGCAAATGAAACCCTATATAATCCCAAATTAGGCAAATAAGAAAATAAAACATCAAATTATACATACTATTAAAGTACTTGAAATACTTCATATTCATAAATAAAGCCATTAAAATAGTTGAGATACTTCACAAAATAAAGAGATAAGAAAAAACAATAAATTAGACATAGATAGGGATCTCAAGCAAAACACCAATTTCAATCAAACTCAAAAAATAAACTAATTTGTAAAGTAGGAAAGAACCTAATAATTTAAGCCATTAAAATACTTGAGATACTGCACAAAATAGAGAGATAAGAAAAAACAAATTAGACATAAATAGGGATTTCAAGCAAAAACACCAATTTCAGTCGAACTCAAAAAATAAACTAATTTATAAAGTAGGAAAGAACCTAATAATTTCAACAGAAACCCTAATTTTTTCAGAGAAAAGAAGTAGGGAAGAGAGAAATACTAGTTTAGAAATGTGAGGTAGATGAAAAGGGAGAGCCGGAAAGGAGCAACAGCTTTGAAAATGAATTTTGAGGTAAGTGAAATGTTTTTGGGTTTTTAGGGTATGAAACAATAAGGGGCGGGAATTGAAAAAATTGAAATGGGGAAGCAATATTTTTAGGTTATTGTGTAGCTTTTGGGCGACACGATAGACATGTAGCCCATAGTTTAACCCTGAGCATCAAAGCACGATGTGCCTAATAAGGACCCGTTTTTGAGCTACGCTAAACAAAAATTTGTTGCCCATAATGAATATCTAGGGCGACAAATTTAGATTTGACGCCCAAATCAACTTTTGTTCTTCGTTCTTTATTGGTGATACCCGATATAACCTTTGGGCGACAAAAATGTTTATGACGCCCAATGTGTTATTGTTTTGACGCCCAAAACTGATTTTCTTGTAGTGGGCTGATGGACAAGCATGGAAGGAATTTGATGTTCGATATCTAGGGTTTTCCAATGATGCTCGTAGTGTTAGACTTGGTCTTGCTAGTGATGGGTTCAATCCTCATCGTCTAATGAACAAGTATCGAAAATTTGTTACGCCATTTTTTTCGACGCTTTGACAAGCGTCGAAAAAATATTTTTCGACGCTAAAAACCATCGAAAAAACCTATGTTTTTCCGTCAAAAAACTCCGTGTTTTTTTGTAGTGATAAGTTTCTCCCCCAACTAATTTGGAAAATAAGCTTCTATTGAAATCGCTGGCCTTAACAGCGTTTTTCTACCCTATTGGGCTAGAGACTGGGTTTTAGATGTTAAGAGGAATCGCTGTCGAGAGCAGCGTTTTATGAAATAAGGAAAGTCGCTGTTCCCAACAGCGATTTTTGTGCTTAAGCAAATTGCATTGTCGACGAAAATCATTGTTCTTATCAGCGATTTTAGCTGATTTATTTTTTTAATTTTTTTTGTGTGTGTTTTTCTTAGAAGTGGTAAGTCGCTGGTAGTATCAGCGATTTCATTTTTTGCACTACAAGACAAAGTGACAAGTCCAAGCATCAAAGAATCGGAAAATAGAACTCAAACCAAGGCATATAAGCATACTTCATTATCTATAGGCTACTTTGCTACCCAAATGCCACTGAATCAAGCCTTGCTCTCCAACTCCAACTTCAGCAAGAGTTTATGATATTAATCACAACTAGAAAATGAATATATTTGTTCGGAAATTTCAAGTGAATTCTCATTGTTTCTATCCAACATCAATCGTCAATAATTGTATTTTATATACTTAGTCAAGTATCATATAATAATAATAATAATAATAATAATAATAATAATAATAATAATAATAATAATAATAGATAATAGATAATAATAATAAAAAAACCAGGAGCTTAGGAATCACGCAGCTCAGTGCCTGGACCTCACCTTTGAAAAACTCCCCGTTCGCTATCTAGGGATGCCCCTCACCTCCAAATGATACACAGCAGACTGCGATGATCTAGTGGAAAAGATGACAAACAGGATCAGGAATTGGTATGCTAGGTTTCTCTCCTATATAGCTTGCCTCCAGCTTGTCAACTTTATCCTCATGAGTATCTCCAACTATTGGAGCCAGACCGTCATTCTCTCCAAGAAGGTCCTGCACCAGATCAACAATATTTTTCGATCCAACTTATGGCATGGTGTTGTAGACAATAATACGCCTGGGAATGTCAAATGGGAACGTATTATTATTTGTTGCATTTTTGATATTTATATGTATTCCGTAGACTAATTAAAACTTGTTTATGTATGAAGATTTTCCACAGACAGTGGCAACCAGTTATCCACGTCCATCCGTAGGTCCTTTGAGGCCTACCAAGATCCTAATGGATGGGCATGGAGGTATCTAGATCGAGAAACGATCAATTTCTATTGGCAACAATTTCAAGTAAGGAACTTTGACTTCATGATTTATTTGATTGACTTTTGATTGGCTTGCTTTTTTTTTTACAAATACTAATTGATGTTTTTTTCAGAAACAATGGTCTTGGGATCCTTCTATCACTCCGTTAGTGTACATGGAGTGTGAGAAGAGGGTGAAGCTGAGGTACAATGACATTATTCACTCTCATAGGAAATCCTATGAGAAGAATAATGACTATATGCCAGGCTAGGTGTCGAGGGAGATCAAGGAACGATGGGTTGGTTTTTGGAGGTCCGAAGAGTTCTAATCCAGTCGTTCCAGAGGAAGGAAAAACCGTCGTCGGGGGGACGAACAAGGTGTGGCTGAAGTCACCCATATTGGTGGCTCGGTGTCTGCGCGCTTGTTGTTTCTACACACTCATAAATTCTATAATTTTATTTACGTGTTTTATACACAAATCGATTAACCATTGTTGAAATTGCGAAATTGCAGGGGCAAGAGCAACAACGGCCACCCCTTTCTTATGAATTGTTTGTACACACTAATAAGGTGCGCACAAAGGACGGGTTGCGATGGGTCAACGAAAAGTCCAAGGCCATGAGTATATGTTTAACCTCTTATCTAATATTATTTTTGGTAGGTTAGCAATTTGGTATGTTAGCTGTTTTAGAACATTCATTAAGATATTTGATATTGGATTTTTAGGAAATGTGGGTATATTAGCTGTTTTGGAACGTTCATTGGTATATTTCATATTAGATTTTGAGAAAATGATGATTTCATAGCTGTTTTCAAATTAGATATAAATTTTATCAATATTGGTTTATATTTCAGGGTTTATTTATGTTTTGGTTTTGTTAGTTTACAGAGGAAACTCTGCCGAAATCTTCTTAGAATTATTGTCTCTTTGTTTAGGACGAATAAAAGCGTCTCATTGTCGAACTTCCTGTTGATGCTCCTGATGCGAAGATTAACGATGCCTATTTTCCTGTGAAGAAGAAGGCCTCCAAGAGAGTCTTCGATGTTGGTGATGCGACACAACATTATTATACTGATGTTGTGATGCCGCAATCCCAACACCCCCCCCCCCCCCCCTCAGCCCAAATGGTGAACGAGAGGTTGGATCACCTCCAGGGGGTGCTTGACCGAGTTGAGGCTCGCCTCAACCAGCACATTACGAGGGAGGAGCATGACTCCCGTTTGGAGGAGCAACGCAGGTTGAGGGAAGAGGTCAATAATCTTCTCAACTTTGTGCGCACCTTGTTCCGCGAGAACCCGGCCAACCAACATCCTCCTTCGCCTCCACCGACTGCCTGACCCTTGTAGTTTGATTTTTATGATTGAGTTATATTTTGAAACAATATGGGTTGTATAATATGTTACTTTAATGTGTTTGTATATTTGTAATTCTAATTTTTTTCGTGCCTATTTCGTATTATTCTTACAACATTTTTGTTTCAATTTATCGATTATCTAGGTTATTGATAAAATAATAAAACTAGTCAATATCATTGACCATATTTGACTAGTTTTATTATTTTAATAATGAAAAATTCCGACTAAATTCCGACTACATATTAGTAGGAAGTTAGTCAGAAAAAATAGCCCCCATTATCTAGTCAGGGTAAGTCAACCTTCAATGTTTGACTTTAATGACCAATTTCCTACCAACCACTGGTCGGAAAGTAGTCGGAATCCACAGTCGTCTTTTGCTGTAAGAAATAGTCAAAGTTGAGATTTGACTTTTCCGACTAATCTCCTACTAGATATTGGTGGGAAATGCGTCGGAATAAGGAATTACATATTATATTGCTTTACTTTCTGAATAATAAGGAAATTTGAATTTTTGAATATTGCGACCAAACTCCGACTATATAGGTGGTCGGTAATTAGCGACTGCCATGGAGTAGGAAAGTGGTCGGTATTTTACGACTGAATTCCTACTATGTTGGTTAGTCCGAATTCCGACCACATTCCTACAACCCTCAGGTAGTCGGAATTCTGAATACTTTACCGACTACTTTGACTTACCGACCAATCTGAGCCAACTACCCTAAAGTAGTCGGAATTCAGTCGGTATAATGAAGAGTCGTTTGAGTGAAGAAAATAGAACAGTAGATTTTAGAATTGACGTTAAGAGGCGCGTTTTTTAGGCTCCTATTGGCTGCGGACATACACTAGAACCGCAGCCATTGTGTGTTTTTGGTATATCGGCTGCGGACATGCCCCCTAACCGCAACCATTGTTTTTTTTTTTAATTTTGTTCTTTTGGCTACGTATACACCTAAACCGCAACCAATAGATTTTTTTCCACTAGTGGTCAAATCCCACTATAGGGGACCATAAAAAAATATAAATAAAGATTGTACCTCATTCTTAACTCATGATCATTATTTCCTTCCAACATGCCAAGGACTAAGGTAATTAACATCGAGCCTCGAACCAAGAACAACATAATAATTCTCAATTCTTTTGATCTCATACTTGATCAAATAATCATTTATAGATTCATAATTAATATCACAATAATGGCACATGTTCCCAAATATTATAAAAATCGGAACTCGATTCAATCATAGTATATCTCAACTCTTGTAGGGCAATAAAACTAATACCCAAATATAATTAACTCACAACCCAAACAATACTCTTCATTAATATCCCTAAAACCTCAATATAACAATACTCCCTATAGCAACAACATGAAAAATCCTAGCATAATCAATTATCAACAACAGAAATAATATGATACTCAAATCCAGTCAAATCATAAAATATCATAATAATTAATCACATATACAAAGTTTACAAATAATAAACCATATCACACATAATAATACGAAATATAATACAAACATCTCCAAATTTCGTGTGATTACCTTTTATAAATTAATACTCCAAGGTTTATCGATGAAACTAACGTCACGTATTAACAACATTATGCACACATATAATGCTTTTCAACTTTTGCTAATGCACTTGCATATAAAACGAAATCACGAAGTCAAAGTCATCAAAGGTGTTGTGCGTGAAACACAGAGGTCCGTAGAACACTACAAAAAAAACGCATGTTTCCGACTGGCAAAAATAGTCGGTGGTTGGTCGGTATAGAGCTATACCGACTAACCTCCGACTAAATAGAGATAGTCGATTCAGATTAGTCGGTAAATGAAAATAGTCGCAAATATAGTCGGAATTCCGACTATATGGGCTTTGGTAGCAGATTGGTCGCTGTTCCGACTACATCTTTTAGTCGCAACGTAGTAGCCATATACCGACTATTTTCCTACTAGATAAGCGTCGCAGACTCGCAGTATACCGACTAGACATTTGGTCGGAGAGTAGTCGCTAACTTTTAAAATAAAATTGCAGCTTTTTCCCAAAAAAAAAATATATAATCACATTTTCCGACTACGTACCGACTAATTCGTAGTAGGTAAGTAGTCGGAATCGTCAAACCTTAGTTTGACCAAAATCTGGCGTTTGTGGATCCCGACTACTATTTAGTAGGTATGTAGTCGGTAGAGGGTCGGTGGTTCTCAAACGTACCGACTATATTCCTACTACAATTTAGTCGGAATGTAGTCGGAAAGAAAATAAGATTAAAATAAAAAATCTGGTCAAACGTGGTCAACGATGTTGACCACAATTTGACCAGTTTTTTTATTTTAACATTAAACCTAAATTATCAAAATAATAAAATGAAAAACGCAAGAAAATATTATATAATAGACATAAAAATAATGTTGTACAACTTAATGTTTTAAACCATCAAAATACAAATAAAAAAACATAAAATACAGGGACTTAATTTGGCGGAGGCGGAGGAGGTTGTCTTTCTACAAAGACAGTGCGCATAAAGTGGAACATATTGTTGACCTCTTCTCTCAACCGCCGATGCTCCTCCATGAGTGCATCATGCTCCTCCTTTGAAATGTGCGAGTTGAGGCTGTAGACTATCCAACCTCTCGTTCATCACTTGCGTTGGGGAAGGAGCGGCCTGGTATTGAGACTGCGGCGCCACAACATCGGCGTAATAAATCGGTGCCGCATCACCAACACCAAACACACTCTTGGAGTTCTTCTTCGTCGACTCCTGTGATTCGATATTTTGGACGGCCTGAAAATAGGCGTCGTTAACCTCCTCATCAGGCGCATCGACGGGAAGATTGGCAGAGAGACGAAGGTATTCGTCCTAAACAACAAAACAATACATTTTGTAAAAATTTCGGCAGAGTAACAACTATAAACTAACTAAACCAAAACTTAAAAAAAAACCCTGAAATATTGTAAAACATTCTAAAATCCAATATTCTAAGACATTTATTTTACCAAACATTTAATTTACCAAAAGCTAATCTATCAAAAAACTAACGAAAACAGCTATCAAACCAGCATTTTCTCAAAATCCAATATCAAATAAACCTAAGAAATATTCTAAAACATTTAATTTATATCACAAGCTAACCTACCAAAAAACTAACTAAGCTACGGTTCAATGATAACCAAAAAAGCTAATCTAAAAATAAGTAATATAGATCAGAAAATTCACATACGTGTATGGCCTTGGACTTCTCGTTGACCCACTACAACCCGTCCTTTGTATGCACCTTATGAGTGCGTAGAAACAACTCATAAGAGAGCGGCGTGCGTTGCTGCTCTTGTTCCTACAATAACAAAGTTGAAGGTTATACGAAATTAAGTTTAAATATTTATGCGTATAAAAATAATAAACCAAATTATTAGAGCCTTAAGGTTATACCAAGATGTGCAATGTCCTGCGCGCAGACACCGATCCGCCGGTGTGGGTGACTTCAGCGACACCCGCTTCATCGCCCCGGCGACGGTTCCTCCTCCCTCTGGACCGACTAGCCTCGTACTCTTTACTTTTCCAGGCTAGTACCCATCGCTCCCAAGCCTCCGCCGACGCCCAGGTGGGCTTGTACTCGTTATTTTCTTCATAGAACTTTCTTTGATGATGCATAATGTCCTTGTATCTGAGCTTGACCCTCTTCTCCCACTCCTCGCGCACCCGAGAAGTGATAGAGGGATCCCAAGCCCATTGTTTCTGAAACGATTAAAACAATCAGTATTAGTATAACAAAGCAAGTCAATAAAAAGTTAATCAAATAATGAAGAAATGAAGTACATAGCCTTACTTGAAACTGGTTCCAATAAAACTCGATCATTTGCCTGGATAGGTGCTTCCAGGCCCATCCATTAGGATCTTGGTAGGCCTCAAACGTCCTACGGATGGACGTGGATATTTGGCTGCCACCTTCTGTGGCAAACGTGCGCTCGGCAGGCAACCATGGTAGGGGTGGAAGAGTATGCTGCGGCGGCCCCTGCGCAGTGTCAACTTCCGGTGTCCTAGCGTCCGCTATGGAAGCATGTGGACGACACCAGGAGAGAGATGCACCCTCTGTCCTCCTAAAATCAGACCTCAAAAAATGCTCCTCTAAACCCTGAGAAGGGTGAAAGAGCGATGTATGATGAGGCTCGACTTAGTGAGATCGAGTAGTGATGGGAGGTCGAGAGCTATCTTGTGGAACCGATGATTAGGTCGTATGGTTGTCCTGGTTAGGTCAATACGTCCCTAAGTTGTTTCTCATTCTAGGCATCTAAATTTCACAAAAAATTTCATAGAAAATAATAAAAAAAAAAACAAATAATTATTTCGAAAATAAAAAAATAAAAAAATCGGAAATATATACCCTAAAAAATCTGAAACAAACCCTAATTTCATTCAAGATTACTCAACAAAAAAAACATGTAAGTAAACAACTTCATGCAAGATTATTACAAACATATTCATGCAATAAACATATAACAAATAACAAAAAAATCATGTTCATAATCATTCTCATAATCAAACCATCAAACCCTAAAAAACATGTATTTAATCTAAATTTCAAAAAAAAATTAAAAAGAAGACTAACCTTTAATAGTCGGAGTGTAGTTGAGATTCACTAGTCGGAGAATGACACAAAAACCGGTCGAAGATGAGGACTTAGTAAGAATGTAGTAGGAATATGGTAGGAATGAGAGAAAGAAAGAAAGAAGAAAACGACGAAGAATAGGTTTAGGAAATGAAAATGTTCGAATTTTTGGTGAAGTGCTGGTTTATATATCACCTGCATTCCGACTACATTGCAACCACAGGGTAGTCGGTATCTTGTCGATGAGTTTTTTACCTGCTTCATTAAATGCCAACAGTTACTACTTAGAAGAAGTTGAAAAGTGAAAAAACTTTTCGGTTCACCGACCTAATTGCGACTAAAAATCAGTCGGTGTGATTTTTTACGTACCATATTAATTGCCAGCAGTAACTTTTCAGAAAACCTCGAAAATGAAAAAACCTTTTCAGTATTCCGACTCTTTTGCGACTGCTGCATAGTCGCAGTTTAGTCGGTATACTGAAAAGTTTTTTTCTTTCCCAATGCGTCTGACAAACAGAGAAGCTTCTCTGGGAAGCTTTCTAATTTCAAAATACCGACCACTCTGCGACTGGAAAGTAGTCGGTGAGTAGTCGGAATTTCAAAGAAAAAAAAATCGCGCCTTTGTGGTTTAATTTTCTGTTTTGTATTATTATTATTATTATTATTATTATTATTATTATTATTATTAGTATTATTATTATTTTTATTAATATTATTATTATTATTATTATTATTATTATTGAATATTATTATTATTATTGAATATTATTATTATTATTATTATTACTATATGATAGTTATCATTTTATAATTATTAAAATTGAAAAAACTAGATTAAAAGATACAAAAATTACGAGCTAAATTAACGTTATAAAAATAAACAAACGATTAACAAAACTAAAAAATGTTTGATAATAAAAAATAAACATATAATTATTAAAAACTTATTATTGGGTTACATAATTGTCATCGACATCATCGTCGTCAGATAGAACTAGATCTTCGTCGGTGTCTTCATTTTCATCGACGTCATGAACGGTTTCGTCTAGGTGTAACAGTTCTCCAGCTGAATCACGCAACGGTTCGACTTGCGCGTCAAAAATATCTTCATTCGCCACAAAATCCGGTGATTTCTCTTCTAGTTGAAAAGCGGTCTCCTCGAATTGCTTTGATCTGACTTTGGATACAGCTCGCCAATCTTTCATGTTTTGCCTTAAGCTGGGATAAGGTAAATAATAAACTTGAGAAGCTTGACTAGCTAGCACAAAAGGATCGTACTTTCTATAGGATCGACCAATATGAACGTCAACCAGCTTGTAACGCGGATGGATTCTCGTACCATGGGCGTATCCGGTGGTAGTCTGATCAAACCATTGACATTTGAACAAAGTAACCTTTTTAATTGGAAGTGCTCGATACTCGAGGTCTATAATGTCTTCTAACTTACCATAAAAATCGGTTTCATCCGGACTGTTATCATCAGATTTCACGCACACGCCGCTGTTCTCAGTAGATTTCTTTTTTGCGAAATGGGAGATAGTGTGAAATCTATAACCATTTACGTAACAAACATCATAGCGACGTGCCTTCTGCAAAGGTCCCTCAGCGAGGTCCTTTAGAATATCGGCATTATCCACACCGTCAAGAAACCCGTCCCTAGACTGCATATAAAATCAATAATTCAATGTTAATTCGTAATACTGTTTACACAACAAATTACGATGGTAAAAGGTGTATTCACAATCTGTAACATTTGAGAAATTATATTTTAGAATTTTTAGAGTTAATGATAAACATTACGATTTGGAAATTTGTTTTTGGGTCGAGTTGTAATAATTAATTTGGGCTAAGATAATAAGTAAACATAGGGCCTAAAAATATAAAACACATTATATAATATTTCCCTTACCTTATTTTTCTTTTATATAATTTTCTTAATTTAGTTCCTTTAACCCTTGAATAAGTATGTGTTTTGTCTCCTTCCAATTCTCCTAAACCTATATTGCTGCAGAATACTAAAACACCAACACTTTCTTCCCATTTTCTGAAACAAGAATTCATCTATTGTTCTAAAGTCTAAACCTTCTCAGTTCAACACGCCTATCATCAAACGAACCAGATTATTATTCCAATTTCTGAAATTCAACAAGGAAGCCGACAACACCATCAATGGCTGCCTCTTCAATGAATATTCCCTTCCTCTGATTTTTGAAATAGGGATAGATTAATAGCAGGTTTTTATTCGCTTTCAGCCATTTTCGGTCCAACAACAAACTATCTTGGTTTTCTTTTCGGTCACTCTTGCTGCCCGATTTATTATTGGAGGTACAAGATTTTGATCTTTTTATTTATATTTATTCTTAATCTTTTGTTTGATATATATCTCCCTTAATCCATGATATGTTATTTCAATTATAAAAATTCTCACCATCTTTGAAACTTTCATCAAATTATAGATGTGGTGTTAGTGCTAGATTAGAGATTGGACTTTGGTGGGAATCTTAGTTTGTGGATTGATTTTTAGACTAATTGATGTTGAGATTGAGGATTTGCTAGGAAAAGTTTAATATTGATAAAGTATGGGTCAATTTGATGTTCTTGAAATTCTATAAGGTTCTTTGGAAGATTATTAATTTTTAATTGGAATGCCTACTTTTGTGTTTGATGAAACTTATATAAAGAAATAATGGATGTTGGATTGAGTTTTGGTGGATCTTGAGATGATTGGTTTGGTTCAAAGAAATGTTAGGATTATGAATTTGATTGAAGAATAGTTGTGAAGATTCATTATAGATAATTTCACATTCTTGGATGAAATACTAGATTTTGTGGACTGGTGAAGTGTATATTAGAATGCCTATCTTTATGGTTGATTAAATGTGCATATTGGAAATTAAGGGTTGTATGATAAATGTCGTTAAATATAGGCCTTGTTGAGAAATATATGAACGTGATGAAATATTGGATAATTGGGGTTCTTGATTTAATTAGGAGATTCTTGTAGAAATTAAGAATTGTGGTTTGAGAGATATAATAATATTTGTTGTTCTTACTACTTGGGATAGTTGGCATTCTTGAAGAGGTTATAAGATTCTTTGGGGGATTTATGGATTTTGGGTTTATATGAAGTATATGTGTTTAAATTGGAAATATAAAGAGAATTAAGGAGATGAACAATCTTTTGATGACATATTGGGAGTTTGAGTTAGAACTTGCGCAACCCTTTAATGATTAGAAATGGTTAAAATAGAATCTTGGGTTAATCTACATATATAGGTGGAGATGTAATAAGTTATTTGTTAGTTTAGTAGCATCGAACGCACTTTGGTGATTATACTTACTGTCATGCTTCAGGATACGACTACGCGACGAGCCCTTTTAGTCAGCTGCGGTGAATCGATCTTGGCTATCAGAAGCGTCGGAATTGGTGAGTAGTAACAGTCCCTTAAAGGGGTCTGGCCAGACTACTGTTTCAAAAATGTTTCTTTATCAAATTGTTTTGAACTGGTGATTATGGATGATGAATTGATTATGATGATATTGATATGGTCAATGGATCGGGCTCACGAGCTGGTCATTGACGGAGTAGAGGGAAAACCTCCCCTACTTCCTATATTTGAGGTGAATTGTCATTTAAATATTGACTAGCCTCACCCGAGAGTGACATAGCCTTAGAGCTATGGATGTTCCTCTCAACTAGACTCCATGTGCGCACATAGATCTAGGAAAAGGATGTTGCTTTTAGACCGATGTTTTCTATAACCGTGTTTTGTTGTTTTGGATTGTTACTTCTCATTCAGTTAATCTGACCCCCTGTTGTTTCCATCTTTTAGATTGTTTACAGATCGGTAGCAGTCGGGAACGATGGGATAACGGAGGTGATTATAGTATACCGTGAAGATTCATTAGATTTAAGTTTGTATAGAAGTTGTAGTAGTTTGTATTGGATTTTAGTAGGTGTGTAATAGTCTTTGTATATTGATTACGGTAGACTTACATAGTGCCTTTGTATGATTAATCTAGACCTTGGCTTAGCTATTCAGATTTACGATGCTGTTGAGGTTATGTTTTAGACATTGTGACCCTTCTCAAGGGTCATGATTTGAGATTTGAGATCTTTGGGTTAGTAAACCCCGTGACGACCCGTCTTATTTGGTCAACTGATATGTCGGGTTGTTACACAATCTGTTTAAACCAGCGGCCAAACTGGTCTTGGACCACATGGTCAACTTGCTCTGCG
The DNA here is from genome assembly GCA_019425755.1 of Amaranthus cruentus. Taxonomy (NCBI): domain Eukaryota; kingdom Viridiplantae; phylum Streptophyta; class Magnoliopsida; order Caryophyllales; family Amaranthaceae; genus Amaranthus; species Amaranthus cruentus. The sequence goes on from CM033453.1 coordinate 1,533,054, forward strand.
TTTAGATTGGGTTCGTACTTTGTGATTAAGTGCACGAATTGATCATAAAACTGATTCACCTCCGGACAATTTCGCAGAACATAAGTCTGAGCAATGTTGAGATTTGCTTCATCCAGCATAAGAGCCTTACCCCGCCCATAAAATTTGATTGGGTGTGTGAATATGGACAAAACACCCGATCTCACGTTATCAAAGCATCCGTCATCGTTTCTAGGAAGATCTCTAACTCTGCATCGAATGTCTAGCCCAAAGTAATGCGAGACAAAGTATGATGCTTCTTCTGTAAGATATGCGTTACAGATCGAAGCCTCAACATGCGCCTTGTTTTTGACATTAAGCTTTAAATGTCGAAGATACCTGTAATTTAATCCTAGTATAAATTATTAAGACATGTAAAAAGTGACTAGAAAATGAAATAATAATTAGTTTAGACAGGTAAGAGTAGTTACCTCTCAAAGGGATACATCCACCTATATTGTACCGGACCAGCAATTCTTGCCTCGTAAGCTAGGTGAACAGGCAGATGTTCCATAACATCGAAGAATGTTGGAGGAAATATAGTCTCTAGCTTACATAGCACCACTGCAATTTCCTCGTTCAACCTCCACATATCTGCGGCAGATATCTTCGGAGAAGTAAGACTTCTAAAGAACAGACTAACTTCAGTAAGTGCTTCCCAAACGTTGGCTGGCAGCAACTCCCGAAATGCTATAGGAATTAGTCGCTGCATGAACACATGACAATCATGACTCTTCATCCCAAATATCTGATGTTTAGCCATGTCGATATTCCTGGCTAAATTGGAAACATAACCATCAGGATATTGTTGACCCGAGCTGCCAAAAGGGTTGAAACCATCTGTACACAACCCCAGTCTCACATTTCTTGTCTCCCGTGCAAAACCCGGATGTGTCGCGTTGAAAGTCAACCAGGCCTCACTGTCCGAGGGGTGACACATCTCTCCATCTTCTGAACGATGCTCCGCATGCCACGTCATGTGGCTGGTAGTAGTCGCAGACGCATACAACCGTTGTAGCCTAGGACCAATGGGAAAGTAGTGGAACTGCTTTCTGGGGGTATTATCTGATATCCATCTAGAAACCCTATCTGATATCTATCTAGAAACCCCACACTCACCACATTGGGTCATACTCGTTGTGGGGCCCCAATAAATCATACACCCATTAACACAACAGTCAATCTTCTCTACCGGCAATCCAAGAGCCGAAATTTGCTTCTTCGTGTCGTAAAAACTTGTTGTCATCCGATTATCTTTCGGCAAGAATTCAATAATGAATTGACATAATTCATCATAAAGTCTCTCTGGTATACGAATGTCTGTCTTCAGGCTTGTCATCCTTCCTATGACTGACATCTGAGTATGCGTTTCACAACCAGGGTACACATGTAAGTTGGCAGCTCTTAACATATCAAAGAACTGTCTTGCTTGGGGGTTCGGATCTTCATCAATATGTACAGGCGACGAATATGGTACATTTGCGACAACATCATCACAATGCGGTAGAAAGTGATGATGTGTATCCGGAAAAGTACTCGCCGCTGCATCGTACACCATTTGTGCATAGGGATTTTGAACCGTGTTCTGCTGGGTGATATTAACTTGTCTAAGTAGGACAACAGGTGAAAGCAGTCTTAATGAAAATTGAAAACAGCCTAAACAAATCGGTGAAGTGGAAGCACATCAATAAAAATAATAACAGCCTTTCTCCACCACTTTCTTCTTTCCCTTCTTTCCACGGCTTTGCTTACTTACAACCGCCTCGCTATTATCCTCGTCCCCATGCTTCTCATAACCATTTTCACAAACACCTGGTGTGCTCTCCTCTGCCCTTTTCTTCTTCCCACCAATTGGCTTAGTGTCAACCTCTGTACTATTATCCTCCTCCTCTTCTTCTTCAACACTCTTAACAACAGCCTTATTGCCCTTCGGTTTCCTCCCTTTCGCCATTTCAAGCTCTTCTCCATCTCATCTTCCTCAAAATACACGCGCACTTCATCATCTTCTCCATAATTACTCTTACGCGCACCGCTACGCTTACTCCTCCTAGCCAAACCATTGTCATCACTAACAACTACTTCACTATAATGGCCTTTCTCCGCATCAGCTTGAACCCTTTTCTTCGAAACTTTAGCTTCTCTATCCCCTTCTCCATCTTGCTCCAATTTTACTTGGTTTTTCTCTGAATTATCTGGGCTTTCCTCCGATTTATATGGGGTTTTCTCAGGATTTTCTTCTGCAACTTTTATAATCCTCTTACGACCCCTTTTCTTAGGAACTTTATTTTCTGCATCCTCTTCTCCATCTTGCTCCAATTTTAACTGGTATTGCTCTGAATTATGTGGGATTTCCTCCTGTTTTTCCTGGTTTTCTTCAGAAATTTCTAAGTTTTTCTCGGATTTTATTGGGTTATCTTCAGGAACTTCTGAGATTTTTCCAAGAAATTTCAAGGTTTTCTTTAGAAATTTCTTCTGCAACTATTCCAACACTCACCACCCCTTTTCCAGTTCTTTACCATCAAGAATTATATCAAATATCACCCCACTTAGCCTCTCGCTATATATTTTCCATCCTTGTCATCACCCTAACTAATGTTTTGGTAGACTGAAATACACCCAAGAATAGTACTTCAAATGCCACCTCTTTGTTCAATCTCTTTCTTAAATAAAAAATCTATTGATGATGTAAAAAAAACCATGGTATTCACCTCTATTATGAAGTCGCATAACATCCAAAAGAGAGCAAGTTTTTTAACTGTTTACAATTTCATCTAAGGAACAATTGGGCTCCAGCTACTGACACGTGTCATTGTTTGCAATCCTAACCCTCCATTGATTTGTTCCTTGTTCCTGTTTTTGTGTTTCTGTTTTCTTCACCCACTCCTTGCTTTTCCATCTCCATTTCATCTGCTTTGTGTCCTGTTACCATTTTTTCTTTTCCATCTCCTCCACGCATCACTGCTCCTTCATCTGCTTCAAGGAATCGTCACTCGAAAGGTAAGACCCTCTATTTTGATGATGCACATTGAAGTTTTTCTTAAATTTGGTTGTTGGGATGAAAAATTAGGGACTTCCATTAGATTTCCATTTGGTTTTTGGGATGAAAAATTTCCCAGATTTTTATCAATTTTTTGTGAAAAATTAAGGTTTTCATTTGATTTTTGGGATGAAATTTGTGATGGATTTTGTAATGTCGGTATCATAGTTTTATTTTAGTTATCTCAATTGAGATTGGAATTTGTATGTAGGTCTACTCGAATTGAAATACCAAAATATGGCCCTAAATAAAAGAAACAAATCCAGTAATCAAGTCTCTTTTTACTCAAAACATTTGGTTTAACAAGCTAAGAAAGCAAGAATCAGACCCACTTCAGAAACTAATCAAATGTTTGCAAATGGACTTGGAATTAGCTTATGTTGGTCATCTTTGCTTATCATGGGAGGTATTGAAATGGCAACATCATAAAGCTGAACAATTATCAGATCATGATTCTGATGGGTTTCATCTACACAATCAAGTTTCTGGAGAATTCCAGAAGTTTCAAGTAATCTTGCAAAGGCTCACTGAAGATGAGCCTTTTCAGAATGCCCCTCGAGTTCCACATTATATCAAGACCCCTTCTGCTCATCCTGGCCATTTTTCTAATTTTCTTTCCTCATTTGACTTTTGCAGGTGGGTTCAAGAATTTGAGTAAAGATTTCAGAGATATGTAGGTTTATTTGTTTGATTTGGGTTAATTTGTTTATGTTAATTTAATTTAATTTTCTCATATCTCTTTAATATAGAACATCAAAAACATGATTTGTTCTTTTTCTTTTGCCTTCTTTTCATTTTAATGATTTCAGTTTTATTGTTTTCATTTTCCATGCTTTATCCAAAATTTTTTTTGGGTGGAGATTAACTGGTAATTCTTCAATTAGGTCATCCAATTCCTCCACTTTTGTCAATTTGACCTAATTTTATTTGATTTGTTGATTTTCATTAAGAGGTGCGAGGTTTCTGAGACTATAGTGTAGTTGGCATGGTTGTTTTGATGGGTGTTGGGTTGTTTTGACTAGGGTATGAAAAAAAGATGCTAATGATTTTGGTATTTTGATAAATTGAACATAAAATTGGAATTATAAGTTTGATTTTGAATGTGACATTATGATTTTTTTTTTTGTGATTTTAATGTTATGAATTAATTAGGAATTGGGTAGTAAGGACTACAACGTGATTGTGGTATTATGAGTGAGTTTATGAATTGGTTATTTTGATAGATTAAGAGTTTAGTAGTACAAGTTTGATTATGAAAAAGTTGAATTTGAGTGTTGGTTTTGGACTTGCCATGCAGTAGAATTTGAATTGTGGAATGGTAACTGAGTTAAGATAATTGGTTTGGTGAACAAGTTGTATTATGTGTAAGTTGCATGCTTAGACTCTTCTTAATTCTTGTGGTTTTCATCGCAAAGTGAATTGGATGATTGCTGATGGTTGTACTATTTTAAGATGACTTTCGGATATGTATATCCGGCTTATGAATGTTTTAAAACACTGGAGAGGAATAAACCAGACATTGAGCAGCTCCACTTCTGGTGTCAATACTGGTACATAGTACTAATTTGAGTTGTCATCTATTATGTTGGTCATTCTATTTTATTAGTGATGATCTCAATACTATTAAGCTGATTTCACCGAGGTATGATGTGGAATGGTTGAATGTACATAACCGTATCCTTGTATTAATCAACCGTATCCCAAGAAGCTTAAATTTAATTTTTGATTGTATCATGGAACTCAAGGCATTGCTTATGTTTTATCACATTAAGCTTCCTTTGATTCTTTGATTCTTTGTTTATTCAGTTTTGTGGTTGATCGTTACTTTAACTTAGGGTTATACTTTTATGTACCTGATTTTACCCAAATTTTACTGATCTGAAACCTTACTACAATCTTTATTGGTCGCGGCAAAATGTATTTGGCTGCTTCATTTGCTTGCATCTTCTTTCTATTATTTTGATTTTAATTATTAATTTGATTGAGGAATATATTAGAGGGTTTTGATTGTAATGCAAGTAAACAATTGGTAGATTTTTAGTTGATATCTTATGAATTATTTATCTCTAACTTGTTCAACAAAGGCTTTCGTTGTTGTAAAGTATTTGATTCTTTCTTGCATTTTAAGTGCTCTGGTTCTTTCTTGCATTTTAAGTTCTTTGGTTAGTGAATTCTTCTTGGTTTTACTTGTTTTGTATGAAATTTGATGAAGTTGTGCTTTTAAAAAGTAAGTTTATGTATGTTGAGAAGCCATCAATTTCTGCTTTCTATAATTAATTAGTGCTTCTTTATATGTTTTTAGTTTTGAGACATTACTATGTATAAGGGTTGTTTTTCTTTTCTTGATCCAAACTACTTTGAAGTGTTTTTTTACAAATAAAAGTAATTTAAAAAATGAAAGTACTGATTTTAACGATTCAATTCCATTTGTGCTTTCCTGATTTTTGTTAAACAAAACAGATTTTTTTTGTTTCTATGTCTTTAAATTACTGTAGATTGGACTCTCTTTGATTGTTATTTAGGGTTAATTTAGAGATTTCCTGGTATTAATTTGTTTTTTGAATTTAATACTCTTTGTAATTAGGGTTTTTGGATTTTGTTGCTTTTCTGAACTTCCCTCTTTTGATGGACTTACAACTGAATTTCTTTAACTCTCCTTTTTAGAAGGACACAGGACAACAACAACCAAGGTCCTTTTAGTGGATCATGAATTGGGTTACAGTTTAGTTTTTCAATGTTTTGATTTTGAAGGTTTTCGTTTTCGTTTTCTTTTACATGAATTGCTTTAGTTTTGGTTTAGTTCAAGGTACTTTTAGTTTCTTTTTTTCCCACTTATCATTCAACTTTAACTGTAAACTTGAGCCTTGTGGCTTCTGAAGTTTCTGTTCATTCTCTATGACTCTTATATATTTTGCTATCAAAAATAAGCCTTATGGCTTCTGTATTAATAATTTTCTTGTGGCTTATGGCTTCTACATTATTCTTTTGTTAGACAATAATATTAGTTTTTCTTGTGGCTTTTACATTATTCTGAAGTATAGATTGTAAGCATATACTTGGTTTTTTTCTTATCTACTCATTTGGGTTTTATGAAAATAGCGCAGACTTTAGTACCCATTTGTGCGTTATTATTAATTGAGTTGTTTTTTTCATAGTTGATCTCTTCAATTATTTTGTCGGTTTTTTGTTCTGGCGAAGTTGTGTAAAATTTCAGGTGCTTCAATCTCATTGTAAGTAATAATGTTAGAACTTTTCTGGAATTTTAATGTTATTGGGATTGTAATCTTGTACTCAGGTAATTAAAATCTACTATGTTAATATGAGTATATGCTGAGTGTTTTACCTTCTTTTTATGAGGTAAATTTCAATTATCTGTATAATTGACTTATTTCTTTCAATTTGTTCATTGAGAATTTTTGGTATCTCAAATTTAGTGCTTTGTTTTTAATTTGGTTAATTTGATTAGAATTGAGGTTTTTCAATGATAAATTTGGGTTTTTATTTTAGCTAAATAGATTGTTGTAAAACTTGATTTGTTTATGTTTGTGTTACAGACTATATTTGTTCTCGTATTGTTGGGATTAAGGCTTTGGCATTTTTCTTAGTGTGAAGCTTGAAGTTTCTAGGACCTATTGTTTGATGACTTGTAAAATGAGTTTTCTTTTATTTCAAATATTGTGTGATCAAATTGAGCTTTGATTTTTAGTGTCAGGATCATGAGAGGGCGTATCTTGATTCAGTTGATTGGGCTCTTGAAAAGGTGCTTTCTTACACGCTTATTTGTCTAATCATAAGGCTTTCACTTTCATTTATATGCTATATCTTGGCTTCTTGAGTTGTTATCATACCTTATCCCATCCAACTTTGCAGAATTTATATAATTCGTTTATGTAATGTTATCTGGGATCAATATATGTTGGATCTTATCGTATGCTCCCCAAGGTACTCTAAATTATTATTGCTACTACACAGTGGACTGACTCTTATTATTTTAGGTTTAGGTTCATGTTTACGTTTATCTTTATGGACTGATTTTAGCAGTTGGGTATACTTTGAGCTTTAATACCTTATATTAGAAATTTTATTTAGCTTAAAATAGACTAGAGAGGATGAGACTTTAGTAATTTAATGATCTAAAAGTAAATCCCTGCATGAAGTTAAAGTAAATATTATTTGTCTTTGCGTGCACATGGCGATAATGCTAAATATACTTTTTTCGTCCCAACTATAATATATCGTATTACAATGATTAGGAAGGTATGATGAATGGATAATAGCAAGTAGTAACTTTCATGTGATTCCAATATCAAAAAACATAGTCATGTTTAAATTTTCGTTTTTTAGCTGGGACATACTCCCTTTGTTCCACGATTTTTGGTACATTTTTCATTTTAGTCTTCCCATGAGATTTTTTACATTTCTATTTTTGGCCAAGGTCCACATTCGTTATTTAATTCTAATCCGCACATTTAAATTTTATCTCATCAACACATTTCTCGCACTTTCCAGTAAATCACACTTTTTTACCCACTTTTATCTATTTTATTGGTTTGCTCAAATTTGAACAATTACTAAGCTTTCCATAAAATCACTTTATCATTGATTCATAGTACATGATCACATCCATAAAATCACTTATGCTCATTCACTCTATGTTCTTGCACCCAAACACAATACCAACTTTACTTTGCGTATTCCATTCAATTGTTGCATTAAAGCGTACCATGTGTGCATTTGCTTGGTTAAGACTACTCTCTAACATAAATATATAGTCCCTGCACTTGAGAAAAGACTAACCCTCTTTGCTCTTCGCTCTTAACTTAGCCATCCTCGAAAAATCAGCTACTGGATTAGGCACACTTGGGTTCATCTGGGCTATTGTGGTTCTTCTTGGTTGGTTTGCGATTACTTTAGAAAGATCAGATTTTTGGATTATAACAGCTATTCTTTTGACAGAAGGAACAAGGATTTTTAGTAGAAGTCACGAACTTGAATGGCAACGTCAAGCTACATGGTCTATTACAGATACTGGGATCAACAGTTTTCGACTTTTTATGTTGGGTTCGAATAATATTTGGAATGCTATGAAGTTGGTTTTCTCTTTTCTTGATTTTTTCATTTTGTCTTTTTTGTATTTATTTTTAAACTAGGCATCAATTGTCTATGTGCTGTGAGGTTATATTATCGTTTCACAATTTGTTCACATTATTTTTTTGGTGAAGTTCAAATGAACAATGCAACCTTTTCTGTGTAGGAGTTACAATTTACAAATTAGTAACTCAAATAATAATGATAAAATTATAATAATTGGATATTATAATAATAGGTTACAACCTAATAAACGCTACCGTGTTTTTCTTACTTTCTATATCATTTTTCTCTCACATTACATCTTAACAATGCAAATTACGTATATCTATATATAAAATTTCTAAATTTAAGCTTGATATTTTTAACATGCCCCCTCAAGCTTAAAGCATTATTACTCCAAGCATTTGCCTAAACTTTTGAAAACCAGCATAAGTAAGGGGCTTAGTCAGGATATCAGCAACTTGTTCAGTAGTGTTGCAAGACTTTAGAACAAATGTTCCTTTCTTCACATGATCTCGTAGGAAATGAAATCGAGTATCAATATGTTTACTTCTCCCATGTTGAACTGGATTTTTAGCAAGTTTAATTGCGGACACATTGTCGACATGTATTGTCGTAGGTTTTTCTTGAACATGACCAAGTTCTTGTAGAAGATTTCTTAACCATATTGCTTCACAGACTGCAGATGAAGCTACTATGTACTCAGCTTCACAACTTGATAATGCCACAACTGATTGTTTTTTCGAACTCCATGTGAAAGCAGTTGAACCTAGATAGAATGCATAACCACTTGTACTTTTTCTTTCATCTTGATCTCCGGCCCAGTCACTATCAGAATAGCCGTATAATGTTGCTTCATTTCCGTAAGAGTAAAACATCCCGTAATCTAAGGTACCTTTAATATACCTTACTATTCTCTTTGCAGTGCACCAATGTGATTCTTTTGGCGTTTCCATATATCTGCTGACAAGCCCAACTCCATATACAATGTCAGGCCTTGTGATAGTCAGATATCTCAAACTTCCAATTAGACTCTTATATAAAGTTGGATCAATCAACTTTCCTTCTCCTTCTTTTGTCAACTTCATCCCTGTTGCGACGGGAGTGCTCATGGGTTTGCATGATCCCATTTTAAATTTCTCAATGATTTCTTTTGCATATTTCTTTTGTGAGATAAAAATTCCATCTTCACATTGTTTCACCTCAATGCCTAGAAAGAAATTCATTAGCCCGCAATCTGTCATCTCGAATTCTTTAAACATTGCTTCTTTGAAATCATTAAACATACTTTGACAGTTTCCGGTGAATAATAGATCATCAACGTATAAGCTTACTATGAGTATATTTTCACCATTGGTCTTCACATAGACTGCATGTTCATACGGGCACTTGATAAAACCATTCTGAATCAAGTAACCATCTATGCGTGTATTCCATGCTCTTGGTGCTTGCTTCAGACCATAAAGTGCCTTTTTCAAATGAAGCACTTTATCATCTTCTCCTTTGATGACAAAACCTTCTGGTTGTTCCACATAAACTTCTTCTTCAAGAATGCCATTTAAGAATGCAGATTTAACATCAAGCTGGTATATCTTCCATTTATGATGTGCTGCAAGTGAAATCAACAATCTCACTGTATCTAATCGAGCTACGGGAGCAAATACTTCATCATAATCAATACCATACTTTTGCTTGTATCCTTTTGCAACAAGTTTTGCCTTGTATCTATCAATACTTCCATCTGCGCCTCTTTTGATCTTATAAACCCATTTTACACCTATGGCCTTATGACCCTTTGGCAATGTAGCCAACTCCCATGTATCATTCTTCTCTATGGATCGAATCTCCTCTTTCATAGCAGATCTCCATTCTTCTTCTCCTGATGCTTCTTCAAAATTAATGGGTTCGTGGTCCGATATAGCGAATAAATCAACTTCATTAACTTCATTTGTTGCTTCATATATGTCTCTAAGACTTCTCATTTTAAGGTGTTTTGATGATGAATCGATTCTTCGCTTGATGGTGATGATGAATCATTATTATTCCGGGAGTATTTTGTGGAGTTTGTTCGAACTCTTCTCCTTAACATCATCATACTCTTCAAACACAATCTTCTTTTTCTTTTCTTGGTCATCCCATTTCCAAGATTCTCCTTCACTAAAGATTACATCTCTACTCAATCAACTTTCCACCGATTGGATTGTACAACTTATAAGCTTTCGATTGTGAACTGTATCCAATGAAGATACATTTTTCACCTCGGTCATCTAACTTCTTTCTCTTTGCCTCGGGTATTTGTGCATAGGCTATGCACCCAAATACTCGAAAATGTTCAACATTTGGCTTTTCACCACTCCATGCTTCTTGTGGAGTCATATCTTTCACACTTTTTGTCGGACAACGATTAAGAATATAAGTTGTCCAAGCAACAACTTCTGCCCAGAATTGCTTCGGCAATCCCCTTTCTTTCAAGATGCTTCGTGTCATGTCTAGAATTGTTCGATTCTTCCGTTCGGCAATTCCATTTTGTTGTGGTGTATAGGAAGCTGTGAATTGTTGTCGTATTCCAGTTGCTTTACAATAATTTTTGAATAAATTTGATTTATATTCACCCCCTCGATCTGATCTTAGTGTCTTCAACTTATATCCACTTTCTAGCTCCACTCGAGCTTTAAAGTGCATAAATGTATCAAATGCAGCTGATTTCTCCTTTAACATATACACCCACAATTTCCTACTATAGTCATCTATGAAGGTTATAAAATAGCGATTACCTCCCAAAGATGTCGGTTCTAATGGTCCACATATATCCGTTTGTACCAATTGCAATGGTGCTTTCGCTCTCCATGATACCCCCTTCTGAAATGGAAGTCTAGCTTGTTTTCCAGCCGTACATATCTCACAAACTTGCTTAGGGTCTTCAATAGTAGGCAATCCATGCACCATATTCTTTGATTGTAAAAGTTTTAAGCCATTGAAATGTAAATGCCCAAAACGTTTATGCCATTTCCATGACTCATTATCCTCTATAGCACCATAATAACACTTTTGTCCCTCAGTGTTAAGTTGCAGCGGAAACATGCGATTCTTCGCCATTTTTGATTCAGCAATAAGTCTTCCACTTTGATCTCTAAGTTGAAGATTATCACCCTCCATATGAACAATGTATCCTTTTTCAAGCAGTTGCCCAATACTCAGGATATTACTTTTCATATTAGGCACATAATAAACATTGGAAATGTATTCTTCATTTCCATTCTTCTGAAATATTCTTATTTTCCCTTTACCTTTAACTTGTAGCTTGGATGAGTCTCCCAAGCTTACATTACCTTGTACCTTATCATCAAGGTCAATAAAATATTCTCTTCTACCACACATGTGGTTACTCGCACCAGAATCGAAAAACCACATGTCTTGTTGATTACTAGCTTCTTCATGTGCTAGCAACAATGTAGGACTCTCCTCATTGTTTTTAGATAATTCAGCGAGATTTAAATGATTTCCCTGATCCTTTTGCTTGCTCCAGCATTCTGATGAATAATGTCCATATTTTTGACAATTGTAGCATTGAATGTCTTTTGCCTTGCCACGGTCGTTGAAACTTCTTCCTCCTCTGTTTGACCCTCTTCCACGGCCAAAAATTCTCTCATTATTATTTTGGTTGCGAGGTTGGTAGTTACCACGACCTCTACCTCCGCGTCCTCGAAAATTGCCTCATCGGTTTCCACCTCTTTGTTCATTTGATTGGAATCTTGATTCAAGTGCTTGATCTATTATAGCTGGTCCATCATTCTTCTGAATTCTTTGTTCGTGCACTTGAAGTGATCCCATGAGTTCCTCTATTGATAATGTATCAATATCTTTTGATTCTTCAATCGCTGGTAATACATGATTGAATTTTTTATTGCACGATCGAAGAACTTTTTCAACAATTTTTTTATCTTCAATCTTTTCTCCATTTTGTTTTTGTTTGGTAACATTTATGAGAAGCCGAGAAAAATAATTAGAAATAGACTCGGTTTCTGTCATTTTTATTTCTTCGAATTCACCTCGCAGGGCTTGTAAACGAATTTTCCTGACCCTCTCAACACCTTTAAATATTGTTGCAAGCGTGTCCCATGCTTCCTTGCTTGTGACGGCATTTGAAATCTTCACAAATGTTTCACGGTCTAAACAAGCATAGATCAAAAATAATGCTTTTTGATCTTTTTTCTGTTTTTCTTTCAATTCTTCTTTCTCTTCTTTAGTTAGAGAAGGTATTGTTTCATCAGATGGTTTTTCGAAACCATCACTCACAACGTCCCATAAATCTTGGGAGCCAAACAAGGCTTTCATTTTGATACACCAATCTTCATATTGGTCCTTGGACAATTGTGGTACTTGCGGTTGAACAAAGTTGGTAGACATTATGAGGTATTGATATTAGAACGATACCGTGGCTCTGATACCAAATGTAGGAGTTACAATTTACAAATTAGTAACTCAAATAATAATGATAAAATTATAATAATTGGATATTATAATAATAGGCTACAACCTAATAAACGCTACCGTGTTTTTCTTACTTTCTATATCATTTTTCTCTCACATTACATCTTAACAATGCAAATTACGTATATATATATATTACAACCAACTTCTAAATTATATGAGGCTAATATTTCTCCTAAATTATAGCCTTTGATTTATTAGCATATGTAAATATAGCATATCTAAATATAGTATATCTATATATAAAATTTCTAAATTTAAGCTTGATATTTTTAACATTCTGGTATGCAAGAGTAGAGAGACTTAAATCTTAATAATGTTTTTGCTGAGAAGAAACATGGAAGGCCTGAACTTAAATAGATTGATACGGGGACAGAATGCAGCGAGGGAATTTCTCATACTTTCATTTGCTTATTTATTGAACATGTCTAGCTACTGTGTTTTTGCTATCTAGACTAGAATATATAGTTCATATGTAATGACGAGAAGGAAAATGACAACCTATGTATTCATGATTGATGAATTCACCCTTTGAGCAAGTTTGATAGGAACTCTTGCAAATTACATGAAATGCCCAAGAGGTGTTTAAAACAGATTCGATGACCCAAAATTTACCCGAACTTGAAATCAACAAAGGAAATACATAGGCATATTGCCTTACTAGACAATAGAAACAACAGAACTCATTTGGTTGACATAAATATTAAATTCTAATGAGAATTTCTATTTCCTTATAAATTACCTTATAAAATTATTAGGAATTTTTTTGCTTATTTAATTCAACACAAGAAATTATAATTGACATGGGAAGTTGGAGTGATTGACACCCACTTGTTAATCAAATTACTATAAGGCAACCAAACGAACTCAAAGAAGTGAATAAAGATTGCTTAATCATCCAATTATGTAATAACTACAGGAAACAAGTATTCTACACAGATTTTCAAATGAGATGATCTTACCATGAAATAATTTTTATTAAACTAATTTAATATACATTTTTCAGTCTTAAAGTGATTACTTACAGTCTTAAAGTAAATTGATCACTTACAGAGTTACAATGTTGAAGTGATTACTTTTAATAGTACTCAAATTTCAAAAGATCACTTATAATCTTAAAGCGATTACTTATAAAGTTCAATTAAACCTTAAAGTGATCACTAATAGTTTTAAAGTATTCATTCACTTACAATCTTTAAAGTGAATAATTAGATAAATAAACTGACTATATTCTCCTATTTAAGCAAACCATTTCTATTTTCCAAAAAATGGCAAATTCATCTCTAATACAGTCAATGTAGAAAATTAACCTCAGAACAATGCATTGTGCAATTTATATAGATGGCAAATTTGCTAACGAAATTTGACCAAAAAGATCAGGGATCTACGGAATCTAGGACCATTCTATTTCTTGAAAGCAAGTCTGTGTAGACCATGAGAGATTCGAATAGCTAACCACTGCTCCATAAACTGCAAACAATGTATGCTGAAAGCACATTGAAAAAAGATATGATCATTGATCAATAGACTCGGGTGCAGCATTGCACATTGGGCAAACATACACCCATTTAAACCAATTTATCCCTGGTTCTGCCTGCACATCCACTCGCTTAATTGAAGCTTTACAGAGCAAAGCCTCTTTAGAGCCCAACTAACCGTTATGGAAGGGTTGAAGAGCATCCAATCAGCACCTTTCGTGTAAACTTCGTGCACCCATTTGATCCATAGGGACTCCTGCATTGAACTGATATGTCAGGCAAGCTTGCCCACAGACACTAGATTCCATACATCAAGGTTTCGGATCCTTAGGTCACTACTCTTCGGTTGGCAGACCTTAGACCAACTGACGTTACCTCCAGAGCTTTTTGTAAAATCACCGTGCCATAAAAAAGATCGACAAGATATTATTATTATTATTATTATTATTATTATTATTATTATTATTATTATTATTATTATTGTTGTTGTTGTTGTTGTTGTTGTTATTTTAAATTTTATATTATTATTGTTATTATTATTATTATTAGTATTATTATTATTATTATTATTATTATTATTATTATTATTATTATTATTATTATTATTATTATATAAATTTTATCTTAATAAAAACTAAAGGGTAACCCGTTAATATTTTTAAATATCAAACGCTCACAAGTCATAAAATATTATTATATGACATACTTATATAATAACCGAAAAAAATTTAATCAAAAATTAACAGGATATTACAGAAGCAATAGAAAATTTGGATATATATCACTATAATAAGAAAAATTTTCTCTCCCAATTTTACTACTTAGTTTATTTCATTTAATTTTAATTTCTTTTTTAATGATAATTTTGTTATTTATTTTATCTACTTATTTTTTTTATAATGTTTTTTCTTTTGTTTTTTATATTACCGAGCATCATATCGTTGTGATAAGACACTGATTTAAAATTATTATAAATATATTATATTTTACAACAATAAATGATTTAAACACGTGTCACTGCAATGATAACTGTTTTTTTTATCCTAATTCTACTATTTATGTTTTTAATTTTATTTATTAATGGTGGTGGGAATACTTGTAGGATCAAATATTTGTTAACTAATTAAGTTTTATTTATTATTACATGATTTATTTTATCTATTTATTTTGATTAGAATGTTTTTTTATTGTTTTATTTTTATATTTTTATATTACCGAAAATTATACAATTTCTATAAAACAATAATTTAAAATTCATATAATAATTAATTACATATATAATATTAATAATTGTTTATTTAAATAATTAATAAACCGTGCTTAGCACGAGAATCTATCTAGTAAAATAATAATTCAAAACATTACGCTTCCTCCTTCCCTCATTCTCTCGTTGAATAAATAAATAAGTATATGAATAAAATAAAAAAATAATAAAATAATAATTCAAAATGACCACTTTATTGAGGTACATAATAAACTGGTCATCGCGATAATCATGGTTGTCTGACTCCAACACGTAATATTCATCTGGAGCTGCCTCAATAACAGTTAGACGTTTATCTATGTAATGGAAGTGAGTCACTCGCAAAAAGCCTAAAATAGTATAGCTATCCTCCCTAACAAATCGTACCTTTTGGATACAATTCAACAAAGTTCCTTCCAACAAATTTGCATGCCAACGTTTCACATCACCTAATGATTTGAGCATCACCGTTATGGATGTACCAATAGTTCTCTGGCGTTCATTCACAACATGAAATTTTGGAATTTCACTCATTTCAAACAAGGTAAAAACTTTACTCACATTCTCAATACATTGTTGTCTTCGATGATGAATTTTCATCCATACCCACTCATAGAAAAAAAAAACGTCGCTCCCAAAACCAAAGACTAGGATGATCGGCGATTAGTAGACGATTGGCTTTTAGGTTTCGAAAATCTCCCAATAACATTTGAAGATGCTTCAACTCGCGTGTCAATACTTCACCCTCAAGAATTATATCGAATATCACCCCAGTCAAGCGCATCAAATCTCTATCTATTGATTTTCCATCCTCCTCATCGCCCCACTAGTATTTTGGTAAACCAAAATACACTCCAAAACAGTCGTCCGGATACCACCTCTTTGATCAATCTCTTTCTTAAAGAGAAAGTTCTCTACATGGTGTAGGAAACCATGGTATTCTCCCTTCTCGTGAAGTCTCATCACAGCCTTTAGCATACTTTCTATCACAAGCCTGGTATCCTCAGAAAGTCTCCTACAATCCCAACC
The DNA here is from genome assembly GCA_019425755.1 of Amaranthus cruentus. Taxonomy (NCBI): domain Eukaryota; kingdom Viridiplantae; phylum Streptophyta; class Magnoliopsida; order Caryophyllales; family Amaranthaceae; genus Amaranthus; species Amaranthus cruentus. The sequence goes on from CM033453.1 coordinate 1,549,441, forward strand.
AATAATATTATCGACTTGGTTCAATTTTTTGATTTCAGTCGAGTTCCAAATGTTTTGACGATTATCCCAATGTGAATGATGACTTTTTTTGTTTTCAACCAATCGACTAAGGTAAACTCATATGGTTTACATATTAGGATTGTTTTTTGGGAGGTATCAAACCCGTCAACGACAAAATCCTTAGTTTGGTACGTCAATATGTGTTGATCGTACAAACCGTGAAACCTCTCATACACAGGAAAAATAGACTCGAAATGTAAATTCCTAGACCGTAAAAGCATGGTTGTCTTGTTAGAAGTCTCAACAGGAATCTCTACTATAACAGTAGCCCCTATGGCAGGTGCAGAAACAGTGGCAAGTGCAGGAGCAAGAGCATGTTCAGATTCAAGTGTAGTAGCAGTAGCAGCATCTGGAGAAGCCAAAGTAGGTTGCGGCTGTTGGATGGCTGACTCTAACTTTCTCCTTGCTTTTTCTTGCCTTTTTTATGCTTCTTATTTTTCCCCATAACCTGAATCAATAGAAATTATATAAATATTCTAGTGCACCATACACTTGTATAAAACTAGGTAATTAAGATTTGTATATTAATAAGCCAATAGGGTATTCTAACCATTTTAAACATAACAAATTGGCTCGAAGATTGTGATTTTATTGACACTATTAACAAAAGGATACTCAATCTATCAAAATAGTCGTACATATTTCATTTCGAGTATTTATAATCACATAAATTGACTTCAACAACCAAGCAAAAGCATGTAATTATCACGCAAATTGACTCAAACTACCAATGAAAAGCATGTGAATTTGTAATTATTACGCACATTGACTCAAACCTGCTAAATTATACATCATGACTCAATTAGGAAATCATCTAATCCAATTAATAATTTAAAACATAATGACTAAATTCAATATGTAATCTAATTCCATATATCACATTTTAGCAAGTTAATGTAGTTAATACTTACAAGTTCACATTATTGAGCCATGATAACAATATACCTAGTAAAACTGGTTTTCATTAATCAATGGAAATTCTTTGCACACTACTTTAGACTTACTTGAGGGTTATAATACATTTTAGAACCGATTTAGTGGGATAAGTAGATCAGAACCAAATTGGGGATATTTAGTAGTAATACTTCTGAACACACTGTCTAAAACGTCTTACGTAACAATTGACCTCAGACTAAACACTATTAAGCGTACAAGACCTTAATGTGATGCAAAATAGTGAAATCGTCTAAGAATTAGTTTAGACTCTTTGATAACTTAAATAAAGGGTGAACTTTTAATTTAATCTTTCATAGCTTGAGTACATAATACTTTGTACACATGATTAAAAACTTAGAAATACACATATATTACATTAAAGTCTCACTGCAGGCATAAGACATTGACTTAGAACTAACAAAATATATTACATGATCCAATTAACTTGAAAAGCATCACGAAATCATTAAATTCATTCGTTGTAGAAATCTGAACTAACAATAACGACACGACAACTAACAAATACTACTAACATTTTACATTACAACCACCACAATCACTACTATGGTCGACAATAATAAACACCATTACTAACTACTAATCACTAACACTACGACGCTTATCAACCACATTTAGTTGATTTTTTAAAGAGGTACTTATAGTTAACAACAATACCCAACAACTATGACAACAAGAATGCTTGAACTCATAACAATGAAAATTACAGTGTCCACAAAACTCCATCATTCAATACAACAAAGTTTCCATGTAGTTAAACACCATAGAAAAATAACACACAACCTTCATTTTCATTCATACTCAAAACCCTAATTCATAATTATATTCAAATCATCAATCAAACTCTTACCCATAATAAGATTTAATAGAAATAAAAACAAAATCAACACAAAACTCATAAACTTTATAAATTTCAATTGAAAACAACAAGGAATCAAATAGGGTAAGAGGAGATGGCTCACCAAGGTAAAACTAGTAAAAAGGGCGGAGAGGGGAATGAAGGTTGTGGTGGTGGTGGAAAAACCCCAAAACCGGCTGGAGGGAAGGCCCAGACCGGCTGCTTGCTGGCGGCACACACCCAGCTGGTCTGACGCAGCTTGTGGTGCTGTTCGTGGGTAAAACCCGACTGCTGCTGCACCGTGCTGCATGTGGGGGAGTAGGTTTGGTTGGGCGGTGCGGTGGCTGCTCGTGGGGAGGCTCACCGTGGCTGCTAGTGAGGGAGGGAGGCTCGGCTGCACAGGAGAAGAGGAAGAAAGAGCAACGAGAGAAGGAGGAAGGAGGAAACGTGATGTTTTGAATTATTATTTTATTTTATTCATCTACTTATTTATTTATTTACTTGTATAGAATTCCGTGTAATGTACGGTTTTTTTTTAGCATTGACATATATAAATATATATTAATTAACAAAATAAAGTCTGAGATATTATGTAATAAATTTCTCAATTTTTACGATATATGTATAAATGTATAATTAATTAAAAAAATAAAGTCTGAGATATTATGTAGTAAATTACTCAATTTTTACAATATATGTATAAATTAAATTTGTAATTTTGGAAATTGTCTAGAATATATAATGAAAATTACAGTGTCCACAAAACTCCATCATTCAATACAACAAAGTTTCCATGTAGTTAAACACCATAGAAAAATAGCACACAACCTTCATTTTCATTCATACTCAAAACCCTAATTCATAATTATATTCAAATCATCAATCAAACTCTTACCCATAATAAGATTTAATAGAAATAAAAACAAAATCAACACAAAACTCATAAACTTTATAAATTTCAATTGAAAACAACAAGGAATCAAAAAGGGTAAGAGAAGATGGCTCACCAAGGTAAAACTAGTAAAAAGGGCGAAGAGGGGAATGAAGGTTGTGGTGGTGGTGGAAAAAGCCCAATGAATTTGATTATTCCATGTGAGAAATAATATGTTAGCTTTGACTGTAATTAGTTCATTTAGGCAAATTTAAAATGGTGATATTTGATATAAAAATAATTAAAACACCATAAGTACATAAATTATTTATGGTCTAATAAATTATTCCTTAAATTATTTATGGTATTCTAATAAATTATTTCTTTAACTCAAAAAAAAATAATAATTTATTTTTTAAATTAAGCAAGCATTAATGTAGATTGAAACAGCAATGTAGAAAATGCAGTATTGATTGAAGAAAGAAATCTCTTAGCTTTTAACCAATAAAAAAATTACAAATGGCACACCTTCTCTTACATTGACATTTGTCATTTCCCAAGAATTTTATTAGAATGTATGATGATGTATGATATGATATGATTTACCTAGGTTCATTTTCTTGCGAGGCTCACCTTCGTGTGCTCAGCCATTTTAATAAAATAATTATTTTCATTCGAACCTCTGTATTTTAGAAATCGTTACTATATTTTTAATATTGATATAAGTTAACATTTAAATTCGTATATATAAAAAAAAGAAGTTTATTAAAACTAATCCAATAATTTAATAGAATTATAAAATTTCTCAAAAGTTATTAAAATATTAATTATGACGTCAGAAAATCTCGGGGTGTTACACCTTAGGTCGTGGGAGATGAAGCACACAGTAGCAGATGAAGGGTTTCCACTAGCAATACAAAACTCTGTGTTTTCTTACAAAATGTTTTGGGTCGAAGGAAGTCTTTTTTTTCCCTTGCCTTGTTTTAATTTCACAATAGTAGACTTGTAGCAGTGTAGTTGTAGACTTGTACACGCTAGGGTGAAAATTCGGTCTACTGTTTGGACTTTTATCAAAACCAAATCAAACTATATTTAATTCGGTATTTTATTTTTCATGTCAAATCCAAACCTAATTTATTTTTAAACCGCACCGCACTTAACCGCAATTTAATATATCAAATCGAACCCAAACCGCCTAGACCGAATTTGTAAGCGAAAATGTTGTAGACCGAAATTTTGCTTTGAACTGAATTAAGTAAAAGGTCTGATTTTTTGTTTTTGAATTTTTTTATTAAACTAAAGAGTAACACTGAACAAGAACGAAAAAGCAAAATACAAATAATACTGAACAAGAGTAACACTGAACAAATAATCAAAAACAAATAAGGTAATACTGATTTTTTTTTTGTTTTAGAATTTGCTTCAATTGTGCTTCAATTAAAGGTCTGAGTTTTATCATGAATATCTTGCTTCAATTAAACTAAACAGTAACACTGAATAAGAACAAATTATCAAAAACATAAATAAACATATCATCTCAATTATTTGTTTTTCATTTCTTTTTCTAATTACACTAAAGTGTAATACAAAACAAGAACAAATATTCGAAAAAATAAAGATGACTGAATAAATAATCAAAAAAACAAAAATAGAAAAACAACACTGATTAACCAAATAAAAAATAAAAAAAAAAAGGTTAAATTTTGAATCGAATATTTTTTTATGTTCATATTGAATCTGAGTTGGGTGTGGTTTTGACTCCTCATGTCACCAAGCAAGTTTGGTTATTTATTTATTTATTTTTCATAAAAATTTATTTTTCATAAAAAAATAATTTTTTTAATTGATGATCTTGCCAAATAAACTTCTAAGCCTTCCATCTTGTTTGATTCAACTTATTTTATCAATTGAAAACCATAAACCCTAATTTGGTGAAAAAGATGAGAGGAAGTGGATAAGTATACAACTTATTTCAGAAAAAATAAATTCTATTCAGATCATCGTTTTATATGTGGTTTTTTATTGCTAAATATATTTGATTATGTAATGTAAAATTACAAAGATTAAATATATTAATATAACACACATTAATACGAATCTAACAAGACCCCAATTGATATCTTTGTTTTTTTATACATTATCGTACACATAAGATCAAAGTATGGTTAGACCAAATTAGATAAAATCAGATAATAAAAAAATAAGGTGAACTAAACAAGTCCTTAGTACATATCCGTATTGTATCAAGAAACATATATACCATGACAATTTTTGTAAATAATTAATTTGAACATTTTATGAGATAGTAAAGATAACACTAACGTGTGTATATATAGAATTGAGATCATGTGAGAATCACGGTGAATAACAAGAAATAGGAACCAATTTCAGCCATTAATTGCGCTCCATCTAACGGTTCACGTTTCACCCGCATTCATTAATGGCTTTTCGTAATTTCGCGGCTTTTCAAACTTTTTTCCAGTTTTTTAATTTTTAAGACAATTTCATTTACATTATGACTGATTTTGTTTACTTTTATTAACTTTTCATTTACTTTTTAGAAATGAAACTGGAAATCACTATGTAAAGTTGAAATATTACGAAAATGTCATTAATGACACGAGAAGCATGTGGATCGTCCGATTAACATGATCTAAGGGCGGAGTTTAGTTCCTAATTCTCATTATAGCAAGTTTTGTGTGTGGCTGGCCACACGCGTGTGGCAAGCCTGACAGCTAACACACATGTAACCTTTGACTGACCTAGTAACCCCTGACAGCAAGCCGTACTCTGCTTGTTCAAGGGTTTTTACTGGGGATTTTTTCGGTGATCACGCGGTGTCGTGTGCTGGTATAGTAGGTATTAAACATCGGTATTATGTTGTGCGGGATACCCAGGTTGATGTTTGTTACCAATCTAGGATTTCAGTTAGAAAGGAGGTTGACATTGGGTTGTTTGCCCTCAGACCTGCAGATGTGTTACTTTATTCATGGGGTCGTGGTCGTGATGTTTGTTTTGACTTGACAGAGTCTTCTCCTTTGACACAGTTCGGGTTATCCAACTTTGTTCCTGAACGAGTCCGGGTTATCCAACTTTGCTCAGCTTGTTGCTCGACTCCCCACCAACTTCTTGTAAAGTTTTCTTGATTTCTTCTTTATTAATATAATAATAATAATAATATTAATAATAATAATAATAATAATAATAATAATAATAATATAGCTAGGAAGCTTAATTAGTGAGAATTTTAGCTCAAAGGTGTATTAAAGGGAACAAGAGAAAAGAGAGGAAGAGAAAGATGCTGATATTTGTGTGAGCAATGAAAAAATAATTAATAAAAATAATAATAATAATAATAATAATAATAATAATTTGGGTCTTTGTGGGTCTTAGTGGTCGTCAAGATGGGATTGGAAATGGCCTTACTAGAAGTTCTCTAATCAAGCATCTAAGTGATCATCATTGTTGTATCGGTGCGCGAAATATCACCCGACATTCTCTTACTTTTAATTTGTTCGTTTATACTGAGGCAGAAGTTACTTTTATGCGTATGGGAATTTGGTTATGTGGGGTTTGCTACAAAACCCATACGCTTGATTTCTAATTGTCGTCATGATAGGGGGGAGGATGTACAAAATATATTGTTTTTTTTTTGTTAAAAAAGTTGCTTCTATAATAATTCAAGGTCAACATGGAGATTTTTTTGTTTCATCTCTAATACATAGTATCATATTTATGTGGATTACTATCAATGATGAATAATAAATTTTTTTTTTCTTGATTTTTGATTTTATCTACTTCCTATTACTTAATTCCCTCCATTTTGTTGATAAATATTATGGTCTGTATTCTATAAAATAAAAGGGTTATGATTTTAAACAATTTGCATGGACTCGGTCTAGATAACATTACTGTGTTTTATGAACCAAACCTATCACATGTTTTTTACGGAAAAGAAAAAAATTAATTTGGTATAATCACTTTTAAATCATCTTCAATTTGATATAATCACTTTTCGAACTATAATAAGGCTTTAGATTATATATGATCTAATCTCATAATAGCTTTGTATTTTATGTACCACCGTTTCTTCTCTCCATCACCACCAATACTATCACTCGGGTTGGCAGAAGATTCACTTGCAACACAAGTAAACAGCGAATTCCCTTCAGATAGGTTAACATCCAGCAAACTGCCTAAGGATACTCTCCCTTAGCAAATTATGACACACATTGAACTGCTTAAGATTATCAATCTACAAACTGATATTGAATATGTCAATTCATTTAGCAAAGTAAAATTTGACATACAAGAGAGCAACATTAGTACACTTGTTTTGAAATCTTAAATGCTAGGGATTGGGAGCGGTAAGTAAGAGACATACTACGAGTAATGACTCATGAGCAGTGAGTAGAGGTGTTCAATGGGGCGGATCGACCCAACGGTCAAGGGTCGGGTCACATTTTGACGGGTCATTAGCGGGTCGGGTCAATAATGGGGCGGGTCATTAACGGGCCTTGGTGTAAAGGGCCGGGCCGGGTCAGATAATTATAAATATTAATTGCGGAAAAAAAATTAACCACTTTTTTTATTTTTTAAAATATTATTATTATATACATAAGTAAGTCGACCCAATGGGCCATAAAGTATAATAAAAAAAGCTACTCTAAGAACTTTTTAAAAAGGGTCAAAGAGGGTCAAATTTAAATGGGCTTGACCCGGCCCGGCCCGTTTATAATTTGACATGACCCGCCCCGCCCCGGCCCATTTAAATTTTGACCCGACCCGACCCGCCCCGTTGAACACCTCAAGTAGTGAGCATGTAAAATACTTGTATACTGAAGAGGAGGGAATCCAAGCTAGAAGGATTACATTAGATAGAGCAGAGCTTTCATTTCCAATACAAAAGTCGAAAGTGAACAAAAGAACAAAATGAAGTTTTCCCCACCTTTGAGATTAGATCTGTACAATCAACTTCACAAAAAGCCCTAAATCTTCCGTCAAGCCTAATTGACACAATTAGAGTACCTCTCAAATAGTTACCCAGCAGACTATAGTGGTACTACAAAATATAAGCCTTCTCTGGTAACTAATAGGATCAAAAACACCCTTTAACTGCAGACCTGTTTAACATCTTACATTACTCGGCATCTGACTCTGACTCAGACTTTAGCTCAGGTTCAGGCTCGGAATCAATATTTTCATCAGCATCCGAGTCATCAATCTCCTGAAACCTGAAGAAACACACCACCAACAAATACATCAGCTCTCCAACTGCAGTTCAGTAAATCAATAAAAGGGTAAGGGAAGGCCAAAGTAATAAAAGTACCTAAAGAAACTACTCTTATCACACAACACATCATGTCAAAAATTGAAATAGCAAAAAAATATTCTTACAAATTGCTTACAGAAGTTCAAACTAGATCTATAAAAAAACATAGTTTTGTACTTCGTGTGATTGTATATAACATGGCAATGTTTCTAAGGTCACTTAAAACAAAGGCAGAAAGTAACATTATTCTTTCTATAATCACAAAAGAGAGGAAAAGAACATAAAACCCATGTGATATAATTAGCATATCCTCATTACTTTAGCCCTACAAGAGATCAGTTTTGTGATTATGAATTATGACTGGCAACAAGTTTGCCCTTAACTTGCTCTTTTTGTATATCAGTCACAGCTCACTTATCTCTGTTTATTATTTCTTCTCAAATTAATCACTTAATTTCTCTTCCAAAAAAAAACCCTTTTACTTTCTCAAAATCTAATTTGACAATATGTCTAATCAGGAATTCAGTCCTGACAAGCAGAACTGGCATCTTACAATAAATTCAAGGTACTTTATGATACTACCCAATTTGAGGAGCTACATTCAGCTGATCAGACTTTTTTCTTTTTTTTTCCCTAAAGCAAAATGTGCTTCATTAGGGATTGAACCAAAATGCTGCAAGTGAGTGGGTTTATCTTTGTCTTTTTCACTTTTGTGAGTGTATGCAAGTGGGGTTAATGGTAATGACATGATAGCATATAAGAAAATGGGGCAATTTTTAAGGGACATTCTAAAGTGGAATACTCTGTATGTGACAAACAAATAGAGAGGAAGGGAGTAATATTAAGAAACAAAGACCCAGTTATCTATAAGTAACTTGCCCTAAATTTTTTAAAGCCATCTTCACAGCATAAAGAGTCATTTTCTTCACCAACATCAAGAAGAGAATTTAATAACTAATATTGAATAGCATCCTTGATAATTGGTACTATTGCAACCTGAGCTTACAATAGCAATAATAACACAAACCATAAACTGCAACTGACATACCTCCAACTTATCCTCCTTGGCCTTGTGGTTTTGAGGCAGAGCCCGGAACTCCCCAGCCAGGCGGATACACTCGCCAACATTCTCAGGGGATACAAAATCAAGCGCAACTTTTATGCATGACTGACCAACAGAGTTTCAACAAATCAGTTGAGCAACATCAAGGATAGACTCATCAAAACCAAACCCCCCAAGTTCCTATCCAAGAGTTCAATACATGTAATAAATTCTAGATTGCTCATAGTCATTTATATGTTTGCATATTATATTACATATCTAGAGATAAACAAACTAAATTATGAACACAAATCAATTTGAAAAAAAAATAGTATACAAAAAAATACATCACCTTCAAGTTTCCAACTTGATGAGGACATCCAGCTGGAATAAAGACTGCCTCTCTAAGATTTTGAACAAATGTCCAAGCCTCAATTCCTATAAAAATCAAACTAAATCGTGCAACCACTGGGATATCTACTCACAAGTGAGAGAAAAAAAATCCAGACCAATGAGATGCACTAGGAGAGATCGAGAGATGTCATTAAATATTGTGAACCTTACCATATTCTTCCTTCAGTTTCCTTTTGTGCTCCTCAGTCAGTAAAATGTCTGATCATAAAATAGGATGCATGACCGATTTATTAACAAAAACCAAAAGCAAAAGGAGAAGCTTAAGCAGTAAACATCAAGACAAAACCACAGATGACACAACATTGTCAGACAACTCAAGGTAACATTTGGTTTTGAAAAGTAATACGAAGTATACAATAAAAAGCCAACAAAGAGAACAAGAATAAAATATAGAGAAAAACGATTATTTTACTAGCCCTGACAGGCAAATCTTTGTAAATTTTGCCAATATGCTAGATAAAAGGCAAACAAGCTTCTTACGTTTAAAGAATACAAATAGTACCTGCTTCAGCGGGTTACAATGAATATGCCTGAATTCTTGATAGTGTCAACTCAAATATTCTTTTAGCTTAGGGACATCTTTTCTACGGAATATATCCCAAAGAGCACCTCCACTGTGGGGTTCTTAAACTTCAAAGCCCTCGGACAAAGGAGCTGAAGTTTTTTTTATCCTTAGTCTCCCTGCCTTTATCAGGAACACCTTCTTGAACATCTAGATCTGAATCCAAATTTTGTCAATGTTACTTACTTTTCCATTGTCAACAATCTCAGCTTTAAAAACAACAGTGCAATCACTCAAATAATGATTGTTCAATGACTAATTACAAAATTCATCTTAACTTGATCATTAACAAGGTCTAAGGTTTAAGCTTTTCTGAAACTCATCAATTTTTTTTTCTGAAACTGTTCCGGTAAAAAATCGGAAGCTTATCAAATAAACGAGTACCTTCGGGTGTACGCGGTGGTCAAACGAAGCTTAATCGGAAAGCCGTAGAACCTGAAAATAAACACCAATAACCCCGGGGTGGTCCCCGGGGGCGGTGCCTCCGACGCCCAAGTTAGCACTTAAATGGTGTAAAATAGCCTAATAGGTCCTTCATGATGCCCAATGGCAATCAGGTCGATTACTACTTAGGACTATTATTTCGACTGATCAATACCCACATATAAGCTTTATCACGTAGAATAATATTTTTAGAGAGATTGAGATATTTTTAAATAATACCCGAATATGATTAATTATGGAAATAATTAATCTAATAATAATGTGAGCCAACCAATTTAATAATTAAAGTTGGTTTTTAATTCCCTTAATGAAAGGAGTATGTTGTACTCCAATATTTTTTGGCTCCCCTCTAACTCACGGCCAATATGGCCTTTATATAGCCAAAACAATAGCTTGAGGTGGTATTTTGCCACCTTAGGCATTCTAAGCCCTTGACACGTGTCACACACGTGGCACACAACCTGTGAGCCACGTGGCGCCTCCCATGCAAGCCACGTGGCTCCTCTCTGTCCCGTGTTACATTTTTATCCAATTTTTCGATTATATATCTTTAGATAATGTGATCTCACGAGCGTATTATTTTTAGTCCAAATACCTGTGCACTCAAGGAGTCAAATCACAGTCACACTGTAACACCCCAAACTTTTGGGTTAAGTTTTATGATTTAACTTACGGTAAATGGGAAATATTTCTTAATAAATATAAGTTACTTTTAACTAAAAATATTATTTTCAATGTGGGTTAAAATAAAATAAAAATATTAAGTTCAATTAATTAAGGGGCTAACTAGATTTATTATTTTTAGACAACAAATAAGTAATTAACTAATTTGGTTAATGATTAGTAAGTGTAGTATTTAGTATATGAATTGAAAGGTAATATAAATTATTAGGCATAATTATAATAATTAAAATTATGTTAATTTGTTTAATTATAAAATAAAACCTTTCATTTCATATTCTCATCTAATATTCCTAATTAAATACTATAATAATATCTAAATTAATTTATGATTAGTTAATAATAAAAAAAATAATATTAAAAACCTTTCAACTTGCTTTAGTCTTGCTTAAAAAGGGGTTGGATAGAATTTGCAAACATAACTTTGACGGCTCTTATTCAAGAGCATCCATAGATCATTTTTTTTATTTTAATTACATTATTATATTTTATACAAAAAGAATTTTTCTTCATTCATCAAATTTATATCAAACAAGGGTTAGTCAAGCTTGAAGAATACTTTCTGGGATTTTACACATGAATTGAAGAAATAATTTTATTATGGCTTTTCAAGGGTTATTATTATTTTAAGGTTATTACCTACAATTCTTTATATTCTTTAATTGGAGTCCATATAAGGTAACTAGTTCGTTCACCTTCTCTTTTCTTAATTCATATAGAGCATTATTTTTAATTATATAAAAATTTAGACATGCAAAGAAATTTATATAATTATGCTTGTTATAGTTATTCTAGGGGCTAAGATAATCTATGTTAATTTAATCTAATGATATTGTTAAATGAGGATTTTAATTAAAAAAAAAGCCGTATAAATTATTTTTTTTGTTGTGTAATTTCTTTCCACTGGTTTATTAGAAATTTAATGGTCTTTATGTTCTAATAAGTTTGGTTAGCTAATTTTATTTAATTAATTTTGTTTTCTTTATTTGTTAAATAATCAGGACTTCACTTTGATAAGGTTCGAAAGGGGTAGTGAATTGGTTTTCTGTTTATGTTAACAAAAGAAAGTGTGTTTAAAAGATATAAATTCTATTGAATCTTCTAGTAGCAATTAGTCCTAGATTGTTGCACTATAATTAGTATATGAATGTGGTACTTTTAAGTATTTGTAGATTATTTATTTATTCATCGAATTTACTTAATTTATTTTTTGTTATATTGTACGAAAGGTAGTATATCAAATTAGAAGAATAGATTTAGTATTTATTATATTTTATTATATTTTATTTTATTAATTGTTGCATTTGTTAAATTTGGTGTTGTTAGATTTTGAACTATTTATTCGTTAATGCATGATTTTATTAGTTTACTCAAAATGGAAATAATTTGTGATAATTATTGAAGTTCATTAAATTAATATTTTAGACAAAAATGGTGTATTATACTTTTATCTTGAGAGTTGGAAATTTTCACATATATTGTTACTTTTCAAGATGTTAAGAGTGTTGTTGACAATGTTGTACTTTTGAGTAGAATAACACTTTTATTAGTACCTCATTGCCAAGAGTTAGTAATAGGGTCGACTTTTGTTGACTTAGTCAAATTTATAGTTGACTTTATTCCCAAACTCAGACATTACTTATAACATCAATTTTGGTATTTATATAAATATTGGAATTTAATAGTTGACAGTTTTTATATTCTAAAAATAAATTTATTTGATTAAGTATATTTGTGTTAAGTATTTTTGATGTTGGATTTGAGTGTAAGACCTATTTTGGCATCTCATAAATGTTTTGGATGATGAGTTTACATCTAAAGTTTTGAGTTATATAAATTTTTGTGAGAGTAAGGAGCCATGAGAGTGTAAGGCCTGTTTTGGCATCTCTAAATGGTTAGAACATGCTAATATATATATATATATACCTGGGTTAATTGCTGTCGTCCCGGTACCCAGTGGTGTAAGGCAAAGGAGGCATCCACTGCTAGGGGAGAACTGGCCATTCTTAGACAGGTCTATTTTATAGACTGGGGTTCGCCCGACAAACCTTAGGAGGTGTTAGTGTAAGGCCATCTTGTGGGCATCTAACACCGGCGTTCGTTCCTTCTCCTTGTTAGGGTAAGACCATCTTGTGGGCATCTAACACCGACGTTCGTTCCTTCTCCGTGTTAGTGTAAGACCATCTAGTGGGCATCTAACATCGGCGTTCGTTCCTTCTCCAATTGTTATTTATGTTTTGGAATTTTTGAAAACATGTATACTTATTTGATTTACTAAGTTATTTAAATTAATTTATGAAATTTATGTTGTTTGAAAACTTTAATTATTTTAGATTTGTTTTTCACTCGAAAACTGGTTTTTATTTGGATTATATATTCATACAACTAATTGATAATTGTTTAAACTTCTTTGTAATTGGAAATAATAGTGTTATGTGTTTTATGATTAGAAAGGACAGCTAGTTACTCCCTACTGATTGTGGTTTTATATTTTCATACAGACGGTGAATAATTACATGGTCACTACCGTGTGGGCTGGAAGTGTGAGAGTGGACTCTAGGACTTTCTCTTCCACATGGTTTCTTGTTAGGTTTATAAGGTTTATGTTGTTCACATTTATTTAAGAGTAAGTGACAACCGTCTAAAAGGCTTTTTCCGCAAACCTTTTTGTTGTTTAGAAAGACGGGTTGTTACACACACACACACATTAAGTCATCAACTTAACATCCATATTCAACATACTTAGAATTCCATCCCAAGAGTCTCCACATGAATGCACACATCAAATGTGCACTCAAGTCAAATAATCATAACAGAACAAGACCTTTTTTTTTTGAAAGGAAGTAAACAAGACCTTAATTAGTTATTATCTGACAATAAAGTTATGGAGACACCAAACACGCACTAGACATTGGAAATTCTCTTTATTGAATGATCCTGCAATCTTGGTGTGAAAATCTTCAAAATTATTGTGCTGATCTTTCGAAATGTCTAGGTAAGAGGGTGGTAATCGAGATCATGAGCAATGTGTATTTGACTCCGTCAAAAGCTTGACTCAACTCGAGACCTTTTGCAAGACGAGTTCAACAAGTTCCAACTCAACTTAATAAGCTTGTTAGAAAGTCGATATTTATTTAATTAATTGTCGGACCACTATTAAATTTTTATTATTTCAAACATTGATTTTGAATGCAATTTGGTGCTTACTTTCAATTATAGTTGATACTGTGTATATGAATTACCCACTTAATTCCAAAATGTATATAAATTAAATACATAGTAATATTAGCCCCTTCCGATTTGATTTGAAATATTTGACCTTAATTGGTGCTTATGTTTTCATGAAATTCATGATACAATGCTGTGACTCAATAAAAAAAATCAATGATAAGGCATGTGCACAAGTACAAGGCATACAAAAAAAAAAAAAAAAAAAAAAGAACAAGGCATAAAAACGCCTATATTTAGCAATTGAAGCTAGCGTCTTACCTTGTCTTAGGCCAAAGCAAAGGTAACACAAACCCAAGGCAATGGAAGGCCAAAACGAGGTAACAAAGATAAGATGTGGCTACTCTCTTTCTAAGCCGATACAGCAATAAGCACACTAATGAGTAATGGTTGCAAGTTTGCAACCCATGCTCAAGTGTGGCGTAGTTGGCATAGCACTATTTCTAAGGTTGTTATCTATACTTAGTATTTAAAAAACTCTTACCAAGAAAGACACAGGTCAGGGGTTCCAGCGTTTGGCTTTGGGCTGTCGGTTGGCTTTGGCAAGTGGTTACGGTGGTGGGGCTGGGTTGGGTTAGGATTTAGAGGTTTTTTCTTTTTTTTTTTAAAAAAAATAGCTGACTGAGACGCGTTCACAGTAAGCCCAGTAAGAGATTCCATCCAAGAGTCCATTAGATGGTGGTAAAATCAAACTTTTTGATTTTTTTTTGTGGTGTTTAATAAAAGTTTAAATTTTTGTGGTGGTATAATCTGTTTTTTGTAAAATTTGTGGTGTTATTTTCTATTTTTTCCTTTCTATTGATAATACA
The DNA here is from genome assembly GCA_019425755.1 of Amaranthus cruentus. Taxonomy (NCBI): domain Eukaryota; kingdom Viridiplantae; phylum Streptophyta; class Magnoliopsida; order Caryophyllales; family Amaranthaceae; genus Amaranthus; species Amaranthus cruentus. The sequence goes on from CM033453.1 coordinate 1,564,616, forward strand.
ATTATTCTTTTGAGAGACCGTTTCTTTGAAAGACGTATCTCAAGTCCACCCCATAGATTAATGTCTACTTACATTATCCTTAATGCCTACTTACAATATTTTAAATGTCTACTTACATTATTCTTAATGCCTATTTAAAATATTTTAAAAAATATATAATGAGCCGACCTAATTAGAGATAAACTGTCAAAGAGACTGTATCTCAGAACAAGTTTGTGTTGATAATAAAATAATTGTAGGCTTTTACGAAGTCTGAAGTACTCCGCCCCTTAAATAACTCCCTACTAACCTTTTTTTTTTTTTTAATAACATTCCTACTATAACCTGATGCTTGCCTCTTTCTTACAAGTATTTCCTCAAAAGAAAAGCAGCAGCGGTGCGATGAATATGAAGATCGTCTACGTATTTATGAATCATTTTGGAAGCAGCATGGCTCAAACCTTGTTCGCCATCCCCATAGACCTTTGTAATCGTGAATGCGACGAGAAAAAACCTTCCGACCAAAGAAGAATCGAGCCAATCATTGAATTCCCTGCATCAGAATACCCTCTAGTGATGGCCTGTGCGAAACTGGGTTCCAGGCTTTACTTCTTGGGCGGAGACCGCGAGCGTTCACCTTGTTGGTTCGGTTCAGAGTCGGACCCCAATCAGATTTATCCTCCCGATGTGTATGTGTTTGATGAAAACCACAAGATACAGAAATTAAAAGTGGGGATGAATACTGGTGCCTTCTCCGGTGGCGTTCACTGCGGACGGAAAATTGTTCATTCTTGGCAGTTGCGGTGGACCAAATCTGATTAGCTGCCTCAGCCTTATACCCACCGACTTACCCTTCTCGTCGTTGCGGTTTTTCGAGGTGTTTGATCCCACCACCAACGAGTGGACAATCCTGGATGACACACCTGTCACCACCCCCACCATTTGGGTTTCCTCCCCAGTGGTCGTTGGTCGGAAGGTGTACTTGTATGGGCGGTTTCTCGGTATGGGCGGATCTGGGGTTCTGCTCTCCTTCCATCTGGACTCGTACCAATGGGAATGGGCAGGGATTGGTTCCAATGATGCAAATTTTCCACAACTTCGCCACCATAGGCCTGGTCGCATTCTAATTGGTGACACCTACTATGGGCTCGCCAGGCTAGGTGACGGGGTGGTGCGCCAGAGGATAACAGAAGAGGATGAGCAACTACTATTCCGCCTCCCTAGTTTTGGGCGTAGTCTCAGCACAGAAGGGTTTTGCCACCTTGGGGACTCCAATTTCTGCACAGTAGTCACTGGCTCTTTACCGGAACCTGGGGTCCCCCTCCATTTTGGAATGCTTGATCAGAATCGCCGCTTTTTCTCTATTCGGGTTTTCCAGGAGATAGGGGGATCGGAACCGAATTCCATATCAACAGACTTGTTGTGTTCTGCTGATTACCTCTTCGAATCCACCTACGCCAGCTTTGGCTCCCTCTATGGGTGTTACCCTTTTGACACTACCCTCCATGCTGTGAGTTCCCTATTCTTTGCTGCTTCTTTTTCATATGTTTTATACCTATAATTTATGTTTGATTATTATTATGATCTAACAATTTCAATATACAATTATGGAATTCAAATAATATTTTATGTGTTGCTTTACAAATTGTCTCAAAAATAACCATATCCTTTGCTGCTTCTTATGTGTAAAGCATATGACTTTACCTTAGTCGATTGATTGAAAACAAAAAAAATCATCATTCATATTAGGATAATTGTCACATTAGGTGATGTGAAAGATTGGCATGCAAATTTGTCGAAAGGAACTTTGTTGAATCGTATTCAAAAGGGTCGATTTTTTAAGGAGGATAGCTGAAACAACCCAAACCAGCGGATACAGTATAATAATAATGTCCACTAACACAGCGGAAGACTTACGAATGTCTGGACCGAAAAGGTTTTGTTGAGTTTGCGCAAGAACAGTTGACTTGATAGTTTACATTTTACTCCATCCCACTTGATAACTTGCGTTTTCTTTTAAATCAAGATTTTGTAATGTAAAAAACGAAAAAAATTTATCAATTACTCTCCTCTTGCATGGGTCTCCTTCTCTCATAACATGGGTAACCTAAAAACTTTGATCCAAAAGTAAATGTAAACCATCTAGTGCAAATTCTAGTTGCACATTCTAAACTAGATTTGATATTTATAACTGGCTTGATGTACGAAGTAGAAAACTGCAAATTCTACATAATATCTGATGGTGACACAATGAAAGTTGTTTTTATTTTCTTTTAGGGTATTATTATTTGTCGCCACCCTTTTGCTAAAATCGTCACCCTATATATAATGATATTTTCTTAATAATTTTAAAACTGAAAAACTCTAACATCTCTCTAAAAGTCTCTTAAAAAAACTCTCTGAACGAAAACAAGCTAAATTTAGTAATCGAACAACAATGGCGAACCAAAACGAACAAGATTACGATTCGGTAAGTTTATTAATCGTTTCGAAATTGAATTAAAAAAAAAAAGGAAAAATCGCACGAAATGTGCTATTGCACCATGGCAAAATCGCACAAAACGTGCGATTGTACCATGGCAGAATCGCACAAAACGTGCGATTGTACCATGGTACAATCGCACGTGTTTTGTGACTCCTATGTACATCGACGTTTGTCGATCATGGTGCAATAGCACATTTCGTGCGATTTTTCCTTTTTTTTCTTTTTTTTAATTAATTATTTATTAATTAATTTATTAAATGTGTATTTATTTAATATATTTAAAATATTTATTAATTTATTTATAATATGTTAATATTATTAATTATGTTGATGTTAATTATGATTATGTTTTGATTATATTAATTTAATTTATTTAAAATATTTATTGTTTTGTGAATAATTAATTATTTAATTTATTTTAAATATTTATTGAATTTTATTAAGTTGATATTAATGTATCCTTTTCTATATTAATAAAATTTCTTTGGTGTTCACAGATTGATTTTGATGCTATAGTATCTCAAGAAAAGAGAATAGAAGAGGAAGCATGAGAAAGCAGAGATAGACAACCAAAGCTTTCCTTGAATTACAAGAAAACATTTGGAGTAACTTATTATGGAACGATAATATGTTGGGCTCATCTTATTTATGGAAGTAACTTACTATGATTGTATGTATGTATGCATTACTAATTTACTATTGCATTTAGTCATCTATGCTTAGTCGCGATAGTTTCCTAAATGTTGTTGTCATTTAGAGCGTATAATGCTCATCGGAAATAATTATTAATTAAATCAAATAATTAATTTAAATAAATAAATTAATTAAATTAATTAATTAAATATCCCAATATTGCAAAGTTGTTGTTTTGTGCAAAAGTATTTTCGTGGATCGCGAGATTTCAAGACAAAGTTTCTGTTTTTAAAATTGCTTAGGTCGCGGCCCGCAACTTTCGTTTTATTTGGTTTTGGTAGTTATAATATAACTAACTACGGTTAATATGGTTGTATAAACCAAATACATTGGGATGGATTGATTGAAAGTCGAGATTGGTTCGTGAATCAATGTTGCGTTTCATGGAGTATCATGTTACTTCGTGAAATGGTGTAAAATATTCTGTAAATATAGAAGGCTTGTGTGGGTTATTTATTCCCTACATGCAATTTCTGATTTTCTTATTCTCTAACACTTTACATAGAGAACTTGCAATCCTCGATTGTAATTTTCCGTTTCTTCTTCCATTTAAGTTTTTTTTACATTGTCCTAATTTCCTTGTGCTAGGAATTTAGTGAAATTCTTCGTTTCTCAAAACATATTTCCAATTTAGATTTCCAAGCACTGTAGTAGGGCGAAAATGATGTTTTCGGAAGAGAGTCTCGCCTAGAATTTATATCAAGTCACATACAAAATCTTCTTGTTACTTTGTTTGGGTTTGAAGATCGGTATCTTGGAGTTCTCGGCGGTGTACATAAGCAAGGATCTTGGTTGTCATATGTAATTTGTAATCTACTATATTTATGTAACTTTATTTTATAAGTTTATTTAATAAATTAGAGTCACAGTTTACAACAATCTAAAACATCATCTTCTCTTTGAATTACAAAATGGTCGGTCTCAACGAATTGACTACCAACTTTGTCAAACTTGACAAGTTTGTAGGCAATGAGTTTAGGAGATGACAAAAGAAAATGCTTTTTCTCTCAACTACTTTAAAAGTTGCTTATGTGATAAGTACACCAAGGCCTAGCGAAAAGGAAAATGAGACTCCGGAGAATTTCCATGCTAGAAGTAAATGGGATAATGACGACTTCATTTGTAGAGGGTACATCCTCAATAGTATGAATGATACTCTCTTCGATGTCTACGAAAATGTTGAATCTGTTCAAGAAATGTGGTCCTTACTTGAAACAAAATACATGGCCGAAGATGCTTCAAGCAAAAATGTTTCATGTAAGTAATTTCAATAATTTTAAGTTCGATGACAATCGCCCTATAATGGAACAATTTCATGAAATACAAAGGTTGTATGATACTCTTAAAAGACATGAAATAAAAATGGATGAACTCTTTGTTGTCTCTAGTATTATTGATAAATTGCCACAAACATGGAAAGATGTAAGGAGTAGCCTCAAGCACAAAAAGGAGGAAATCGATCATACCTAACTTGCTACCCATCTTCTCATTGAAGTTGGGATCCGTGAGCAAGAGAAAGGGAAGGATCCATCCTCGGTTTCTACCATTAACATGGTAGGAGAAAATTCAAACAATTCTAAGTTTGTGAAAAATAAGAAAAGGGGCTCTAGTTCTTTCAAAGGGAAATCTACTAATTTTTCCAAGAAACCTACGGTCGGTGGGTGTTGGTTTTGCGGAAAACCGGGACATCGCAAGAAGAATTGTTTTCTCTTAAAGAAAAAGAATGCTAACAAGGGTGAGGCTTCTAATAGCCAAGATCCCGTAATGAAGGTATTTTCTCACAGTTGATTAAAATTAATTCCAATTTGGATTTAAATGGAACAAATAATAATATTTATTGTGTGCAAGATGATCTATCATGGTACATCGATTCAGGTGCATCAAGGCACGTTTGCATGGATAGGAGATGATTTAAGACCTTCCACAAGCGTGATGGTGATGAGTTTCTCTATATGGGAAATAATTCTACTATTCAAGTTCTTGGGAAAGGTTCGGTTGAATTACATTTCACTTCCGGGAATCTTCTTTCTTTGAAGGAAGTGATGTTTGCTCCTAAGATCGCAAGGAATTTAGTGCCGGGGCCGACCTTGAATCGACAAATTAGTATTCGAATCGGATCGATGTGTAATTAGTAGGGGTGGTGTATTTATTGGTAGATGTTACTTGAATTGTAATCTATTTAAGCTTTCCATCAAAACTTGTTTAGATAATAGTTTATTTCATGTTTATGATAATAATGTACATACATTTGAATTATGACACAATAGACTATGTCATGTGAATTATGATAGTATGATATATATGGGTAAATTAGATGTTATTCCTATGTGTGTGATTGATAAACAAAAATGTAGTACTTGCATGTTAAATAAGATCATTAGAAATCCATTTAAGAAAATAGAATGAACTTCTAACATTTTTGACTTAATCATAGTGACTTATATGTTTTCCATAGCATCCTATCTTTAGGTAACAAAAAGTACATGATCACTTTTATTGATGATTTTTCTAGATTTTGTTGTGTGTATTTATTACATTCTAAAGATGAGGCACTGAGTGTATTTAAAAAATTTTAAGAATGAAGTTGAAGTACAATTGGGTTCTAAGATCAAACGACTTAGAACAGATAAAGGAGGGGAATATTATAACCCTTGTTATTTCCAAGAATTGAGAATTGTCCATGAAACTACGATGGGTTATTCACCACAATCAAATGGTGTTGCCGAAAGAAAAATCGGACATTACAAGAAATGGTTAACTCCATGTTATCCTACTCGGGATTGAATGAAGGATTTTGGAGTGAAACGATGTTGACCGCATATCACATCCTTAACCGGGTTCCCACAAGAGGGAAAAAGACTATCCCTTATGAACTTTGGTACAAGAGGAAACCAACTTGGATTATCTTCGAGTTTGGTGGTTGAAGGGCAATTGTAAGAGTGCCCAGCAACAAAAGGAAGAAACTTGGTGAAAGAGATTTCGATTGCATCTTTGTTGGTTATGCACATCATAGTCATGCTTAGAGGTTTTATGTAATAGAACCTAATGACTACCTATCGATTAATTCGATAATTAAATCTACAGATGCTATTTTTGATGAGACTCGATTTTCATCAATTGGTAGGCCTAAAGACCTATAGGTTAGGGGAGAAGGAAGAGGACGATCTCATACGGTTAGCTAATCCAATCTTGTCCCACATAGACCCAAAAGAACAAGTAAGCAATGCTGCAGAACCACCTCATCAAGTTGTTCATTCCCCGCCTCTAGTAGTCCTGTCTGATCATCAGGTGAGAAATTTAGAAAGTGAAATTGAAATTGGTGATAATCATAATGTTGTTGATTCTTTGATTAAGAATGAAGTTGCAAAGGACAATGTAAAAACAGACAGCCATGAATGCCAGGGTAATGAGAAAGCATCATATGTACTACCACCTGGAACCATACGAGGTATCCCTCTGAAGAGGTATGATCCAGATTATGAGGCTAGACGATCGAGATATTCCACCGAAGCATCATATGAAGGGAATATGTCACAAAGTGCCTTGGTTGCCAACGCCGCATTGTACAACACAAAACTCCCGGTGACTGTTGAGGAAGCCTAAGCAACTGATCACTGGCGAAAGGCAATGGAAGAAGAAATAAGTGCTCTTAAGAAGAATGGCACGTGGGAAAAATGTGATTTATCGAGTACAAAAAGGGTCGTTGGGTGCAAATGGGTGTTTACAATCAAGTATAAAGGATATGGCACGATTGAAAAGTACAAGGCTCGTCTTGTGGTAAAGGAGCACACTCAAACTTATGGGGTTGATTATTCAGAGACCTTATCTCCCATAGCCTAGCTTGACACAATCTGAGTCTTGTTCGTGCAGCAGCAAATTTGGACTGGCTTCTTCATCAATTTAATGTGAAGAATGTCTTTTTTCATGGGGAGTTGCAGGGAGAGGTTTACATGGAAGCCCCACCAGGGTTTACTTCAGAGTTCTCAGAAAACGAGGGTTGTAGACTAAAGAAGGTGTTGTATGGGTTGAAACTGTCTCCTAGGGCATGTTTTGAAAGATTTACATCTGCTATGAGAAGGTTTGGGTACAGACAAAGTAACTCCGATCATACTCTGTTTCTTAGAAGAAGAGGAGGGAAAATAGCATGTCTTATAATCTATGTTGATGACATGATTATCACGCGAGATGATTAATTGGAAATTGAGAATCTCAAATGCAAACTGTTTCAGGAATTTGAAATGAAAGATCTTGAAAGACTTAAATACTTCTTGGGTATAGAAGTTTTTAGATCAAACAGAGGAATCTTCATATCCCAAAAGAAGTATGTTTTGGACTTGTTAACTGAGATAACGATGTTGGATTGTAAACCCATTGAGACACCAATGGTGATGAATCACGGATTACAGATACTTGAAAGAGGGGAACTTGCAGATCATATGCATTATTAGCGGTTGGTAGGGAAGTTTATTACTTAGCTCATACGAGACCTGGCATCGCTTATGTAGTAGGAGTTGTTAGTCGGTTTATGCACAAACCACAAGTTCAACCTATGGAATTAGTTTTTGGAATCTTGAGATATCTCAAAGGATCCCCCAAAAGAGGAGTCTTATATCAGAAAAATGGTCACTTAAATCTCATTGCTTACGCTGATGCAAAATGGGTTGGTGACAGAGATGACAAAGAGTCAACCTCAGGGTACTTCACAATTATAGGAGGTAACTTAGTGACATGGACAAGCAAGAAACTAAAAGTCGTCGCTTTATCGAGTGTGGAGGCAGAGTTCAGAGGAGTTGCAAAGGGAATCATTGAGATCTTATGGCTTAGAAAGTTGTTAATAGAACTTGGGTATACTCCAAAAGAGATTTGTGAGCTATATTGTGATAATCAAGCTGCCATTAATATTTTAGAGACTCCGGTTCAACATGATCGGACGAAGCATGTTGACGTCGATAGAAATTTTATAAAGGAAAAGTTAAAAGCAGATGTAATCAAACTTCCTCATTTGAAGTCTAAGGACCAGCTAGCAGATATCCTTACGAAGGCAGTAGGGACGCAATTCTTTAAAGAAGTTTTGTGCAAGTTAGGTGTCGGTGAACCTACTACCCAACTCGAGCGGGAGTGTTAGAATATGGAAACTATAATATTTAGAATATTTGTAAGAGCAAATTATAAAAACTACCTATTCTAAACCACCTTTTGCAAAAAAATCTACCTAATCTATTTTTTTTTTTTGCGAAAAACTACCTTATATAACCCAAACGTATGCAAAACACTACCAGGTGACGGAATCCGTTTGTTAACCGTTAAGTTTTTTATTGAGCAAACACGTTTTTTGCACGTAATGTTGCTTAATATACCTTTTCCTCCATATTTGTTCTATTTTTCCTTAAATTTCATGTTCTTCCCCCCTTTTCAATTCCCTTATTAATTGAGCCTTGTTTGCATGTTTTGAATTGGATTTCAATCCTTGTTATTATATAACTCTCCCATCTTCTTCCTTGTTTGCTACATTTACACCATACCTTCATCTTCTTCAGGAAATTCCGTGGTTGATATTGGTATCAATGAAGTTTGAGTCTATTGCATGACTTGAATACTAATTAAAGCTTTATAATGCAAATAAGCTCTTAGAATACCATAAAGTTCTGAAAAGCAACCACTTAAATACTAATTAAAGTTACACAATAGAAGTAACTACATAAACATAAGAGAATTTGAGAACAACAAACTTAAATTTGACTACTTTAACCCCTAAAATACAATCTAATGTTGACTGGCTTCATTTTCTAATTGGTTGAATAATAGTAAGCAAAGTTTCTACAATTAAACACACAAAGAAGCAAAAAGAAAAAATTCAAGATTAAAGACAAGGTCAATCAGTCAAACCCTAAACAACAATCAAAAAATGTAAGGAAAAAAATACCCTTGTTTAGTTTCCCATTTGAAATCAACTATAACTTTCTTCACCACTCTCCTCTTTTACCCATTATAAAGAAGATATTGTGCTGAAGATTACTTGGTTTTGTGATTAGAGTGTTAAAATCAACGAATTTCGAGTAAGAAAATGTGAGAAATAGATTATTCTGTAAATACATGTTGTAAAGAGAATAACAAATTATAAGTTGTTGGTTTAATGCAATAAATGAAGAACAATTATCTTACCGGTAGATTAGAGGAGTAAATGCAATATCTTCACCTTCAATGAAATGTTGCAGGCATTAGTCAACTCCATGAACAGTGAGAAACAAAGAGAATGGAAGAAATAAGTTATGTAGAGTAGAATAACCATCACTTAAGTGCAATTAGTAACATCACGTGCAAAAAACGTGTTTGGTCAAACCAAAGCTTAACGATCAACAAACGGATTCTGTCACCTGGTAGTGTTTTGCAAACTTTTGGGTCATATAAGGTGGTTTTTTTTTCAGAAAATTAGAATAGGTAGTTTTTTTTGCAAAAGGTGGTATAGCATAGGTAGTTTTTTGTAATTTTCCCTATTTGTTATTAGGGAAGTTTTCATATTATGTAATCTTTTTTTTAAGTAACCCTAGGTAGCTTGATGTATATACACATTACTGTTGTTTATTGATGAATAGAGAACACACGATTAAACCCCAAAACTGTGTTTTACTCAAAATCAGCCATATCAATTGGCTAGTCTAATGTACATTAATTTTCTCAAAGTGACCACTTACAATCTTAAAGTAACTAAATATAGCCTTAAAGTGAAGTCTGAAAGTGATCTCTCATAACCTCAAAATGATTACTAACAATCCCGAAGTGATCAATTATAGAAATGAGTTGATTATATGGGCCCATCTTATGCTCAAATGGTCTCACACAAGACTTGCAGATATAAATTTACTTGAAAGAGAAGACATTTCACACTGATATTTTAATATATTTTAATAAATTTTACTTTAAACAACAATATTCGATATAAGAGAAATACATATAACAAAAAGTACCAACATTACATTATTTGTTAATACTCTATAAAAATATGTTTGATCACTACATTTGATATTTATAAGCAAATATCAGGCGATAAGCTTATTAACGAGGATGATTCATATCACTGAATAGACAAATTTCCGTTGAATATTGTCTAGAGTACTCTTCTGTGAAACCCGATGGAACACTTGAACGATCTTGCTCGCCCATGAAGTTGGTTGCCTCATCGATTTTTTGGTTGGATGACCCAAGATTCTTATTGTGCTTCTTAAACCCCTCTAATTCAAGCGCAACTTCCTTCATAGTAGGTCTATCTTCACCCTTGACATTCAGACATTCTTTAATAATTTTAGCCATTTCAACTAGTTGATCCTCACTTGCTTCCTTTACCAATTGAGGATGAACAATTTCCATCAATCAATCTTCCTTCAATGCTATAAGAAAATATGATGCAAGATTTCTTTCTTCAATTTTCCTTTTAGGGGAGAGAGGTTTTTGCCTAGTTATAAGTTCTGCAAGAACAACTCCGAAACTATAAACATCACTTTTCTCTGTCAGTCGACTCGTAGAAAAATACTCTGGATCCAAATAACCTAAAGTCCCTTGGACTAACGTAGTCACTTGTACTTGATCAATTGGTACCAACCTTGAGGCTCCAAAATCAGATACTTTTGCTGTGTAGCTTTCATTTAATAATATATTAGCAGATTTAATATCTCTATGGACTATAGGAATTGAAGCAGCAGAATGGAGATACATTACTGCATCAGCAGTTTCTGTGGCAAGTCGAATGCAGTTAACCCAAGTAAGTCCAGATGTTGTTTCCTTATTTCCGTGGATATGGTCGAAGAGAGTGCCATTGGATATATATTCATATACAAGCAAAGGAACCTCAGTTTCAAGACAACATCCCAATAATTTCACCACATTTCGATGTGTGTCAAAATAACAACTTCATTGATGAACTGTTGTACCTGAGCTTGACCTTCCACTTTAGATTTCTTAATTGCAACTTCACGACCATCTTTTAAAATCCCCTTGTACACGGTACCATAGCCACCTTTACCTAGAATTCGATCTTCGTTGTAATTATTTGTTGCCACTTTTAGTTCATCTTCTGAAAATATTTTTAATGACTCAACACTTTCGCCATTCTGATTAAGTTGTTGTTTTAATAAAAATCCACCATTTTTTTCAAATAATTTTTCTTTATTTTTGATGTGCTTACTTCTTCTAATAGTGGAAAAACCCATCCAACAAATTGCTAGCAACAATAAAAATCCTAAGCTCAAACCTGCAAAAATTTATTAATCTCATCAATATCTTACCCTAAGTTGAACTGGGACATCATCATATTATATGATAAAGTTAAAACCAATTTATTATTGTATACAACGTTCAGGTTATAAATAACAGAACTCCAACCATATAATCATAAATTTCCACCACCTAAAATTGTCGAAATCCTAAACTAATATTTATAATTCAATATTGTAAGAATATTAATAGTTTTAATACCATTGCGATTATTCTAAAAGCTTTCAAAACGAATATATATTTATATATCATTTTTTTATAGGTTCCAGCCTAAAGATGGGCAGTGGACAAACGACAAAGCAATTGTTATTTTTTATTTGTCCACTTTATCTTTTATACGCATTTTTTTTAGCAAATTTTAAGTTTTAATATCTCTAAGTATGTATCATAAAAAATTATATAAATTATATATTAAAAAGTTTTACATCAAGACAAATCTAACAAAATCTCACATGCATATATTTTATCTTCAATATATACTTCAAAAATCTAATTTAAATTTCTCTCTCTTTAAGTGGACAAACATGTGAAGTACTGGGCAAATATAAAAACTTACATTAATACTAGTATTAATGTAAGTTTTTATATTTTTAAAAATAAATCATACATTAGTTGTTGGTTTCGTATTGAGGAAACACTGGTTGATCAACTATTGTTGACAATGTTGTAGATTATATATGTATTGTTTTTATTTTTACAGGTTTAAATTAAATTTTTAGTATGTTTGGTCAGCCAAAAATTAAAGAATCTTTCATATTAAAATTAATAAATTATCACAAATTTTTATATGCGGTCTCATCGTGAGACGTGTCTCATACTTAGGTTAAATGGTCTAATAATAGAAATTTTAGCTCATTAGCTTCGTGTTTTGAAGTCATCTGACCGTGAAACAATTTCATACAAAACGGACTGATAATTTTTTTCCTAGCGAAGTTTAAACGCGTCCTTACCTAACAATTGACGTGTTTCTAGCGAAGTTTAAACGCCTATTCCTTAACTAACAATTGACGTGTTTGTGGATAATTTGAAAATCGTCTATCTTGAGTAACTAGATATATGCAATGGGTCGGCCTAAAATAGGTTAAAAATGGATCGATTCTATATAAGCTTTTATTTTATTTTTTTTTAACCTATGATACGTTACAAAATATTTATGTTGTCAATACTCTCATCATTAATAAAAGCAAGTAATAAAATTATCAGGCGTTTTACTCTATCTTACATGCTTATTTGATTGAAATTTAATAGAACAAAACTATAAACAGGTAGCAGTGCACCAGAAGTACGTGAAAAAGTGACAAACTTGGATGTTTAGAATCTTGAATTGGTATTTTAATGCATGTCTTCGATTTTGACCGTAAATATATCAATTTTGATAATAAAGTGATCAATTTCAACTTAAAATAAAACTTAAAAAATCATTAAAATAGAAAAATTCAATTTTGAGATAAAAGTGAACGAATTTGATAATAAAGGGATAAATTTATACTTAAAAGTTTATAATATTGAATTGGTATTTTAATGCATGTCTTCGATTTCAATGTTAAAGTGATCATATCAAATTTTAAAGTGATCAACTATATATATAAATTAAATGATCAGGTATAACTCTTAAAGTCAATAAAAAAGTTTCAATTTTGGCATAAAAGTGATTGTTTATGACTAGAGCTGAACAAAATTTGGTCTAAACCGTAAATCAAATCGGACCAAATTAGAATTTAAGTATTTGGTTTAATCTACTGTTTAAATGGTTTGGTCTAGTTTTTTTTCAAATTAAATTACGGTTTACGGTGTGGTCACAATTTTTTTAACTTTCAGAGAAAACTGGACCACAAACCGTACTATGTTCGAAAATCATAATTTTGTATTTAAAAAATTAAGTTGCTACCTACATATTTTAAGATGTACGTATTTTTATATAGCAATATATACTTGAATGATCTTGATGTTATCAACTAATTATTAATTATTTTATTTATTAATTGTAGGTGTAAAATATTTGCTTAAATATATGTATTAATTTGGTCCGGTCCGGTCTGGTGATTTAAAAGGTTTTGTTCGGACTGGAAAATTTTCAGACCGAAATTTCTGATTTGGTCTGATTTTAGTGTCTGACCAGACCAAATTAGACTATGTTCACCCCTATTTATGACATTTATGTGATCAATTTCTACTTATAAGTTTATAATCTTAAATGAATCAATTATTTTTAAGTCTTCAGTTTCGCAGTAAATAAAAAAAATTTAGACTTTAAAGTGATGCATTAAATGATTCATTACAGCTTATAAAAAAAATCATTTTTTTAACCTTAAATGTATCATTTATGACCTTAGAATGACCAATTATTTATTGCGTATTGTAAAAAAAGTACTCCCTCCGTCCCTAAGAATTCACAGCATTTTCTATTTTCGTCCGTCCCACTTAAATTGCAACATTTTTATTTTTGGACTATGGCCCACCACTTTCTTTTAATCTCATCTATACATTTTAACGCTCTTTCAATTTTATCCACACAATTCATTCTCTCTCTTCATTTATTACCACTTTCTTAATTCTCACAATTTTTCTCTTTGCTACTATCTCATAGGGACGGAGGGAGAATAATTAGGCTATTGGTGTCGATATGAGACAGTGGCTCTCCCAAAACCTATTGTTTAAACAATTTAGTTATTTAATTTGTAAAATAATCTATTTATTCTCAGTTTAAATTATGTTTATTTCGTTATTATTGATTATATATTAGTTAATAAATAAAATATTATTTATTAATAAATTAATAAAAATGGGAGCTAGGAAAAAAGAAATAGGGCGAAATATTATTTATCATCATCATCTTACCCAGTGTTTTCCGCTCATAGAAAACTATGAGCAGGATTTGGGGAGGAAAAGACGACGACAACTCATACCCATGAAAGAGGGCACGATATATATATATATATATATATATATATATATATATATATATATATATATATATATATATATATATATATATATATATATATTTCCGTTTTGATTTACTTGCTATCATTGTAGGGTCACAAAGATTAAGAAGGTACTGTGCAATGATGACCAGTAGGTGGAAAGTTGCTCTTTTAGAACTTTTTGATATTATTTGTTGAAAAATGAAAAAGAAAAATAGGAGTAATTAGATATAGAGTAGGATAAAAATAGGAGTAGGTATAGCTTTAAATGATTGATTTTTTACTAAAAAAGGAAATGTAGCAAGTAATATAAAATCTTCTAAAATGGAAAATGTGCGAGTATTATGGAACGGAGGAAGTAAATATTAAATTGAAATGTGAGTTATTTTAGGGTATAATTACCTAAAATTAACCTTGTAGCTAACGGTGAAGAATTTCTAGTACAACCAGAACCATTTTTCAAACCATCGCCATGACATCCTTTAGGACATGAGCAGTTGTAGCCACCTAGATGGTTGGTGCAAATATGTGAGCAATTATTACTGCTTGTGTCTGCACATTCATCAATATCTGTAACAAAACATAACAAAGAAAACATTAAATCTGGGAAAATTCCAAGTAGCAATCTTACATTAAATGATGATTTGGCAAAAAACTATTGGTTATTTATTGATGAGGTCTTTTAATGAATATCAACTAATTTATGACTATATAATAAGTTTTCTCTCTAAAACACTTCACTTGCAAGTTTAATTTGAAACTATCTTTGAAATAAAAGAACATTTCATGATTGAATATATTTCTTATTATTAAAATTTATAATATACTAATTTTTTCTATTTTCTAAGCTTTTCTAAAGATTTTCTCATCATTTTTAATTTTTATTGATTTAGAATTGGATTTTGAATTAATTTATGTACATTATTTTTTAATTAATTTTTTGATGTGTTGTAGTTGTACAATATCTCAACCAAAAAAAATGTAACAACCAAAGTTCTTTTCTTTAACCCAAATTTCTCAAAAAGCTATAAAAATATAAAACTTTTTTATTTAGTTTTTTTATTATTCATTTACGTGTCTAAATTGTCAATGAAAATAAACGTTTTCTTACAAGCTTAATTTAATACTCCCCCCGTTTCTTTTTGTTTGTCCACTTTATCTTTTACACGCATTTTTTAGTAAATTTTAAGTCTTCATATCTCTAAGTACGCATCATAAAAAATTATAAAAATTGTATATTAAAAAATTTTACATCAAGACAAATCTAACAAGATCTTATATGAATATATTTTATCTTCAATATGTACTTCAAAAATCTAATTTAAATTTTATTAAGCCTACTGATGGTAATAGGGCTACTGACTTTGTAAGCTGAACCAGTTGCAGATCAGAGGCTTGACTATACAAGGGTGAAGACCAAGCATGCACTAGTCTAGTTCATGAAGAAGACTTCTATATCAGATGGATGCTGCTTATATACTATGTATATATAGGTTTATGTTAGTCTTCTGTTTTAGTAGTTATAACTAACCTTAGGATTAGTTTGTTAGGCACACGTGTGCAATTCTTGATTGTACTCCTGTGTATATATAAGTGCTTTGTAACTCATTAATTTCATTAAATAGTACAATTACAATCTCCAAGATTTATCTTTCTATTTTTGTTCACTCCTCTCTTCTGTTATGGTATCAGAGCCTTGAGCTCTTTTTCACTCCTTTCTGTTCTTATGCCATTTGCCTTCTTCTTTGTTTCTTTTCTTAATGAATACCATGGTCAAAACTAGCCATACCAAGTGCACAGATCCCACTTCAAACCCTTCAAGTGTGTATTTCTTACACCCTACAGATTCAGGGCAAAGAATAATCACCAAGATTTTTAATGGAGTAGGTTTCAAAGATTGGAAGAGGGCTATGGTGATAGCCTTGTCAGGCAAAAACAAGATGGGGTTCGTGGATGGGTCGGTAAAGAGATCCACAACAAGCAGTGTGAATGCAAAAGCATGGGATAGAGTGAATAATGTTGTCATGGGCTGGTTGTTGTCTGTCATTGATGAGAAAATAGCCAACACTCTTCAATGGCTTAAGACAAGCAAAGATATCTGGGATGAATTGGAAGAAAGATATGGGCAAACATCATGTACATAACTCTTTTCAATTCAAGAAAGAATCAGCAAATCCACTCAGTCATCAGAAGAAATAGTAGAGAGCTGCTTTTCCAAGATGAAAGGGCTATGGGATGAATTGGACAATCTTGATCCAACCCCTGCTTGTGTGTGCTCAGGATGTAATTGTGAAGTGAATAAAAAGATCCTCAAGATTCAACATTTAAGAAGGCTGATGGAATTCTTGATGAAGATGAGTCCAAAATATCAACACATCAGAAGCAATATTCTGATGACGAAGGAGCTCCCATCAGCAGCAGAAGCATACAGAATTTTGATGCAGGAGCAAATACATCAAGAGCTTAGCAAGAATACATCAAGCGAAGAACAAGAAACCCCAATAGCATGTAGAGTTGATAACAAAAGAAAGTATGGAGAGAGAAGCAAATTTGTGCAAAATAAGAAAGGAAATTACTACTGTGACCACTGCAAGATTCATGGACATAGTATGGAGAGGTGTTGGAAAGTCAATGGCTATCCACCAAATTACAAGCCAAACACCTGGAGAAAAGATGGTGTTGGCAAAGCTAATGCTGCACACAACAAGATACAAATTGAAGAAAGACATGTAGAGCCAAAGTTGACTCAAGAACAATACAACAAGCTGATATGCTTGCTGAACACACAACCTGAACACATCAATGACCTCTGCACACCTGGAAGGTAAGTTGTGTTTAAATGTGTCTAAACATTCTAGATGGATCCTTGATAGTGGGGAAACAGATCATATCTGTTGTGACCTCACTTTATTCAAAAATCATGACATGATAACAGGAAAGCAGAACACAATCATTATACCAGATGGAGCACAAGTCAGTGTGAAATGCATAGGCATTGTCCTGTTACATAATGGCTTAAAACTAAATAAAGTTTTATATGTGCCCAATTTTAAATACAATCTAATATCTGTACACAAACTATGTTTGGATGAAAACATTAGAATCAGCTTTATTGCTAATATGTGTGTTATGCAGGAGGCTTTGAAGAAGCCTTTGCTTCTTGGTAAAATGAGAAATGGGTTGTACTTTGTTGAAGATGAATTGCTTCCCTTAACAAATAAAGATCTGTTGAAGACATGTGGAGCACCAAATAATGATGGCAGCAGCAAAAGCTCACACAACACAGTTGTATGCCTACAAGAGAAGATGTCTCAAAGCCTTGAGAAGGTCAAACTATAGCATTTAAGGCTGGGACATATGCCATTTAATAGGCTACAAATTTTGTTTCCTGTTTTACAAAACAAACATTGTAATGAAAATTGATATGTACTATTTGTCCCTTTGGAAAACAAACAAGGAGACCTTTTAATAAAAGTGCCATAAGGACAATAGATTCCTTTCAATTGATTCACATAGACCTCTGGGGTCCTCTGAAATTTAATACAAGAATGAAGTGCAATAGCTTCTGTACCATTGTGGATGACTTCACAAGATTCACATGGGTGATCTTTATCAAAAATAAAAGTGATTTTCTAAAGGTTTTTAAAACCTTTTATGAACTTGCTAAGACTCAATTTGGCAAACAAATTAAAATAGTAAGAACTGACAATGCACATGAGCTTAGCAAGGGTGAAACATTACCCTTCTACAAAAGCAAGGGCATTATACATCAAACAAGCTGCATAGACACTCCACAACAAAATGGAGTGGTAGAAAGGAAACACAAACACCTCTTGGAGGTAGCAAGAACTCTATATCACCAATCTAAAGTCCCTCAAATGTTCTAGGGGGACTGCGTGCTTAGTGCAGCACATACTATTAACAAAATGCCCTTAATACCTTTAAACAATAGGACACCTCATGAAAAGTTATATGGTGTCAAGCCATCCTATGATATGCTCAGAGTGTTTGGGTGCTTATGCTTTGTTTCCACCCTAAAAAGAGATAGAACCAAGCTTGATGAAAGGGCAAACCCTTGTGTTTTTATAGGTTACTCACAATACCAAAAGAGATATAGAGTGTATAACCTTAGAACTAAGAGTGTCTTAGTTTCTAGAGATGTAGAATTTCATGAGAAATGCCTACCTTATAGACTTAATACAAATGATAGCATTAGGCAAGATATCTTCATTCCTAAGTCAAATTTACCCACTCAAAGCCTAGATACTTCTGACAAGGAGCAAACAGAAACTTTGAGTCATGACTCCTCATCAACAGAAGATCAAACCAACCTAACAAATAGTGATGTGCAAACAACAATCATACCTAATGAGGTCTCATGTAGACCTGAGAGAGTGAAAAAATTTCCAGAGTATTTAAAAGATTATCAGTGTCACTCCATAGCACCTGCACAAACACACTGGTGCAACCTTATCAGCTTCTGTGCACTCACAGATGTACATAAACAAACTGGTAATATCAGTCAAAAATATGAAGAAGCAAGCAGCTATACAACAGCCTCAAAAGATCCAAATTGGGTAGAAGCAATGCATAAAGAAATCAAAGCCCTCTCAGATAACCATACTTGGGATATAGTCACCTTACCTCCTAACATAAAACCCATAGGCAATAGATGGGTGTACAAAGTGAAATTAAGGTTAGATGGGACCTTAAAGAGATTGAAAGCTAGGTTAGTAGCTAAAGGCTACAATCAAAAGCAAGGAGTGGACTATGAAGAAACTTTCTCTCCAGTTGTTAAGATGACCACCATAAGGTGCATCCTTACAGTAGCAGCTAGCCATGATTGGACTGTCCATCAATTGGATGTCAATAATGCCTTCCTTCATGGAGAATTACATGAGGAAGTGTATATGACTATGCCACAGGGCATACCTAATCCAAAGAATAAAGTTTGCTTACTAAGAAAATCCCTATATTGGTTGAAACAAGCATCAAGACAATGGCATGAAAAGCTTGTTGTAGAACTGAAAGCATTGGGTTTTGTTCAGTCAAAGAATGACTACTCATTGTTCATTAAGAGACAAAATAACACCATTACTATCATGGCAGTGTATGTTGATGATATTTTGCTCACAGGGAATGATAACACTATCATCAAACAAATCAAACAACATCTAGATACTGCCTTCACCATAAAAGACTTAGGGAAACTTAGACTTTTCCTAGGCATAGAGGTGGATTATACTAATAAAGGTATGATCCTAACTCAGCAGAAATACACAAGGGATCTCCTGAAAACTAGTGGCATCACAAAATTCAAAAATGCAGTCACCCCTTTGCCCCTAAACTTAAAACTCAATAACCATGATGGAGAAAAGCTTCCAGATGCAACAGTTTACAGAAGTCTTGTTGGGAAAATAAACTTCCTCACAAATACAAGACCAGACATATCCTTTACTGTGCAGTCCTTGAGTCAATTCATGCAAGACCCAAGGACTCCCCACTGGCAAGCTTTAATCCATACTCTAAATTACATACATTCCACTTGTGGCCAGGGCATCATATTAAAGGGAAGTCACAAAGTTGTTCTTCAAGCTTATACTGATTCAGATTGGGGGGCATGCCCTACAACTAGGAGATCAGTCTCAGGTTATCTAATCATGTTAGGGACTTCACCTATAAGCTGGAAATCTAAGAAGCAGCCCACTGTTTCTAAGTCCAGCTCAGAAGCTGAATATAGGGCAATGGAGAGTGCAGCTTCTGAGATTACATGGTTGGTGAGATTACTTAAAGACCTTGGTGTTCACAAACTTGAACCAGTAACCTTGCACTGTGATAGCCAATCAGCAATATATATTGCAAAAAACCCTGTTTTTCATGATAGAACAAAACATATAGAGATAGATTTTCACTTTACAAGAGACAAAGTTTTAGAAGGTCTTATTCAATTGTCTTATTTGCCTACTCAAAACCAATTAGCTGACATTCTCACTAAGATTCTTCCCTCTCCTCAATTCAAACACTTACTGGACAAACTAGGAGTCAGTAAACCACCTCCTAGTTTGAGGGGGGATATTAAGCCTACTGATGGTAATAGGGCTACTGACTTTGTAAGCTGAACCAGTTGCAGATCAGAGGCTTGACTATACAAGGGTGAAGACCAAGCATGCACTAGTCCAGTTCATGAAGAAGACTTCTATATCAGATGGATGCTGCTTATATACTATGTATATATAGGTTTATGTTAGTCTTCTGTTTTAGTAGTTATAACTAACCTTAGGATTAGTTTGTTAGGCACACGTGTGCAATTATTGATTGTACTCCTGTGTATATATAAGTGCTTTGTAACTCATTAATTTCATTAAATAGTACAATTACAATCTCCAAGATTTATCTTTCTATTTTTGTTCACTCCTCTCTTCTGTTAAATTTCTCTCTCTCTTATAAAGTGGATAAACTTAAAGTGGACAAATAAAAAGGAACGGATGGAGTATTAGTTTTAGGCTACCTTGACCTTTTCATAAAGTAAATTTTACTAAAAATAAGTTTTTTTCCATATAAATCGATTTTATTTACACTTTTTCTTTCAAATTTTTTCTCCTCTAGAATGGTGACGCTTTTTCAATTTTGCTTTAGAATTTATCACAATCACAGGTAGTCATTAAATAATTAATAGTTATTTTTATAATACATTTCATTCAAACTAGATAATTTTATAACGATAATATATATTTGCATTGTCATTACTTAGAAATTATAATTATATTTATCAACACATTAATACATTCGTGCATTGCACGAGTATATACACTAGTATATATTAATCCCTCCTATTCACCTTTAGTGTCTTATTTTTTTATTGGGTCAAGTCATCTTAAATGTCTCATTTCTATTTTGGATTATGTTAACTTTATAAATTTATCCCTACTAAATTTATCTTTTTTTACACATTTACACCTATAAAAATTTAAAAATTCTATACTTCTCTCTTACACATGTAGTCCCATTTAACCACCTAAAAAATAGTGAAAAATCAAATGGAACTTTTAGGATGAATAGCAGGGAGTATTATTCAATACTTACACAACATTTTGAAAATTCTAATTGAAAATATTTTGATATATAAAAGTATTAATCATGTATGGATCATTTACCAACTACAACCTTAAAGTTTACTCAATTTCAAATAAACAGCCGCAAACTTAGTTTTTATAGCCTCCAAGTTCACAAACATGACATCGAGACAACCAAAATAGCTAAAACAAAGGTAAAAAATGGGGTTAAAATGGGGTGT
This sequence comes from Amaranthus cruentus, assembly GCA_019425755.1. Classification (NCBI taxonomy): domain Eukaryota; kingdom Viridiplantae; phylum Streptophyta; class Magnoliopsida; order Caryophyllales; family Amaranthaceae; genus Amaranthus; species Amaranthus cruentus. Next base: position 1,586,259 of record CM033453.1, read on the forward strand.
TTTGGCTGTCTCGATGTCATGTTTGTTAAGTTGGAGGCTGTAGTTGGAAAAAAAAAGTTTGCGGCTGTTTATTTGAAATTGAGTAAATTTAGAGGCTGTAGTTGGTAAATGATCCATCATATATAGTAAATCTTAAGTGGCATAGAAAGTACATACTAACCTATGCATCCGGGGTTAAGGTAAGGGTTACCCTCATAACCTGGAAGACAACTGCAACGATACCCTTGAGTGGCACCATCATAATCGATGCAATTGGTATTATTTTGGCAAGCATAAGATGACATGTTTTGTTTTTCTTGCATACAAGTTTGGCCTTCCCCAATAAACCAATCTATTACTATCGGAATATGTGATTTTGTTTGGTTGTAAAAGGCAGGATTGTTAAGATCAGAAACATCAAAGTTAAACTTATCTTGCTCACCTAAAAATGCGTAGCTATAAGGATTAAAGTTGGACACGTTAGTGTGATTTGTAAAGCTTTGTAATTCTATTCGGAAACTTTTTATACCCTTGGGAATGGAAGTTTGGCAACAACCGATCCCTGAACATGATCTATTTACTACATCTGAGGTCTTGAAGCACCCAACTGTACACCCGGTTGTGAAACTAAGATCGTATAGACCTTCAAAATAACCATAATCATCACAATCAATGACAGTTAATTTGTTTGCTGTGTTTGAAAACACAAATGGATAAACTCCAAGAGTTAGCCATCTCTGACCATTTGTAAACACCCCCTCTCTTTGGAAGTGTGAAGTTGCTACTTGGGTTGCAATGCGCAACTGACCACTAATTAACGATATATTCATCACCTCAATGTTACCGGTAAAGGCTTTTGGGGGGTTACAGTAGGAATTGTTGCAATTGATGATGTAATAGGTACTAAGTGCACATTTTCCATCAAGGCCGATGCCAAACGGGTAGGGAACAGTCAAGTTCCCGCAGGTAGTATTGCAACCAGGTTTGGCTAAAGGCATGGAAGCACAACATGTGAGCTTAAAGATGGTAGCTCAAACAAACACGTAACAAAAGAAAAGATAAGGCTCTACTAACGACTATTAACATTGATTTATGTTTTTTGTTGACTATATTTGAAAGTACATCTAAAATAACGCAATATTATCGTCTATATATTTCTCCATAGATTGATATCCAAGTTTATGGCGTTCACAACACTTAAGACTTCTTTTACACGTATCACGTATGTGTTTTGTCTATTATAGACGACTTTTCACCGCAACGTCCATCACATATATTTTCATACAACCGTTTTTAGTGGGTTAAAAAAACAAGCTACTTTCTCGGGCTGTTTAGATATCTTAATTTCATCATTCTCGGTACCTTGATCATAAACGTTTCGTTAATTCTTTATTGAGATTATTATCTCCTTATGTAACGGTCTTAATCATAGGCGTACCTACATTATAACAATGGGTAGCATAGGCTACCTATGTTTTTTTTTAAAAGAATAATTTTCTATTTTTGTTACCTTATATTTCCTCCGTTTCACTATACTTGCTATATTTAACTTTTTACACAATACAATATATTAATTTTTTTCGAGTTGATACAATATATTATTTTAATTAAAATGCAATATATTATTTTAATCACTTATACATTGAAGTATGCACATCAAAAAATTATAAAAAGTTAGTTTTATAAAAGTAAGCGATTATACGATTCAAACAAGATCTCACTTTTTCTTTGGAAATTAGGAAATATATAAAAAAAAAAAAAAAAGAAAGAGAACAGAGCAAGATCTCACTTGCATATATTTTTCATTGATCTCGTTGTAACTTGTAACTTATAAGTTTGTACAACGCGATGTGGATGCCATTTATCTCCCTTTTTATTTTATAATAACAGTGACATACAATTATTATTGCGATATTTTATTTACAGGTTAATAATGAAAAATTTTGGAGTTGTTCATTTTACAAATAAAACTCTACCGAATTTTTTTATTAATATAATTCAACACGTAAATATTTTTTTACTAATAGCCTACTTTGATGGGCTCATCTCACGGTGAGACGATCTCATACAAAACTTGTTGTAAATCTTATAAACGGGATATAATGAGTACGATGATGATATGATGAAGTTAAAGTGGTATCAGTTTCCTGTTTTATATATTGATATGATTGGAGCGTTTAAATATTATTTTGAATAAATAATATACATATTAGCTTTTTTATTTCACATAATAATTTTAATTTGCATGATTAAGTTTAGAGTTTTAGGAAAGGGTTTACTAAAATAGTTTTTTAATAATAAAGTTATAAACTTTATGCCTTATTATAGACATTAATTTAAGCCCTCCATTTGCAAATTTATTTAGAATATATTTTTTCTAATATTTAAAAGGTTTTAGTTAAATTTATGATTTGTACGCATCTTTTAGGAAAACAAATCCCACCCAAATCCTGCCTTATGCAGGATACTAGAAGTGATTTTTACCTTTACAAAAATATTCACAGATTGAGAATTAAGAATCTTTGATATTTCTATTTTATATTTTGTCAATTGTTTTAAAGATTATATAGTTATATATGTATTTCATGCTTATTATTCTATGAATATAGATGTGTATAATAGAATTACAAAAATATAATTTTTTAACATCTAAACAGAATTGAATGCATATATATAATATGAATTCTCAAATATAGAAGAATATCATAACCTTGATGTGTGAGTTCTATTTTATATAATCGAGCATGAAATATACTTAAATAGAGATAATAGAATGTCAAATGTCGTTTTTCAAATATATATGTTTGTCCACAAGCATAGAATGGATCATCACGCATGCTATTGTGGAATAAGAAAAACTCTTTTTTTCATTACAATCTAGGTGGAAAGTATGAGTGTGTGTAGAATATTAGAAATATTGAAGCGTGTATTTAAAAGTTGAACAAAGTGCATATATTAATACACAATGTATTACCTCTTTATATACTTAATTATTACATGTAGATGAATATAGTATTAATTTAAAACGCACAATTAATTCACTAGTAACTCTTCACATTTCAAGTAACACTTATGATGATTATATACATGCTTTAATTCAAAACTAAACATATAATCAAACTATGTATAACTCCCTCATAATTAAGTATCCAATGAGTATCTTGTTCTTGGTGTTAATGCATATATCCAAACCGATTACTTATATGTATAACCACATACGATCATAATATGATAATAGTAAAACAATCATATTAGATACAGATTATAGTTGATTATTTCTATAGCAAGACTTCTTATCTACCTTAGTTCTGGTTAGTTTTTTTTGGTTAACACTAAAAATTGGATTAGCTTTTTGTAGGTTAGCTTTTGGTAGGTTACTTGTCTTAGAACATTCTTTAGGATTGCTGATATTGGATGTCGAGGAAATGCTGGATTTTTAGCTATTTTAGAATTAGTAAATAGTATATCTATATTGGTTTATATTTCAGGGATTACTTAAGTTTTGTTTTTGTTAATTTATAAAGGATCTGCCGAAATTTTTACAAATTCATTGTTTAAATGTTTACGATGAATACAAGCGCCTCATTGCACCTCTCTCCGTAGATGCACCTGTCGAGCGTTTGAATGATGCCTATTTTTAGGCAATTAAAAACATCGAATATCAAGCGCCAAGGAAGAAAAAGCCCTCCAAGGCTGTATATGGCGTTGGTGACGCTGCACAACATTATTATGCTGAGTTTATGACGCCGCTATCCTAACGCCAAACCGCTCATCCACCGGCCCAAATGGTGAATGAGAGGCTGGATCATCTTTAGGGAGTCTTGAATAATATAGATGATCGCCTCAACAATGCCATTACAAGGGAGGAGCATATGACCCTTTTGGAGGAACAACGTAAAATGAGGGAAAATGTGACTATTTGCTCTCCTTTGTGCGCATGTTGTTCCAGCAGAACTCGACTTTCCAAAAACCTCCTTCACCTCCACCATCCAGCTAGACCGTTATTTTTTACTCTTTAAATTTGAATTGTGCTCAAAATAATTGAAAATTGTATAATTTATTTTACAGTTAGTTTTATCTTTTTGTATATACTTCTATATTTGTATATAAATTTATTCTCATCCGTATTTCATCTGATTTTTATCGATTTTTGTTTTCTTTGAATAAATTATGACTTTTATGTTTTGTTAGAAATTGTGATTTTAATTTTATAAAGGAAATTTGCTCAAAATAATTCCAACTATTACCCGTTGGTCAAAAATAATCCCAACTATTAATTATTTTTTAATAATCCCAACTATTCTCATAATTTGTTGAAAACATGTAATTTTTCCACTTTTTCTGTTGAAGGGGAAGGGTTATTTTGATCAGTTAAGTAAAAAAGAAAAGAAAAAAAGTGAAAAAGTTACTTGTTCCAGCCGGTAAAAAGGGGGTGGGTATGTTTTTAACAAATTATTAGAATAGTTGGGATTAATAAAAAATAATTGATAGCTGGGATTATTTTTGGCCAACGGATGATAGTTGGGATTATTTTGAGCAAATTTTCCTTTTATAAATAAACAATAAAATAAAGTTACAAGTTTGTAGTAGAAAACCAAATTACATAGGACAAGTTCAAACATTTGCTTAGCATACGCCAAATGCAATCATGATCATCGAAAAGTGCCATATATCGATCATAGTAACAAGAAGATTTTGTTGGATCTTGATATTGATTCTAGGCTAGATGCTCTTTCCTAAAACATCATTTCCTCCCTACTACGATGCTTAGGAATAAACCGAAAATATGTTATGAGATACAAAAAATTACACGAAATTCCGAGCACACGAAAATTAGAATGATGTTATAAGAAAAAACTTAAGTGGAAGGAAATATGGAGAATCACAATCAATAATTGCAAGTTCTCGATGTGAAGTGCTTGAGAAGAGAAGAAAATCAGAAAATTCATGTGTAAAATAACACACAAGCATTCTATATTTATAGAATAGCTTACACTACTTCACGAAGCAACATATCACTTCATGAAATACGAGGTCGATTCACGAACCAAAGTCGCTTTTCACTCAACCCGTTTATCCCAAAGAACATGGTTAAAAGTAACCATAATAACTGTAGGAAGTTATTTTATAACCATCAAAACAAAACAAGACGTCGCAAGAAAAATCCCCGCAAAATAGGGCAAGTCGCAAGCCGCGTAAGGAGTCACAGGCCGTGACATGTTGCTCAAAATTTTCCAGAAACTTTTTGTCACGTTTTCGGGTGCCGTGAATTTATTTATAAATTATTTTATTTTTTATTTATAAAATTAAAGTCACATTGACCACATTTAACCAGATTAATTATTTTAATAATAAAATTTTCCGACTAAATTCCAACTAAATATTGTAGGAATTTATTCGGAAAAATAGCCGCTTTTTCTTGGTTGAAAACAGTCAAATTTCATGTTAAACTTTTCCAACCGTTTACTGACCATTGTCTAGTAGGAAATTGTCAGAATCGCCAGTCGCCTTTTTCTGCAGAAAAAAGTCAATATTGAGGTTTGACTTTTCCGACTAAATTCCTACTATATTCTAGTCGAAAAATTAAATCAATATTTTAATATCTAATTTTCTGAAAAATATGGAGAATTTGGATTTTCTAAAAGTCAGAGTAACTACCGACTAATTGCTGGTCGGAAAATCGCGACTGTTATTTAGTAGGTAATTAGTCTGAATATTGCGACAAAATTCCTACTATTTTATATGGTCGTAATTCCGACCAAATTCCTACCAGTTGGTTTTTAGTCGCAACTCGGACTATTATACTGACTATTAGCATTTTTCGACCATTCTGAGCCGACTAAACGGAAAAAAGTCGAAATTTAGTCGGTATAGCCCTATACCTATCAAACTCTGACTGTTTCATCTAGTCGTAAATTTCTTGTTTTTTTGTAGTGACTATGAGTCTATGACCATCAAAACTAATCGAATTTATTTTATCTCTATAATCATTTATATATAGTAAGTTACTATTAGTAACTAACCTTGATCAAAGGAAACTAATTTTCTTTCAGTTTATATCTTATTGGCAGTACATGGGCACTTACAATTCGTAAGTGGATATATGATAATTATAATACAGATTGTGGTAAATTGTATGGCTTTAGTAGGATAGATTATTATAATACAATCATATGTTTGAATGTATAATACGATATGCTTATCATTATTCGAAACCTGATAGCAAATTAGGTTATTTTTTAACTAAGTCTAACTTATGACTAATGAATTCTTATAAGTCAACAATCTCCACTTGTTGTAACTCAAAACTTCTTATCAATGTCAGGACTTATATAAACCTACATAGAATATGTTATCATAACAATCAAATCAAATAAATTAGCCATTATAAAAAAATAACAAACCTTTTTTGTATGTTTCATTAAAACTTATAAAAATCATACCCAACAAGAGAAAATTGCTAAAGATACTGGTATATGCTAGAAGCAGTATATGCATAAAACAAATGTATAAAGTTTCATGACATCCCCACAGTCCGCCACAAATGTAGCTTAATAAGGACTTCCAAAGGGTGTACTATAATAAAGTAAAGAAAATATTACCAAGAATATAATAAAACAAAATTTTGCTTATTTACCTATAATAATACAAATTTTTAACTGACTATGATTTATGAATAATACCAACTTAAGGGGTTTGTACCTAGAACATCCCTACTACATGTTAAAAATCAAACAATAGAAGATTATATGACAAACTAAAATTGGTAATATTACAGAAAAAAATCTCATAAACTGGTGTTATTCATGTTTAATCAAAAGACGGTATTGTTGTAGGGAAATTAACGAAAAAATGTATTTATCAAAAGAATTTTTCCTAAAGTAAATTTATGGTCTTGTAGTTCTTGGCTACAAGTTCAAGGTCCGATTGACCGTATGTGTTTTGTATAAGAGATCGACATACCCCTTAATCAAAAAAGAATAGGCTGTGTTTTTATAAGCTTTTGAAGTCTAAGTTAAGTTGCAAGTATGCATAAGAACAACTAAAAACGTTGTATAAACAATGAAGAATATTAAAAGCCAATTGCACAAGATATTCAATAAAGTTTGAATAATATAGTTATAACTTATTTCGAATATAGTGTTCTTCAAATTTTGACAATTGATACCTTATATTCTGGTTTTCAAATACGAAAACTCGGTATAGATTAATTTGTTGGTTGAATGTAATTGTTATCTAAAATATTAACATTATATTTTTTTTCTTAATCCATCAATGAAATTGATTTCAACTTTCCACCTCATTGAACACGATAGTAGGAGAAATATAATAATCCTATGAAAAATTTAGAGAAACCACATACGCGTTCCGAGTCAACAATAAATGTGATGAATGAAAAAAAGTCACATAAAACCTAGATTAATATAGGTTGAAAACACATTGTAATGACTTTTTCTCCTCCCGGGATTTGTATGCAGGTGCTTTTGAGTTCATAAAGTTTTGTATAGTTTCTAATGAAATTTCCAATTTTCAAAATAATAAATAGTGTGATCCAGTAGGATTGATGATATTAAACTGGTATAATTATCAAATAATATTCCAATGACGTATATAGATCTAAATTAAAACACAAATGTTACTCAATGTCAGCCAAATTAATACACTTCAATAAATTTAACTTTTGCGACATTGACTTTAGTGGCAATAAATAAATGCCACTGATTCATATTTTTAGTGTAATAATTATTGGTTTTTATTTTGAGTGTTTCTATAAAGTGATTTAGCGACACTTTATTTGGTCTTTAGTGACATATGTAATTGTCACTATATCCTATGTCGCAAAAAGCTTTAGGGTTACTTTTTATTATGCAGCTAAATGGTCTAATAAATGTCACTAAATTCTTAATATATATTATATATAAGAAATTTGAAATAGCAACAATTAAATTGAATATGGCTAAATATAGTAAAAATAAATTATACAGTAGTGACATCTCATTATATACAAATGTAAAAAATACCTACAAAATATTCTTTCAGTATTGAACATTTCAATTTGCGTCACTTTATTAATATATTATTATTGATGTTATTCTTATAGCTTTTAGGTTCACTTGCATTGGCCACGTGGATGTAGTATATGTCATAATGGACGGTCAAATTGAAAAGTCTCATTACGACTAACATCATAGTATTTACAAAAAATTAAGTCTAATGGTTAAGAGTTGAGGCCATAGACTTTGTCTACATGAAAATTTATATAGAGGACAATGTTGCATTTATTTAGAGGTACTTTCAACTTTAGCCAAAACCTTCAATAAAAAAAAATTACAACAATGTTAATGGTTAATCATAGAGCCTTATCTTTTCTTTTGTTATGTGTTTGTTTGAGCTTAACCATCCTTAAGTTCACTTGTTGTGCTTTAATGCCTTTAGCCAAACCTGGTTGCAATACTACCTGTGGGAACTTGACTGTTCCCTACCCGTTTGGCATCGGTCTTGATGGAAAATGTGCATTTAGTAAATATTACATCATTAATTGCAACAATTCCTACTATAACCCTCCAAGAGCCTTTATCAGTACAGGTGACCTTGAGGTGATTAATATATCGTTAATTAGTGGTCAATTGCGAGTTACAAACAATTTTTCAACTGCACACTACCAACGAGAGGAGCTAGTGCCATTCACTAACGATGGGATAGGGATAGATCTCAGTTCTTATCCAATTGTGTTTTCAGATACGGCAAACAAATTAACTGTTATTGGCTGTGATGATTATGCTTATTTTGGTGGTTTACACAATCGGACATTCATAACCGGTTGTATAACTGGGTGCTTCAATCTCTCGGATGTGGTAAATGGATCATGTTCAGGGATTGGTTGTTGTCAAACTTCCATTCCTAAAGGTTTGAAAAGTTTCGGAATAAAGTTATTTAGTTTTACAAATCACACTAACGTGTCCAACTTTAATCCTTATAGCTACGCATTTTTAGGGGAGCAAGATAAGTTCAACTTTGATGTTTCTGATCTTAACAATCCTGCCTTTTACAACCAAACAATAACACATATTCCGATAGTAATAGATTGGTTTATTGGGGAAGGCCAAACTTGTATGCAAGCAAAACAAAACATGTCATCTTATGCTTGCCAAAATAATACCAATTGCATCGATTATGATGGTGCCACTCAAGGTTATCGTTGCAGTTGTCTTCCAGGTTACGAGGGTAACCCTTACCTTAGCCCCGGATGCATAGGTTAGTACGTACTTTTTTTGTCGCTTTAAATTTATCACAATTAATACTTTTTGATGTGTACATGTTGAACAATACTGAATCAATTTAGTTGTCTCATTTACTTGTGCACGGTTATTAAGGGTGGGGTGGGGTCCATTAAAAAGGTGGTAGTTGGGGTATTTTAATTGATTAAATTAATTGTAAAGGTGGTAGTTGGAGTATGATAAGTAGTAAAAGTGAGGGTATTTCACTACAGCAAATTTAGCTTTTTGCGACATTGTATTTTATGACATTAAAAGAATGTCACCGATTCATATTTTTAGTGTAATAATTATTGATTTTTATTTTAAGTTTCACTATCAACTGATTTAGCGACATTTAATTTGGTTTTTAGTGGGATATGTAATTGTCACTATAGTCTATAGTGACATTTCTGAGTAATGTCACTAGATCCTATGTCGCTAAAAGCTTTAGTGGGACTTTTTAATATGTTGCTAAAGGTTCTAATAAATGTCACTAAATCCTCTATATACATTGTAAGAAATTTGAAATAGCGACATTTAAATTAAATGTCGTTAAATATATCCCACTAAAAACAAATTATGTTGTAGCGCTTTGGTCTTAATTATTTGTTTGAACATTTGGTATCTTGGTAAAAAAAAAATTGACAAAAAAGGAAATGGGACAATTAATATTAATTTTCCAAATAAAAAATGTGACAATTAAATTGATTCGAAGTGAGTATAATTATTAATTTCTTTTTGTCGTAGATACTGATGAGTGTGCAGACACAAGAAATAATAGTTGCTCACATATTTGCACGAATCATCCTGGTGGCTACAATTGCTCATGTCCCAAAGGATTTCGTGGAGATGGTATGAAAATTGGTTCGGGTTGTATTAAAAATCCTTCACAGTTAGCTACAAGGTTAAGTTTAGGTAATTACACTTCAACACAACTCGCGTTTCATTTTAATTTGTATCGCGTTTCATTTTGATTTGTATATTAGATACTCTCTCCGTTCTTTTAAGTTTGTTCACATTATCATAATAGACAGTTTCAAAATTTTATCCTATTTAGAATACTTTCTATTTTAGAAAGTTTTTAACTTCCATATACTCTCTATCTCTCATTTAACCCTCATTTCTCTCTCATAATACCAATACAATCATTAATTCACACCACTATTCTAATAAAATAATACCTACTATCTACAAAGATTCTACCTTTCTTAATTTATGAAATCTTTGAATACAATCATTAATTTACACCATTATTCTAATCAAAATACTCACTATCTACAAAGATCCCACCTTTCTTAATTTGTGTGAAATCCTCAAATAGGAGAATCAAAAAAGAACGGAGGGAGTATTAGTTTATATATATAAGTTTTTTAATATTGCTAAATTAATCACTCAAAATTTAATTTTACTATAATATTTTACAAGTGGATAATAATGATAACTTTAGCAATAACAAGTGGTGAATAATTCCATATATCAAGCCATCAAAAAGGAGGTAAAAGCTAGTATATACGAAAGATTGGTTAATTATATTTTAAATTAATTAAATGTGAAAACGATGCTATATTAGAGATAAAACGTGTTTCAATCTTTAATATCACCAAGATCGAAAGTGTGAAATCTTGTGTGAAACAAATTACGCTATCAAATGAAATCGATGTTTGTAGGAAATAATAATGCAATAAATGACACAAAAAATTTAACGACGTTCACGCAACTTGGGCTACGTCCTCCGGTGTGTACTATCTCATATATTGTCAAAGAAGGAGTTCAAAGAACTCTCAAGTATAGAGTATTACCATTAGAGATGAGATAGGCTAGTGTTTGGCTTGGGGTTATTTTGTGGATGATTTGATGAGTATACTTGACCACTATTTATATGGACTAAGTTAATAACTTATTTACACATTAAAAGACCACAAATAAATAGAGTAATATAAACAACTGCTGCCAGAACCCCTGCTCGACCCGTGCTCGTTTGAGCTTATAACCAGCTCGTAAGACTCCGTGAAATCTAAAAAGAAGAAGGGGGTTAACAAGGGTAACAATACTGGGTCGGGTGCTGGAAACGGCAATGATGGATCTAGTCAGACTGCGAGAAAGACCTGTTGTTACGGTAAAGAACCGGATCACTTTAGGGCTAATTGTCCAGTGAGGAAGGGCAAGTCCCATGTTGTAGTTGAGGAGAAGTCGAAAGAGAACTATAATTCGGAGGAAGACTTGGCACTAGTGAGTTCAGCTAAGTCTAGGGATCTTTCTGATGGTTGGGTTCTGGATTCGGGGTGTTCGTTCCACATGAGTCCACGTCGAGACTGGTTTTTTACGTATGAGTCTTGCGATGGGGATATGGTTATTGTAGGTAATAAGATTACGGGTACAGGGTCCATGAGATTGAAGACTAGTGATCGGCAAAAATTGACTTTGACTAATGTGCGGCATGTTCCTGCTTTGGGGAAAATCTTATTTCATTGGGTACCCTGGATGATTTTGGGTACAATGGGGTGTTTTCGGATGGGAAGTTATCCATTTATTGAGGTTATGAGTTGGTACTTAAAGGTATCAAGAGGAACACCCTCTATGTCTTTGAGGGTGTTACATTGTCTAGTTCTACGTTTTGCGCATCGGTGTCTGACCAATAGATAACCAAGATTTGGCACATGAGGCTTGGTCATATGGGGGATAAGGGGATCCACTTAATGTCTAAGAGAGGTCCACTATCCGGGATCAAGGTTGCCAACCTTGAATTTTGTGAGCATTGTGTGTTTGGGAAGAAACACAAGTCAAAGTTCAACAAGCTAAGGTTGCTTACATTATTGATGATGTGCTCAATTATGTCCATTCATATTGCTGGTGTCCCGGTCTGAAAATCCTGCACAATACAACTATCAGATTTCATCAGAACAATACAGTCAAGCTCTTTTGTCAACTCACTAACAGATAAAAGTTTATGAGTTAAGTTAGGAATCAGAATACAATTTTGCAAATTAATTTTCGGGGATATTGCAACAGTTCCCGCTCGAGAAACAACCACTTGTTCCCCATTAGCGGTTTGAATCTGTGTTCGGAAGGAGACAACATTTTTAAGAAGATCGGAGAGTCGTAAGTCGTAATCGAAAATCCACGAAGAGGGACGTGGAATAGTTGGGCCGTGGGGAAATTTGTGGGACTTTGTGGGTGATAAGGATGGTGGGCCGTGGGTTTTGTTGGTAGAGATGGAGAGAAGAGTATTGGGTAGAGGAGGAAAAGTGGGCCGTGTGAAATCAGTGGCCCACATGGGTTGTTTTGGGAAAAATTGAAAAGGATAAGCAAAAAAATAAAAAAAAATCAATAAATGAAACCTTTTTGAAACTATATCCCAAAATAAGCACTTTTTCTCCTTAGCTAAGGTTCGGACTTGTTCGCTGTTAGTAACAGCGAACAAAGGGTCTTATTTTTTAAACCAGGCATTGAGCCTGTTCGCTGTTACTAACAGCGAACACATATTTAGCTGGGAATGTGTTCGCTGTTAGTAACAGTGAACAGATATTTGACTTTTTTGACTTTTTAAAACGTTGTAATTTCAAATTATAACCGTTGTATACTTAGAATATAGCCGTTAAGTGATGTTCTATAAATACCTTACCCTTATTCACTCCATTGTATACCTTATAATCCCTTTGAAGTAGAGTTGAGGTATGTTTAGTGTAAATTTTATGTATTTTGTTAAAAATTATTTATAATATTAATATTAATCGTTTCATTAACATTAATCGTCATGTTTGTGTCATTCAAAATAGGATAAAAACGATAATCATATATACATTCATCACAAATCTCAAAATATCAAAATACTACAAAGGTTCATTATCCTAGAATATTAATTGTACTACAAAATACATACTAATTGTCATCCTCTTCTTGCACCCTCTCCAACTGTGATGACCTCTTACGCCTCATTTGATAGTAGGAGGCGTTGAGTCGCTCGCGGATAGGAGGTGACTGGTATTGCGAGGACCCAGCTTGCGAGGACCCCGTACCATGCAAGGGGTAGGACAAGTCGATCTCCTCTATATGAATGTCCTGAGCTGGAGAGGAGGGTTGGACCTCGTGGGTAGCAGGTGGAGTCTCCTCAGCGACTTCTGGGATGAAGTGCTGGAACTGAGTGCCATGGAGCATGTCGTGCGCAATATCTCGGACATGCTGCTCATGGGTAGACTGAATCACCGCTGCGTAACCTTGTGCCTGCAGACAAATATTTACTAAAGTTAATACGATATTATGAATGTGGTATTTGAGAATAATTAAACATGTAAGGAAACTTACAAACTGGGTCATAGTAGGCGCGGCAGGCATATACTGTGAGGCAGCCCGTACAGCGCGTGGTGTCATCCATCGCCGAGTGATGGAGAGGTACCATGGCATGTAATCAGCACTGATAGATGCGACAGCATCATCGATCGGCGCACCCTGAGCTATTAGCTCCAGTCTGTCGTTCCAGCGGTCTCTTGACGCCAGCGCTCCAGCAATGATGTGACAAGCGCACGATCAAGTCTACCGTACGCAATGAGGTGGAAGTCATACAACCTCGCCTGCTGCAAGTACGGAATGATCCTAGCGTCAATCTCCCACGGAGCAGAGTCGGGATGCCTAGTGTATATGGTGTCTGCATCTGAGACCTGTAAATCAAAGTAGTAATTATAAGCATCAAATCAAAACAATAATAATCTTAACCTAAATGCGCAAGTCATACTAACCTGGGCATCCCATAGTACGCTGCTCCGATGATCGTCCTGCATGTACAGGACACTAGGATCGTGCGGTCCTGGAGCTGCTGGATCCATCTGTAGCACTGCTGCAATAAAGAACAGAGGTGCTTGGAGTAGAAGGAGTAGAAGGGGAGGGAACAGAGGTGCTTGGAGTTTCTTGGGTTACAATGGGCATAGGCGTAGGAGAAGGATTAGAAGTAACATTCAAAGTTTGTTTGCCTCGACGTAGCAGTTCTACATATATCTCCACAGAGGGAGTAGAGTTAGCCTTTGATTGCTCCCACATAACATCTATAGAATCATCATCCTCAATAGGAAAAACTATCCATTCATCACTCAAGCGGTATTTAAAAGACAACTTAACAATAGTTCGTGTTCGATCAATTCCAATCTTAGAACATACAAGACGATGAAAGTCATTGAAAACCAAGTTTGAGTTGCACGCAAACAATTTAGTTTTACCCCCAACATATGTAACCTTGCTACCACTTGTACGAATGGAACCATCCAAAAAACATGCAACACTCACACGAAACGAAGCCATTTCTACATAAATACATACAAATCAACATCATCACCAAGTACATTCATGACTATACGTACATAATGAACTACATTTATGTAATTAACTAATCAATATAATCACCATAAACAAAGTTAAAGATAATGAACCATACTCAAAACAATGAACAAAAAACCAAAAACTAACTAAGAACTTACCTTAAACAGCTAAATTTGATATAAATTGAACAAGAATTGCCTACATTTGAAACAAACACATAATATAAGCAAAAACCATAAATTTCGGATATAATAACAAAAAAAGAGTAAATTTATACCTTAAACAAGTGAAATTAAGTGCAAGACCACTTAAATAGTGTTAGATTGGAAGATAAGAGGCTAAATTGAAGGTTTGAAGGAGTGTAAATGGCGGAAATGAAGGAGGATACTCGTTTTTTAAGGTTTAGGGTTTGCAATTGAAAGGGGGAAATGAGGAAGGAGAAGCTGCTGCCTGATTTAAAACACGCGTGCTTGTTCGCTGTTACTAACAGCGAAGACAGCTAAATATGTGTTCGCTGTTAGTAACAGCGAACAGGCTCAATGCCTGGTTTAAAAAAAAGACCCTTTGTTCGCTGTTACTAACAGCGAACAAGTCCGAACCTTAGCTAAGGAGAAAAAGTGCTTATTTTGGGATATAGTTTCAAAAAGGTTTTATTTATTGATTTTTTTTTATTTTTTTGCTTATCCTTTTCAATTTTTCTTGTTTTGGTTTTATTTTGTGGGCAAGAAAATTTGAAATAGATAAGATTATTAATAAATAAAAGCATGCAATAAGATCCAATTCAAACTTATTCTAAATATAAGCGTCTGATACCCCATAGCACAGGTTTGGGTCTGTTCGCACTTAGTAAGTACGATTAGTAATAAACTGGTAAAAAAAAATCAAGTGTCTGTTCGCACTTAGTAACTGCGAACAGGTCAAACAGGGTCAACATGCTGATTTTAAGACAAGAGTTGTACGCACTTAGTAAGTGCAAACAGACTGAAAACCAAAAACAGGTTGTTCGCTGTTAGTAACAGTGAACTGCCTGTTTCAGTGTTTCAGTCTGTTCGCACTTACTAAGTGCGAACAGCCTGAACCTAAGGTTTGCGGATTACACGCTTAGTTTTAGAATAAGTTTAATTCTGATCTTATTGTATGCTTTTTTTTGATAAATAATCTTATTTATTTTAAATTTTCTTGTGGGCAATGGGTTTGTTTTTTTTATTTGTTGGGCAATGGGAACAGTACAGTCAAGCTCTTCTAATGCATTAATGGCGTCACTTGGTGCTTTCTTCATGTTGTAACACCCTTCAACTATGTTCTGGCTAAATGGTCGTCGGAAACAGTTGGTAGGCAACCGACTAGTTTTTATGGGTATTGTTGTGGGACAGCGGAAGCAAGTTCGATGAACAATAATAAAATAATAAAGAAATTCAAACAAAACAATAAGAAATTGACATAAGAGAACTAACCTGGTATACTATCAATGTGACAGCTACGTCCACCGGATTAACCAATTTCAATATGATCGCAAAGATTACGAGATGAATTAAAGTTTTTCTCTCACAATTATTACAATGCCTCAATTTGTGGCTTAATCAAACCCTATTTGTCAGATGTGGTATATATATAATAAAAACCAAAATAAAAGGAACTTAGGCTCTAAGTAACCCACAAATAACACTTGGGCTCCAAGTAACCAAAAATATTGGTAACCGTCAAATGCAAAAGAAAACCGAAAGCCCGCAAGAAAACTGCTTAACTCGCGACGTTCTTGATCTCGAGTTCGAGGCATACTAACAACAACTATGAGCTTTGAGGAATGGTTTGAGTTTCATGGAGTTTTTAGGATGTGAACCTATTTCTTGGAGTTTTATGAGGGAAATATTAATAATATTTTGGAAAATACCTTAAATTAACGGATCGGACCCTTAATGTTTTTTACTAAATTAGATCACGATTCACTAGTTTTCTAAAACATAGGATCATCGTGGAAAAAAATAATATTAAATACATGAATAGTTATTGTAATAATTATTTAGGTTTAATCAAATTAATTAGTGATGAGTTTAGTTAAAAAACTAATAAAAATTACGTGTTGAGTAATAATCATTAGACATTAGCCACGGGCAAAATTAAAGCTTCACCCATTGTCTTAGGCTAATTAGTTTTTTGCTTTAAGATATAGTATATGATGATGATGATCCATCTCAACTTAGGGTAATATGATGATGAGATTAATAAAACTTTTCAGGTTTGAGCTTTGGATTTTTATTCTTGCTAGCAATCTGTTGGATGTATTTTTCCATCATTAAAAGACGTAAGCATATCAAAAACAAGGAAATATTATTTATACAAAATGGTGGATTTTTATTAAAACAACAACTTATTCAGCTTGGAGAAAGTGTTGAATCATCAAAAATATTTTCAGAGGATGAACTAAAAGCCTCAACAGATAACTACAATGAAGATCGAATTCTAGGTAAAGGTGGTTATGGTACCGTGTACAAGTGCATTTTAAAGGATGGACGTGAAGTTGCAATTAAGAAATCTAAAGTCGAAGGTCAAACTCAGGTACAACAATTCATTAATGAAGTTGTTATTTTGACACAAATTAACCATCGAAACGTAGTGAAACTATTGGGATGTTGTCTTGAAACTGAGGTTCCTTTGCTTGTATATGAATATATATCTAATGGCACTCTGTTCGACCATATCCATGAAAATAATGGAACCAGATCTTGGCTTACTTGGGCTAACTGCATTAGGCTTGCCACAGAAACTGCTAATGCAGTGATGTATCTCCATTCAGCAGCTTCAATACCTATTATCCATCGAGATATTAAATCAGCTAATATACTATTAAATGAAAGCTACGCAACAAAAGTATCTGATTTTGGGGCCTCAAGGTTTGTACCAATTGATAAAATTCAAGTGACAACTTTAGTCCAAGGGACTTTAGGTTATTTAGATCCAGAGTATTTGCATACCAGCCAGCTCACAGAGAAAAGTGATGTTTATAGTTTTGGAGTGGTTCTTGCAGAACTCCTGACTAGGCAAAAACCTTTCTCGCCTGAAAGGAAAATTGAAGAAAAAAATCTTGCATCATATTTTCTTATGGCAATGAAGGAAGATCGATTGGTGGAAATTCTTTATCCGCAATTGGTGAGGGAAGCAAGCGAGGATCAACTAGTTAAAATGGCCAAACTTGTAAAGAAATGTCTTAATGTGAGGGGAGAAGATAGGCCTACCATGAAGGAAGTCGCACTTGAATTAGAGGGCTTCAAGAAATCAAACATACATTCTTGGTCCAACAAAAACAATCAAGAGGCAATCAACTTTATAGGCAACCAAGATCGTCTTTACAATGTTCCTTCAAGTTCTACAATGGAGTATTCTAGAAATTATTCAATGGAAGTTAGTCTAATCACTGATATGAATCATCCTCGTTAATGATTAATCAACCTTTATATCTTACTCCCTCGTCCCTGTGAAATTGCAGCATTTTCTATTTTCGTCCGTCCCACTTAAATTGCAATATTTCTATTTTTGGACTATGGCCCACCACTTTCTTTTAATCTCATCTATACATTTTAACTCTCTTTTAATTTCATCCACACAATTCATTCTCTCTCTTCATTTATTACCACTTTCTTAATTTTCACCATTTTTCTCTTTGCTACTATCTCATAGGGACGGAGGGAGTAGATTCTAAAAAGCTAAATAAAGTGATCAAATAAATTTGGTATTAATTAATTATGTAATATTGGTACTTATTACTTTATATTTGTGTTACGCATTGTATTGTATCAAATATTTTTTACATAGATTGTAGTAGAATTTACTATTTGTGTAGACAATGTAAATGTACTTTAATTTATAAATAAAATAAACTAAAATACAAGTTTTGATAGAAACTACAAATTACATATGACGAACAAGCCTTTGCATATGTACACCACTCGAGATCTCCGATACACCAAACTTGAACACGATCAAAGTAACTAGAAGGTTTTAGGGAACTTGATATAAATTCTAGGTGAGATGCTCTTTCCTAAAACGTTATTTCCTCCCTACCAAGGTGCTTGGGAATCAACCGGAAATACGTTCTGAGATACAAAGAATTACACCAATTTCCTAGCACAAGGATATTGGAATGACACAAGAACAATCTAAATGGAAGGCAATATGGTAAAACACAAACAAGGATTGCAAGTTCTTGAATGAAAGGCTTAGGAAGAGAAGAAATCAGAAAAGGATGTCTTATGGATCTCTTTAAACAACACACAAGCATTCTATATTTATAGAATAACTCACCACACTTCATGAATCAAGATGTTGCTCCATGAAATGCTAGATTGATCCGTGAAACACGAGATCGATTCATGAACCGATGTCGCTCTTCACTCAACCCATATAACCCAAGGAACATGACTAATATGAAACATATTAATCATAGGAAGCCATAAAATAACCAACAAAATGAACCAGAGCAACGCACGAAACAACCCCGGAGAAAGACCCAGGTCGCGAGCCGCGAGCCCCTGCTCCAAATTTCCAGAAAATTTTTCCTTCGTTTTCGCGAGCCGCGAATCTTATGTGCGTGCCGTGACTTACATGTTTTGATTAAACACATATATTACAACCTTAGGATTATATACATTTAATTATAATTAAATTATTTATTTAATTTAATTTAATTAATTAAATCATTTCCGATGTCCATTATACACTCTAAATTCCAACAATCCTTCCCCATTTAGAGTGTATAATCCTTTTCTTCCTTAGCCAACCATAATGACCAACCCATTTCATGCATCAATGCCAATGTCCTTCCGGATTGAATTGACACCTAGTACCACGCATCTTTACAATTGATCATATCTCTTAATGTCCTTCCGGATTGAATTAAGCAGATATATCCAACCAATCGAAGGAGTAGTACACACGAAATAATTTATTAATCTTATGTCCTTGACACGTTAAGGCCCTGTGTCCATATCTATTCATAAGCTCATTGAAATCATAAGTATGCCCCTTGATTTCTTTAAGACGGCCAAATCTTGAACTTATATAGGTAGGTTCTCCCTAATATACCATGCTTTCGTGAATAAAGCACTCAATCTAGAGATCTTCATAACTCTAGAAATGGAGACTTCGAGTAACAACTCTACTACCACATTTTTAACATCACGAACAAAGCAATTAAAGGGTCTCAAAATTGCTTCCCAACATCTGATGAGCGATCAATCCACATTGAATTCAAGACTAGATGTCTCTTCTAGCGTTGAATTGGGTTTCGCTCATGGTGTTGAAGATGGGCATAAACCGATTCCTTGAACCATAAGATCAAAAGAATTCCTACTCAATGGCTTTGTAAATTGATCCGCCATATTGAGTTTAGTATTAACATAGTCAACGGAAATGACCCTTCCCTTGATAAGTGCCCGCACAAGACTATGTCTTAGTGCTATATGTCTTGACTTACCATTGTACGTTTGACTATACGCTCTGTTCAAAGCCGACTCACTATCACCATGGATAGCTACCGGTGAGATTGGCTTAACCAACAGAGGAATCTCATACATGAGATCTCTTAACCATTCTGCTTCCTTGCTAGCAGATGCTAAAGCAATAAACTCAGAACACATCGCAGAATCTGCAACGCTTGTTTGTTTCTTAGACGCCCAAGAGATGGCACCTCCCCCAAACATGAATACCCATCCACTTGTAGAAGAATTATCTTCTTTATTGGATGCCCAAGTTGCATCGGAATATCCTTCCAAAACCGGAGGATCTCCACGATAATACAAATCATAATCCTTGGTTCTAATCAAGTATCTAAGTACTCTTCTAACCGCTCTCCAATGGGTAGGACCAGGTTTTTGAGTAAACCTACTTAACTGACCCACTGCAAAAGCTATATCTGGCCTCGTACAGGTCATAGCATACATCAAAGATCCAATGACCTTTGAGCATTCCAATTGAGAAATCGCTTCACCTTCATAAGGTAATAGCTTCTCGCATGGATCCATGGGAGTGGAGATAGGAGCTTTCTCAAGCATATTAAAACGTTTGAGAATCTTCTCAATATAATGAGATTGGTTTAACATAATGCCTCCTTCATGACGTATTATCTTAATACCTAAGATAACATCGGCCTCCCCCAAATCTTTCATAGAGAAAGACGTTGACAAAAATTCTTTTGTCATTTCCACTTGCTCTATACTTGTACCAAATATGAGCATGTCATCGACATAAAGGCAAATGATAACCCCATTTCCTTTATTATCGAACTTGCTATAAACACACTTATCGGCCTCATTGACAACAAAACCAAAAGACAATATCGTGTCATCAAATTTTTGATGCCACTGTTTTGGTGCTTGTTTAAGTCCATAGAGAGACTTAACCAATTTACACACCTTCTTCTCTTGTCCTTTAACAACAAACCCTTCGGGTTGTTTAATGTACACTTCCTCCTCCAGATCACCATAAAGGAACGCCGTTTTGACATCCATTTGATGAATCAACAAATTGTGGATAGAAGCTAATGCTATCAAGAGTCGAATAGTCGTAGTTCTAGCAACCAGTGCATAAGTATCGAAATAATCAATACCTTTCTTTTGTCTAAAGCCTTGCACCACTAACCTTGCTTTAAACCGAATCACGGACCCATCGGGTCTACGTTTAACCGTAAAAATCCATTTACTTCCAAGCGGAGTACAACTTGGAGGTAGGTCAGTTAAGACCCAAGTGTTATTTCCCATGATGGAATCCATTTCATCATTAATGGCTTCTTCCCAAAAAGCCTTATCACGAGAAGACATCGCTTCTTCGTAAGTAGATGGATTGTCCTCCACATTTAAACAATAAAGTGTGGATGTACAAAGAGAATCTCTTGTACCCTCTACTAAGTAGACTTGAAAATCTGGACCAAACGATTTGGCAATCCTTCCTCTCTTACTTTTCCTAAGAGTAATCTCTACATGTTCATCATTTGATGGACCATGTTGAGTATCAAGTTGATTATCAACTTCTTGAACATCGGTACTAAATTGTAGGTCTTTAGGCCTACCAATTGATGAAAATCGAGTCTCATCAAAAATAGCATCTCTTGACTCAATTATCGAATTAATCGATATGTAGTCATTAGGTTCTATTACATAAAACCTATAGGTATGACTATGAAGTGCATAACCCACAAAGATGCAATCAAAACCTCTTTCACCAAGTTTCTTTCTTTTATTTCCGGGCACTCTTACAATTGCCCTACAACCCCAAACTCGAAAATAACTCAAGTTTGGTTTCCTTTTGTACCATAGTTCATAAGGAATAGCCTTATTCCCTTTAGTGGGAACCCGGTTAAGGATGTGACATGCGGTCAACATCGCTTCACCCCAAAATCCTTCACTCAATCCCGAGTAGGATAACATGGAATTAACCATTTCTTGCAAAGTCTGATTTTTCCTTTCGGCTACACCATTTGATTGTGGTGAATAACCCGCCGTAGTTTCATGGACAATTCCCATTTCTTGGAAATAACTAGGGTTATAATATTCCCCTCCTTTATCCGTTCTAAGTCTTTTGACTTTAGAATCCAATTGTACTTCAACTTCGTTCTTAAATATTTTAAACATATTTAAGGCCTCATCTTTAGAATGTAAAAGATACACATAACAAAATCTAGAATAATCATCTATAAAGGTGATCATATACCTTTTGTTACCTAAAGATGGAGAACTATGAAAAACACACAAATCACTATGAATCAAATCTAGAATATTAGAAGTTCTTTCTATTTTTCTAAAAGGATTTCTAGTGATTTTATTCAACATGCAAGTACTACACTTTTTATTATCAAAACCACATAAAGGAATAATATCTAATTTACCCATATATTTCATACTTTTATAATTTACATGACATAAACGATTGTGCCATAAATCTAACATATTTACATTATTATCATAAACATGAAATATACTATCATATATACAAGACTTAATAGAAAGTTTAAACAAATTACAATTCAAATAACATCTACCAACAAATATGCCACCCCTACTTATTACACATCGATCGGATTCAAATACTAATTTATATCCCATGCGATTCAAGGTTGGCCCCGACACTAGGTTCCTTGCAATCTTTGGAGCAAACATCACTTCCTTCAAAGTTAGAAGATTTCCCGAAGTGAAATGTAGATCAACCGATCCTTTCCCAAGAATTTGAATAGAAGAATTATTTCCCATATAGAGAAACTCATCACCATCACACTTGTGAAAAGTCTTAAACCATCTCCTATCCATGCAAACGTGCCTAGAGGCACCCGAATCCATGTACCATGAATCATCCTGTACACAACAAATATTATTGTTTGTTCCATTTAAATCCAAATTGGAATTAAATTTAATTAGTTGTGAGGAAGTACCTTCATTCATGGGATCTTGGCTTGTAGAAGCCTCACCCTTGTTACCATTCTTTTTCTTGAAAAGAAAACAATCCTTCTTTCGATGACCCGGTTTTCCACAAAACCAACACCCATCAACCGTAGGCTTCTTAGAAGATTTAGTAGATTTTCCCTTGAAAGAGTTGGAACCCCTTTTCTTATTCTTAACAGATTTTGAATTGTTAGAATTTTCACCCACCATGTTAACGGTTGGAACCGAGGATGGATCCTTAACCTTTTCTTGCTCACGAATCCCAACTTCTATGAGAAGATGGGTGGCAAGTTGGGTAAGGTCGATTTCCTCCTTTTTATGCTTTAGGGTATTCCTAACATCTTTCCATGTTGGTGGCAACTTATCAATAATACTTGACACAACAAATAGTTCATCCATATTTATATCATGCCTTTTAAGATTATCATACATACGTTGAATCTCATGAAATTGTTCCATAATAGGGCGAGCATCATCAAATTTAAAATTATTGAAATTACTTACAAGAAACTTCTTGCTTGATGCATCTTCCGCCATATATTTAGTTTCAAGAGAAGACCACATTTCTTGTGCAGATTCAACATTTTGGTGAACATCAAAGAGAGTATCACTCATACCATTTAGAATATGTCCTCTACATATAAAGTCATCATTATCCCACTTACTTCTAGCACGGGTATCTTCCGGAGTCTCATCCTCCTTTTCACTAGGCCTTGGTGTACTTATCACATAAGCAACATTCAATGTAGTCAATAAGAAAAGCATTTTCTTTTGCCATCTCCTAAATTCATTGCCTACATACTTATCCAATTTCACAAAATTGGTTGTTAAGTCCTTGAGACTTGTCATAATGTAATTCAAAGAAATAACGTTTTAGTTTGTAGACAATGTAAATGTACTTTAATTTATAAATAAAATAAACTAAAATACAAGTTTTGATAGAAACTACAAATTACATATGACGAACAAGCCTTTGCATATGTACACCACTCGAGATCTCCGATACACCAAACTTGAACACGATCAAAGTAACTAGAAGGTTTTAGGGAACTTGATATAAATTCTAGGCGAGATGCTCTTTCCTAAAACGTTATTTCCTCCCTACCAAGGTGCTTGGGAATCAACCGGAAATACGTTCTGAGATACAAAGAATTACACCAATTTCCTAGCATAAGGATATTGGAATGACACAAGAACAATCTAAATGGAAGGAAATTTGGTAAAACACAAACAAGGATTGCAAGTTCTTGAATGAAAGGCTTAGGAAGAGAAGAAATCAGAAAAGGATGTCTTATGGATCTCTTTAAACAACACACAAGCATTCTATATTTATAGAATAACTCACCACACTTCATGAATCAAGATGTTGCTCCATGAAATGCTAGATTGATCCGTGAAACACGAGATCGATTCATGAACCGATGTCGCTCTTCACTCAACCCATATAACCCAAGGAACATGACTAATATGAAACATATTAATCATAGGAAGCCATAAAATAACCAACAAAATGAACCAGAGCAACGCACGAAACAACCCGGGAAAAAGACCCAGGTCGCGAGCCGCGAGCCCCTGCTCCAAATTTCCAGAAACTTTTTCCTTCGTTTTCGCGAGCCGCGAATCTTATGTGCGTGCCGTGACTTACATGTTTTGATTAAACACATATATTACAACCTTAGGATTATATACATTTAATTATAATTAAATTATTTATTTAATTTAATTTAATTAATTAAATCATTTCCGATGTCCATTATACACTCTAAATTCCAACAATTTGTGTGTCTTTGCTTTGCTGGCAGATATACTTCCTATGTTTTTAGGTTCTAAACATCTTTGCATTGTCAGATGCGGCGATGCCTTTGTCGATCGTTTGTTTATATCTTGAACTATACATAACTAAACATATAAATAAAAAATTTATAAAGTACACAATCAAACAAATAATGTTTTTCTATACTAAACTCAATATAAAATGCAAATACTTGATTTTGAAGCATTGATGTTCTCATGGATAATGTATAAATTTGCAGAGGACTAGAGGTAGAATCATAACACGATTTTACGATTCTACGATACAACGATTCGATTCTAAAAATTTATTTTTAATTTTATAAATTTCTTATGTATCAATTTTTCTTACAATTTAACAATCTATCATCGTAATTGTTAAAAAAAACAAATTTCTTTATCTACACATGAAGTTTTAAAATAATTGTTGAATATTAGTAAAAATGAAGTGAATGAAAC
Source organism: Amaranthus cruentus (assembly GCA_019425755.1). Lineage (NCBI taxonomy): Eukaryota > Viridiplantae > Streptophyta > Magnoliopsida > Caryophyllales > Amaranthaceae > Amaranthus > Amaranthus cruentus. The sequence goes on from CM033453.1 coordinate 1,611,478, forward strand.
TTTAGTTAATAAACTTAAACTTTTGGGGTGAATAAATATGACTAGATAGCAAATTTAAATTTATTGTAGAATTTTACGATTCTACGATTTGATTCTACCTATTCGATTCTATAGGTTTGAGTGATTCCAAGTAGAAACCCAGTTTTAACAACTTTGCTCTCAACTACATGTTTGTATCGTCCTGTTTTACATTATTAATTTATCAATCAACGAGGCTAAGTTGAACTTCTAAAATTGGCTCCGCTATGTATTTTGATTTTTAGATCAGGGTCACTAAAAAAATTTGAATGAAGTAAAACTAATAAAATTTTAAGAAATAATTGAATATTATTTTATTAACAAATTTATGTTTTTTATTATGAATAAATGATAAATGCTTCATACCTATAGTATGCTATACAAAATTATAAGTTTTTTTAATAAAATAAAATATATAAAATAAAAAAAAAAAAAGGCGTACTGTGAAAGAATGCTTGAATGTCAAAGGTTAACATAGGGCTACTATAAAGGAAGTTGCACTTGATTTAGAGAGCTTAAAGAATCACAATAAGAATCCTTAGTCGTCTAACCCAAACATTGAGGAGGAAACATATGAGTTTAAAGCGTCTTCTCCAGGACCGTAGCAATTAGCAAGGGTAGGGCAGTTGGGGTGACCGCTGTGGGCCCCAAACTAAAAATTCATATTCAGATTTAATAAAGACCTCAAATTCCCAAAATAGTTATTTATGAAAAAAATAACAAAAAATGAAAGAAAAAAGAAGCATATTAAACAACAACCAAAACGAGTTTCAAAAGAATTTCAAACGCCACTATGCAACCTTCTACCTCCCTAATTTTTCTCCCAAAATATTCACTTTCCTTTGTGAATTTTGATTAACCCAAAAAAAACTGTCATAAATTCAATTATATCCCGTTTTGTCGGTGATTTTGTTCTTTAAAATGTATTTCAATTTAATTTTCAGGTTGATTAATTCCTTCTCTTTCGTGATTATGATAAACGGTATTTTATCCTTTAATATCAACAGAAATTCATCTAATTATATAAAATTCTCTTTGTATAATCGACTTTATTCATCAAAATCTTTTCTTTCTATTAAGTTTTGAGAGAAATGGTAGATTGCTAAGTTTAAATGGTCTAGTTACGTTATGTATTGAGAAAAATATGTTAAAACATATTAATTTGGAAACTATAATTAGTGATTTTGCATCGAGAAAGACTCGTAGAAATATTTTCATATAAACCCTTAGGCTTTGATTTCAATGTTTTATCTATGAAATTTGATGTTTTTAAAGATTATCATGCGTAATGAAATATGTATTTTTTTGTGTACCTAACTTTTAATTCATTTTAAAATATAATATGTGAATTGGGGCTCCAATTTATGTCTTCGCCCCGATCCACCGAAATTTCTGAAACGACCCTGGTCTTCTCTTTCAAGTAAATTTTAATCAGCAAGTCTTGTATGAAACCATTTTACTATGAAATTCTTAATGATCATTTTAAGGTTATGAGTGATCACTTTAAGACTCCCGCTGCATTGTGTAATGGTAAGACCTTGAGATCGTAAAAATTAGGCCAGAGCTTCATCCTTTGCATTGCCAATGGTAAATTCAAACTTCGTAATGCTCCTTACACAATGTAATATAAAGAGAAGATGCGAATTTAAAAATGTTGATGCATATCAAGGGTCCAGATGAGTATGCTTCTAATATCTCTCGTTGTGTTAACTTGAAAGTACAATAAGAGGACAATGGCAGAAAGATATATTGCACAAGAATATATATATATATATATATATATATATATATATATATATATATATATATATATATATATATATATATATATATATATAACATTTTACCAAGATACTTTGATGGTGTAGAAACTATATTCTTCGGTCAACCCAAGCAAAATGATATATATAACATTTTACCAAGATACTTTGATGGTGTAGAAACTATATTCTTCAGTCAACCCAAGCAAAATGATATATATAACATTTTACCAAGATACTTTGATGGTGTAGAAACTATATTCTTCGTCAACCCAAGCAAAATGATTGATGGTGTAGAAACTATATTCTTCAGTCAACCCAAGCAAAATGATATTACTTTTTATAATTTTTTTTAAAGTTTGTCTAACGTGATTGGTTAAGGTCATTTTTATATCTACTAGTTGTGGATCCGATAATGCTATTTTAAACACTTTTAGTAACGATAATACAGATATGAATATTAAATTTTCATTGTGTTACATGTAACATATGCGCAATCTCGATACATAATTAATATTTAATAATAATGTTTATACAAAAAAATATTGCGGAAGTCTTAAAATGTTGAACTGTTAAAAACTTTATATCATAAAAACTAAAATTATTTTAAAAAAAAAAATCATAAAAACTAAAATTATTTTAAATAAAAGGATCGATTGAATCGGTCGTATAGCAGAGCATAACATCCTATCCAACTCAAAATATGAAAATTATTCACTACATTTACAAAATAATAATTTAAGTGCGAACTTCAAATTAATTGACACCACTGTATACTTTTATTATACTCTTTTATTGTTCCATACTTTTAAGTAATTAAGATACCATTCTCAATCCTGACAGAAGTACGTTACTACCACTTATACAATTTGGTAATCTTGACACTCAAGTAAGTTCATTTGGTTAATACTCATAACCGTACCATGATTCATAGGATAAACACTAATCAAGTTCATCACTAATCAACAAGCACAACAATATGACACCTGATATATGTAAGGGTCTGGTTAGGTGAGGACCGTAGCCCTAAACCCTAACTGTGGTGGGAGTCGTCACCCCTCCAATACAATGTTTATGCTCGAGCTCCACAGGATAGGTAGCGAACCCCCTGTCTTACACCGCATTTTACGTGCCGGCCAACACGGACGCCGGGATTTTACATGCCGGTCCATGGTTCGACATTACCTTACTATCAGGGTCATTCAATCAATACTCATTCACACAAGTGCATCACATTTTTTTATTACTACAAGTTGACTTTGAAATTTGACTTTGACCAAACTAGGTGGTAACTTTATTTATTTATTTGATATAATTCTTGATCATATTGTTTAATTAGCTTTATATCTTTATATGCTCATTACTTAATTTTTTACACATTATATTATATTTATAACTTTATTTTAACAGCTCACTAAATTCACACTAGTAAATTAATTAATTTAATATTTTATTAATAGTCTCCAAATTAGTATTTTCCACAAGTAGCTACTAAAATCTATTGCTCTTGAAATAAGTTCTCAAAATCAACATTTCCAAGTTTAAAACAAATAAACATTTATTCTTTTCACCAAATCAAATATTCTAATTAAAATTCAAGTTAAAATGGCATCCATTGGATAAGTTTACAAAATTCAACAAGTTCACCAAAAATAATCATTTCAAGTTTGGAAAAACAAGTAAACTTTATTATATTCGCAAAATCAACATTCTAGTTATAAAACAAATAGAAACTTTACACAATAACTTCAAAATTTACTATAACTTTAAGGATAAACTATAACATTAAATTAAATTATAATAACAACATTCTTAATATAACAATATTTAAAAGTTCTTAAATATAGTAACATTTTTAATATAACAAATAACTCATAAACATACTAGCACTAGTTTATAACAAAAAAAAATTTTTCACCCAACTTCTTAAACTTGTTTAAAGATTACTAAATTAACATACTAAAATACTTTTAGCATAAATATATTTAATATATTCTTAATTATAATTTCATCAAACTAATTTCTTACTTAAACATAATCAACATATTTCATACTTTGTATATTATAATGTAAATATAAAGTGAAATTCCTCATAAAGAGTAGGGTAAGAAGTTATATCATACTAACACCAATTATTAGAAAACACAAGAGAGAGCACACTCTGGTTCTTGAGAACGAACGAACAGCACAGAGCTCAACTTGCACATTTAATGGTACTTTTACCAATGAGCTGGTTTGTTTTTGAAACTCGATGGCATGGGGCCACTTAAAGTCCACTTTTTTGTGTGATAACCAGTCCCTTTTTGCACAAGTTCTTTTAAAGATGGCCTATGCAGGTCACTTCTCCTTGAGCAATGGTTGCAGAAAAGTACCATCAGTAGCCTTTAAGATTGTACCTTTTTATCGGTCAAAGATGCTTACTCGACTTCCAGGTTACAAATTGGAAATATCGACTTGTATGCCGAAAGAAGCAAGTGTTCATGTGGGAAGAAATTACGAAATGACTAAAAAAAGAGCAGGTGAATAATATAGAGGAATCAAATAAATTGAATAATCTTAGTTATTACTGATTGCAGGTACCAGTTTGATACATGACACTTAAAACCAATCCCAGGTTTCAGGATAATCTCATGTGAGGGTTGTATTTGTTTCAATTATATTAGGCTGCAGAAGGACCCAACAAATGTTGTGTACATCTGACAGTTTGTATTGTGGAAATTTGCAATAATGTTATGTTGAATGACCGTGTTGCTCAAGTGTTATAAAAATGTATATTACTACAAATCAAGACATTTTTACTGATAAAATAACAGTTGTTATGCTTCGTTGAAATCATATTGATGTTATAGACAGGTAGACCTGTCAAACACATCATGTTGAATTGGGTTTGACTTTGGATCATATAAACAGATCATAATATCCTTCACCCAAATTCAACCTGTTTAGTTAATTAGTTTGGGTCGAATATCACGACTCTGATTCAACTTATAATAGATCAAGTCGACCTGATTTTTACTTAATTAACCCGATTATAATATTTTGTTTTCATTTTAAGGTTTTGAATATTAATTATATTTATTTTACTTTTAAGGCTTTAATCTTAAATTTTATGTTTTTTTGTTGATTATTTTGTGTCTACTATGAAAAATGAGAAAATATTAAATAAATTAAATTTAGGTTATACTTATTGATTTAATTGATGTTAACATGTTTAATTGGACGAGTTTGTTTCAGAGTTAAAATTGTGACTTAAATCTAACCTATTTAATAAACAGATGAGATTAAAAATTTCAACTCAAACCTACTAATTTTAAGTTAGGTTCAAATCGAGTCAGCAAGTCAAGTCAAGTTTTGCCAGGGCGGCACAATAATCTCAACTCTCAAGCCAAGGCCAAAATAATATAGGTCATTCATTAAATCATACTCACCTCAAAATAGTGGCAATCTAAAAAATTAATTAAAATTGAAAAACTCTTCAAAACAAAGTCTAATTGGATTGACAATAGGATTGCTCCATCATTTGTGATACAGGCACAGCCCATATAGAGTCTTCAGGAGTAGCAAAAGTTTAGCAGAACCAAAAAAATTGCATAATTGAACAGAAATTGGTAGGAATTTAAATTCATAAAGATCACTTCTGATTGTATGCACTCCTGTCTATTTCAAGTTGAGCAGCCCAAAAATCCAGTTGACTCGCCACGCATTCTGAACCTGTCGAACCATATGAACAGAACTTCTTGACGGAATTCTCTACCCCAAGATAATCGTACACATCCTCGCTAAAAAATGGACTAATGCCCCTGAGTTCATCAAGCGTTAGATCTTGAAGCTCACAACCCTTGGCGACACACAGCGCAACTAATCTTCCTACAATGTCATGACTAGTTCTGAATGGTACCCCCTAGTGAAATTGTAAAGTGAGAGATCAGGAGGCAAGGAGATACAGAAAGAAGATACATACTATTAACATGAGTGTATGTATTCAAGCGAAGCATCGGAAAAGGAAATTGGAAGATTACACAACTATGGTGCTACATGAACCCCAAACAAATTCGGTAAAAAACGCTGCTATCAAAGATTATTTGATCCTATCAAATACTAATTATATCCAATATAATATCTAGTCTACAATTAAAAAAAACAATATCAATGATCATTTACAATTAAAAAAAATCAATATCCTAACGTAGAATTCTATGAAAATGCAGTTAGTCATCTATCCACAACTAGTCTTGTATGAGACCGTCTTATCATGAAGCGAGCCTATATAATTGGCCCATTTCTTTAATGATTACTTTAAGATCATAAGTGTAATCTCTTTAAGGTTCTAAGTAATCACCCTAAGACTAAAAAATAATTATTTTAAAATTGTAAGTGATAACTTTAACGTTATAAGTGATCACTTTAAGACAAAAAGTGTGTATTAGGCCTGCCCAATAAAGTTGGTCTCACTGTGAGACCATCTCAGTAAAGAATTAGTGATCCGTGAAACAATATCACGATGAAGATATACTGATGAAACTGATGAATGATATATGATGAAAATATGCTTAGAGCCTCAATCATGAAAATAACACAAGGCTAGTGAAATGAAAAAATGAAAACATAAAATCAATGAAGTTGTTTATGAATATTGAATATCCGGTAAAAACTTCCTTAAAATTCTCACCTTCTTTACAAGATAATCTGCAACTGTTGTAGCGTCAAGATGACCGGCCGGCAGAGATTTCTGGATTCTATCTTTGTTGAAGGTAACGTTTTGTGCAAACTCGGAACATACCTCTAGCATCCCTACGATAGTCTTCACACTGTCAAATGTGGGCTCCTTGTCTTCCTGTTTAGAAGAAAGATAGCATCAAGTCAGCCAACTACGAAAAAGGGAGAGAAAGCGAGAGCAATTAGCCTCGGGATGTAGTTTTTCATAATGAAAATATAATAATCAGCGTGAACGGTGTACCTGAAGATCACGGTTATAAGCTTGGGGAAGACCTTTGCATAGTACAAGAAGAGTGACTATGTCGCCAACAACTCGTGCACATTTTCCACGAACAAGTTCCATGGGATCTGGGTTTTTCTTTTGCGGCATTATACTACTTCCAGTTGAAACCGAATCATTTGGGGTCAAGAATCCGAATTCTTCGGAAGCCCATAACACCCACTCTTCACCAAGCCGAGAAAGATGAATGGCTGTGATAGAGTTTGCTGAAAGAAACTCCAGCACGAAGTCTCTATCGGAGATGGCATCTATGCTGTAACATAAAAATATCAGAGCCTATCACTATAGTCAACCAAGAAATATATTCTACATCATATTATACATATGCAAGAATAATACACAATAGTTTAAACTTTAATCATAATTCTTAAAAACCTCAAAACTCAAATAACAAAGCACTTAATGACAAACAAGCAAACAAAAGCGACCAATAGAAAACCGTGAAACTTTATCTAATTCTAATACTTGTTTGTTTTATGGTCTCATCATGAAAAAGCGATTATGCAACTAATGTTTCTCTCAACTACAAGTGAGACATTTGCTAGTAAAATTTTCACATGTACCTGTTTCTCAAGGGAGCAGTGAATCCTAAGGCATCAGAAGTCATAATTCTATCAATTGGTAGGCCGGTGCCCGCCAACGCACACGCACCCAACGGACAATAATTCAACCTAGCTTTGCAATCAATGAGACGACCAGCATCTCGATCAAGCTACAGAAGAAATAGAAAGACCAAGGCAACATCATTTGAGCAAATGGATCATGAAACAACAAGACATGGATAATCATTCTATTGTCACGCTCCCCATATGAATTGAGGTAACATAAAAATAAAAACCATAACAGCCCGTTTAGTTAGTGGTACTATATGGTGATAATGGGAATAATATAGTGAAAATTTTCATCAAAAGTTCCATGTCATTCCTATGGTGATGAAACTTTGATCACAAAAAAGATTTTTGTTTACAATTTTCCATTATCACCTAATACCACCTCCCAATGGTAATACATTGGAATGAATTACATAAAGAAAATGAGATGATTGAAGTTGGACAAGCATGACCATTAAGGTAGCCAAGAGATTTTTCAACGAAGATTACACTAGCTCTCATTCTTATTACCGTAGCTTAATACCAACTACCAAACAGGCTATAAAAGTTGTTTAAAAAAGAAAGAAACGTGTTGATTTTTAGTGGAATCTTTCAAAATAATAGTTTTTAGTTATCAATGTCAAGAAACATCGAAGGGAGCAGATGAGATTATTGCCCATTCTAGGACCTATGTTCTCTAAAAATTAATGAACTTTACAAAAATGTCAAAGTCTTAATCCCAAAAATGAATGAACTTTGAGTCAAAATGAACCTGCTCAACATAAGCTAGAAGTAGATGTTCCAACAAAATAGGTTGCGCCCTTTGCAAATGTGTGTAGCCGGGAACAATAGTACCTTCATTCTTTAAAGCCAAGGTAATCAGTGCAACCTGCATTATACGTAATATAATATGTAAGTTTGATTATTTAACAACCATATGGAGCAGTATAAGGTGTTATGTGCATCAGATATCAGTAAGATAAGACTTTTTACACTCTTTACAGATTGGCAAGCCATAACTAGAAGACGGGGAAGTCAATTTACATAATACTTTGACTCAAAAACAAAAATATCGGTCTAACGTACCATGTACAACATGATTAGCAAGCTAATTTGCTTTTGAAATTTGCAATTCATTCAAATGGTCCAAATATAGCACAAAGCCAATCATAATTCGAATTTTTCGATTTGCGATTCACAAGGATATCAGCAATCATGATACACTAATTGTACCAACAGAGCATTGTTAAGAATCGGGAAGGAAAAATCTAATTTTTAATTAAACTATGCTTGCTCAGCTTTTCTAACATGAAACAACATCATTTGTCTAATGTATGCCCATCTGGAAGAAACTCCACATTTGATTAAGCCAGCATGCTCATCTTTGCATAAAACATACAAAAAATATATTAAAAAAAAAACTACAAGCTGCAATCAGAACAAAAATATGAAGTTAAATGCATTTCCTTTGCCAAATAAATCAAATGACAAGGCAAATACCTGAAGCTTTTTGATCTTCTTGAGGATATCATCAATGGTATCTCGACACCACAAACGAAAATCAGTAGCAACTTGATCATTTCGGCTTCGTGCAGTGTGAAGCTTCTTAGCAGGCTCACCAATAAGATCAGTAAGTGTTGCTTCAATGTTCATATGAACATCCTCCCTATCACTCCTCCATACAAATTCACCAGCCTCTATACGCTTCTCTATTATATCAAGACCTTGGAGAATACTATCTCTATCTTGTACACTGATTAGTCCCTATAACCCATCAACAGATTTAGATTGTCAATTACTTTATTTTATCATTCCAAACCACATATAAGAAGCAAGTGGATGATAGTATTTTATCTCAAAACACTAAACATAAAATGATAAAATCCCATATTTGCATAATTAGGGTTTTGAAGGCCGCTTTAGCAAATCTATCAACTAATAACCATTTCCAATAGTGTAAACCAAATCTTAACCACAGTTATGTAGCTAGTTTGTAACCTAAAATCCCTGATAAATCATTCAACATCTAAAAAAATTAAAAAATCCAGAAAACTGAGCTGAAAGGAATTAACATCAATAAAACAACCATTTACTGATTACGACATAGATTATGATCGTGTTTTTCCCGAGAACAAAACTCAAAGCGACAAAATAAAGAAACCTAATTGGAGTATTCTTTACTACCCAAAAGAAAATCTAGACATTTCCATTGCATAAAAACAAAAATTAACCTTAATTATAGAACAAGAACGAATCCATAATCAGTCAATATGCATCAACAAATAGTGAAACAAAGAAGATGTGCAAATCAGAATTGAATAAAACAACATTAATAATAGAACATTAAAAAGTCCAAGTCCATTTCATTTCATATAACTTAGTAATTCAACAATTACATTAAGAAAATCTCTTTTATTAACCTTAACACATAACCCAAAACAACAAAACAAACTAACCCTAATATAACCCAAAAATGAAATTGAAAATGCAGATAAATAAAAATACCCAACTCAGATTAAACTCAAATAATCAAAACATGTATAGTGTGCTATTCAGAATACTAATCATGCAAAAATCCCAAATTTGGGTAATTAGGTCTTTATATGTCACTTTAACGAATCATAAATTAAACATCTTTTATACCTACCCAAAAAAGAGACTGAAAATGCAGATGAATTAGAATACCCACCACAAATTAAACTAAAATAATTTCAATCAATTAATTAAAAGAACTTAGAATGGAAACAAAAGCTAGAACCTGATTAGCAAGCATGGTAGCATGAGCACGGCTACCCATAAATCCATAATATCATGTTTGTAAAGAGCTTTATCGAAAGAGATGGACTCTGTAAAATTCTCAACAGTCTCAGTCACACTTTCCTCAAATCTTCCTCCCCATAATTTAGCCTCTTTATCATCGTTCTTTTGAGAACTCATTGTACTCCCAGATGAAGAAGAGGAGAACGAACAACATTGAACTAGGGTTGAAGTATAGGAATCTTTAGGCATTTGTAATATTTGATTGGATAGGAGAATTTTTATAAATTGAAACGGGTTGTTGTTTTTGGGAGATTGATAGAGGGAAAAAGACCGGTAAATAAGTGAAGAGGCAACCATAGCCATATCGCCGTCATAAATTCGAGTACGCTGCAAATGTAAACCTTATTTAGAAAAAACAATAGAAGGAAAATCATGCATCCAAACATATTTAAATAAAAAATCATTGATTAAACATTTACAAAAGATTTGAAAATCAATCTCAATAAACTTACTCTTTAACAATATCAATAAATTTCCCACACTCCATTTGAAACTATTAGAAGAATATGAAATCAAGCTTCTCCTCACATTGAAGATTTATATTAGGGTTTTGACTTTTGAAGAAAAAAGTTATATACTATCATTAATTGGGATTAGACATTTATTATCGACTTATTATTAGTATGAAAACAAATTCAATTTTTAATTAATTTTAAAATAATTTGAAATGCATATGAGCCAAAAGTGTATCCAACCTATATAATACATACTATATTTAAGCTTATCTCAATCATAAAAACGCCTGAAATCTTTAGCAACACCTATTTGAAACACCACTCTCATAAACTCAAACCAACAAGATTAAAAAAAACCTCCCACTATGATCTTCCCTAGCAAGAGCAAGAGCAAGAGCACGAGCACGAATTTGGTGCAAATGATGTATATTTCACTATTTGGGATTTAGAAGATGTGGGTGTTATAGTTGGAAATAGTGCTACATTAGCCCACCTATACATAGACCATTTACATAGACCATGATGGCTCCTTTTCTTGCAATATGCATAATGCATTGATGATCCACATACAATGAGTTATGAGTCTATTGCTACAACATTGTGGATAGACGTGTTCAACGGGGTGGGTTGACCCAACGGATCAAGGATCGAGTCATTAACGGGTCATTAGCGGGTCGGGTAAATAACGGTTTGGGGTCATTAATCGGCCTTTGTGTAAAGGAACAGGTTGGGTCGGATAATTATAGGATTTGGTTGTAAATAATATTTCACCGATTTTTTATATATTTTTATTTTTATATAATAGTGTTATATTCATATAGTTGCATTGACCTAGCGGGCATAGTATAATAAAAAAAACTATTTTATAAACTTTTTTAAAAAGGTCAAAGTGGGTCGTATTTAAACGGGCTTGACCCGTCTCGACCTATTTAACCTTTGACATGACCCGGCCTGGCCATTTAAATTTTGACCCGACCTGGCGCATTGAACATCTCTCATTGTGTAGTTCCATTAGTCCTGCTATGCAGGCCCAATTGACACCAGCATCGACTTGCATGGGAATGAACCTCGCCATAAAAACATAAATTATCCTATGTGACATGAAAGGACGGATCCAGACTTCATACGCATCCAGAAAAAAGAAAGAAAATGAAGGAAGAAAGAAATGGGGTAAATCAGGAAACTTTTGAGTTTTAACTGATGTTCATCCTCTATACATGGAATTTTCATCATATTTTTAGATAATAAGTGTATAATTGCTTTCAAAAGAGAAAAACCCATAAAGAAATAAACTTAGATTTTATTGCTTTTTGTTTTTACAAATTTTTAAGCATACATAGTAAAATAATGAGCGAAAAAATCCATAAAAACTATACATCTTCATCTAATTGGAAAAAATATCTGGGTGAAAAGGAGCAATCTTTCATCATTATATTGCTCAAAGTTAGTATATATATCATAAACTATACTAAAATAATATGTTAATGTGACACGTGTCACTACCACAATGATTCGTTTACCGCCGAAAGCACTTCTCTAAGAAATTATTCAGCACATTTATCACAATTATTACAATTGCCTTCAAATATGTTTATTGTCATATTACAATTACTACACGAATTAGTATTTTGAGAAGTATTCTTGGTTGACTAGCTACAATTATTACAATTGTCCATAAATAAGTTTCTTGCTATATTACAATTATTACAATTGCCCACAAATAAATCATCTTACCTGACCAAAATCATGCTTTTTTTCATCATTGTGTATTAATTAAAGGAAAAATTATATTAAACCACCTATTGTATACACTCATTTGTAAAAAACCACCTTATATAAATTTTTTTGCAAAAAACCACCTTACATAATACTTTTTTTGCAAAACACAACCTAATGCTATAATCCGTTAGTTGACCGTGTATTTTAACCTTTGACCATTTATACCTGTCACGTGATAGGCACGTGAGACTAAATAAGAACCCCATTTCATTTCTTTCTCCTGAAATGTCGAGCAGACATTGAGTCCTCACAACCCCCATTTCATTTCTTCTCTCTTCTTGAATGAAACCCTAGAATCAAATTCAACTAATTTCATCATCTTTCTATAATTCATTCAAGATATATCTATTTCAATTGCTTACTAATGGTTTTATGGAAATGGAAATGGAAATCATTTTGTGTTTCAATTTGTGTATTTAGGTATGCTGATTATATACTGATTTTATCCCTTTTGCTGATTATATACTGATTTTAAAATACAGTAGCTTGAATACAGCATTTGATTTGCAAAATACTACTGATTTGCTAATTTGCTTGAATACAGTAGCTTGCTAATTTGCTAATACTACTTATTTGCAAAATACTACTGATTTGCTAATTTGTATATTTAGCCATACAGTAGCTTGCTAATTGCACTGATCAGAATATTGCTGCCACACTGATTTGCATACACTGATCAGAATTAAAATACAGCATTTGATTTGCTTTGATTTTCGAAAGAGTGAGAGGGTGAGGCAGCAGTAATGGAGTACTCTGAGAAGGTAGTTCGAAGGTTTGATGAAGAAGGAGAAAGGGAGATGGTTTTTAATTAAAGTCACGTGAGAGGCACATGATAGGATTAAAGTATGGTCAAACGTTAAAATACACGGTCAACTAACAAAGTATAGTATTAGGTTGTGTTTTGCAAAAAAAGTACTCCTATGTAAGGTGGTTTTTTGCAAAAGAATTTATATAAAGTGATTTTTTACAAATGAGTGTATACAATAGCTCGTTTAATATAATTTTCTCTTAATTAAATCTCATATTTGAAATAGATGTTTTCAAACTTTTGAGTATTAATTAAATCTCTTATTCTTAAATTTCTATATATTAACATAACTCATGACTATCAAAAACACACTTCATTAGCATAAAACAACGATAAACAATTTTTATTTGTATTTGAGTATCAACAATGATAAACAATTTTTATTTTTTAGCAACCAAAAAACAAAAAGATAAAAGTGAACTTACATACGATTTTCTGGATCAAAAAGGCAAAGAGTACTTCTTCTTCAAAAATATCTTCATAAGTTTCAAGCTTTAGGTTATACAGAGGGCATCTTCAATCAGATTATAAAACATTGAAAAAAAAAAACAACAATCTTAACTGATTTTGTTGTTTTTAAAAGAAATTGGTTTCAATTAACCGATTAGAATATTAAAGACAAAACCATAGAATAAGAAATTTAGAGAGAGGTTATGTCAAAAACGGCTGGCAATTGGCATAGAGATGAAGATTTGATTGAATTATCCCAATTCCCAAATAGACTAGGGTTTTCATTGGGTCTATTATATGATGGGCCAAGTTTTCCATAGTTCATTTTTAGCCCATGCTAAAAAATGGAAAATGTAGACAATCAAAATAAAATAATTGTGTATTGAAAATTTTTAAAAAAAATTCAAATGATATAGTTTATGGTGAAACAATTTTTATTGGAGTGATTGAATGTACATTTAAAGTTTTAAAGTGATTAATTATAAATTTAAAGTAATCACTCACAATTTAAAGTTTGACACTTCACTTCCTAGAGGATCTTTTTAGTAACAACAACAACAGTGTTCATACTCATCATTCAAATAGCTTTATTCCGGGTTCGTCAGACCCTATAGGTAAGGCTGCAAATACTGGTGAGGATCAGGGATCTACGAATCTAGGACCATTTCATTTCTTGAAAGCAAGTCTGTGTAGACCATGAGGGATTCGAATAGCTAGCCACTGCTCCATAAACTGCAAACAATGTATGCTGAAAGTACATTGAACAAAGATATGATCATTGATCAATAGACTCGGGTGCAGCATTGCACATTGGGCAAACGTACACCCATTTATATCCTTGGTTCTGCCTGCACATCCACTCACTTAATTGAAGCTTTACATATCAGAGCCTCTTCAGAGCCCAACTACCCAACTAACCGTTATGGAAGGGTTGAAGAACATCCAATCAGCACCTTTCGTGTAAACTTCATGCATCCATTTGATCCATAGGGACTCCTGCATTGAACTGATATGTCAGGCAAGCTTGCCCACAGACACTAGATTCCATACATCAAGGTTTCGGATCCTTAGGTTACTATTCTTCGGTTAGCAAACCTTAGACCAACTGACGTTACCTCCAGAACTTTTGGTAAAATCACCGTGCCATAAAAAAGATCGACAAGATATTATTATTATTATTATTGTTATTTTTTGGCAAGGTAAATTTTATATTATTATTATTTTTATTTTTATTATTATTATTATTATTATTATTATTATTATTATTATTAGTAGTAGTAGTAGTAGTAGTAGTATTATATAAATTTTATTTTAATAGAAGCTAAGGAGCAACCCGTTAATATTTTTAAATATCAAATGCTCACAAGTCATAAAATATTATTATATAACATACTCATATAATAACTGAAAAAAATTTAATCGAAAATTAACGGGATATTATAGAAGCAATAGAAGATTTGGACACATATCACTCTAATAAGAAAAATGATCTCTTCCAATTTTACTACTTAGTTTATTTCAGTTAATTTTAATTTCAGATTGGATACTTATACGTTAATGGCGATGAGAACACTTGCAAGGTGAAATATATTTTTTAATGATAATTTTGTTATTTATTTTATTTACTTATTTTTATTATAATGTTTTTTTCTTTTATTTTTTTATATTACCGAGCATCATATCGTTGTTATAAAACACTGATTTAAAATTCTTATAAATATATTATATTTTACAACAATAAGAGATTTAAACACGTGTCACTGCAATAATAAAAGTTTTTTATCCTAATTCTACTACTTATGTTTTTAATTTTAATTTTAGATTGAATATTCATACGTCAATGTGGTAGGAATACTTGTAGGATCAAATATTTGTTAACTAATTAAGTTTTATTTATTATTACATGATTTATTTTATCTATTTATTTTGATTAGAATGTTTTTTATTTTTTTATTTTTTTATTTTTATATTACCGAAAATTATACAATTTCTATAAACCAATAAATTTTTTTTTTGAGTAACTATAAACCAATAATTTAAAATTCATATGATAATTAATTACATATATAATATTAATAATTGTTTATTTAAATAATTAATAAACCGTGCTTATCACGGGAATCTATCTATTTTGAATAATCATTTAATATTTCTAATAAAAACAAAGCCCTGACTTTTGGGGATTTCAAAACCAAAATAATACCTAAATTGAATTGAAGGTGGGTTGCTTTGGTGGTGGGCCGTCGGCATTGATGGGCCTGGTGGCCTTGATATACCTTTCACCGGTTCACGGCAGCAGCAGTAGCAGCCAGCAGTGGCCTTGCGAAGTGCGAATAGACGAACAACGAACCGAGTTTTAGGGATTTAGGGTTTGCTCAGTGAATAGCAATGAGGGGTGGCGACTAGCGACAGATTCCGGCGAGGGGTGGGTGGCGTGGGTCGTCACACATCCAGTCGTGGGTGGTGGGTAATTAGGTTTTAGGGTTTTTGTTTGTGGTTGGATAAATGGCAAATATGAGAAGAGAGGAGGGAGAGGGGTGGGTAATGGGCTGATGGCATCAGTGAACGTATACGATTGGTAGAAAATCATACTACCTATTATTCACTTTAAATATCTCATTTTTTTAATTTTTTTTAGTATTCATTTATTACTCTTAATTTGTATTGTATGTCTAATTTATAAGTTAAAACATAGTCATATAGATTTTTTTTTGATTCGTCATAATATAAGGATTATTAATATCAATTTTTATAATTTTTAATTAAGAATAATTTGAAATATTAAGGGTTAAAATGTTTTACGGGCAATTATGAAAAAAATAAATAGGACATTTAGGCTAAATAAGATTGAGTAATAATCATAATACAATCTACTAATTCATAAACATTTATGACATTTGTCACTTTATATGAGCATTTAATGTAAGTGTTATTTCATACAAACATTTGTGCTATCTAATGTCACTTCAAAAAACCATTTGTGTCAATATCATAATCGTAATATTTAAGTGTCATTGGCTCATTATCTCAAAAAAAAAAAGTGTCATTGGTTCATTGCTTCCAACTCAAACTAGTCATGAGATTTACAAATAGTCAAAACAAATTTGTCTTAATATCAACATAAGTATTAAGTAGTCAAAAGGAAATTTAGGTTGATAATTTTCAACTATTTCTAAGAAATGTAGTCTACTAGATAAGAAAACACCACTATTGTGACGTGGAGGGAAAGCAGTTGGGCCAGGAGTTGTAGATGCATGATTCGGCCGCTGACAATGATGCTGCACTTTGTGACGTGGCGGAGAATAACCACTATGATTGGTGGAGCCGTGGAGGTTGCTGCGGCTGGTCCGGCTACCACAGTGGGGGTGGGGTGGCGACCACGGTGGTGATAGGTGTCACGAGGCTCAAAATTTTCATATTTTTTTAATGAATTAATTGTGAATTACGGCCCTGATGTTTAGGCCTTTTGCAAATTACAGCCACGATGTTTTTTTTTTTTTTTGCGAATTACAACCACAAAGTTTTAAAAGTGACCACCATTGCGGCCAAATGACCGGTTATGACCGTTGACCAGGGAATTTACCTTTGACTTTCCATTTTTCTGATTTTCCATTTTTTTTGAGTTTTTTTTTTCTTTTTCCTTTTTTTAATTTAATTCTTTCATCCCCGATCATCTTTCTCTCTCTTTCTCCTTCTTCTCCATCATCTTTATCCTCTTTATCCTCTATTAATCTTCAAAGTCACCATTAATCTTCAAAGACCCAATTTCTCTCCAAAGTCCAAATCCTAGATTTCTTTCCACCATTAATCTCTCTTCATCACTTTGCTTACTTTGCTCTCCTAGGGCTTTGTTATATGGGACAGAATCTTGGCCTGTGAAGAAGAGTTTTGAACATAAGATGAAAGTCACAGAATTGCTTATGCTGAAGTGGATGTGCGGGCGCACGTTGATGGACCGGATTAGGATCCAAGAGTTTAGGGACAAACTAGGGGTTGCCCCTATCTCTGAGAAAATGCGCAAAAATAGATTGAGATGGTTTGGGCATGTGCAGAGGAAGTCTTTCGACGCCCCTGTGAGAAGGCCTAGGAGATCTTGGATTGAGCAAATAAAGGCTGACCTGCATAAGTTAAACCTCTCTACGCACCTGACTAGGGATAGAGGTAGTTGGAGGCGTTTTATCCATGTTTTAGACTAGTGTTTTCTTTTAGAGTTTCTTTTGGGGGTTGTTTTCTTGTTGTTTTAGTTGCTTTTAGTTTTGTGGTTGTTGTTGCACCGTTTCCCTTTTGTTTTTATTGTTTTTGTTTTTTTTGGTATCTTTTACGTTTTTATGAACACGTTGCTGTGGCGTCGCTTAGTCTTTTTTGAGCGGGGGGACTCCTTTTTGGTCGCGCTCTCCTTCATGGGTATTAGTTGCCGCCGTCCTTCCCTCCCCAAACCCTGTCCATAGTTTTCTATGAGCGGGATACACTGGGTAGGATGATGATGATAATCCTAATATAATTACCAAATATATGATGATTCACAAAATAAACATAATATCAAAATATTGCTATTCTAGAAACTTTAGAGATGTAAGCATTGCCGAAAATGAGATCCTTTGTAATTTTGACTTTGGCCCCCTTACTAATATGATATATGGTTTAAAGAGAATAAAAATATAACAAAAATTATTGTAGCTCAATGGTTGAAGTAACAAAAATGATTATAATCCTCATTTAAATAACACAAAAACTTGGCCGAGACCGTCCTAGTCTAAGACGGAAGTTGGGCCGGCCCAATGTTAGGCGCGTGTGGTACACGCGTGCGCCTTTCCCTCCAAGTTTCATATTTTTTCTTTTTTTTTGGAAACTCTGTAACTTCCATTTCAAATCAGTCAAATTCACAAGTTTTCAATTTTCTTCTTCCTTGCTCCATTTTCGTCCTTGCTCCATTGTCTTCTTCCAATCAGTCGCACCAGTTCACTCCTCCATTGTTCCACTGGTAACGTCCTCTTCTTGATATGTTAAAATACTCAATTTCCTTCTTAAAGTAATCAGTTGATATGTTAAAATACTCAATTTACCTCTTAAAGTAATCAGTTGATATGTTAAAATACTCAATTCTCCTCTTAACATAATCAGTTGATATATATGATAAACTACTCAATTCTCCTCTTAACATGATCAATTGATATGATAAAATACTCAGTTTCCCCCTTAAAGTAATCAGTTGTTATGATAAAATACTCAATTCTCCTCTTAACATAATCAGTTGATATGTTAAAATACTCAATTTTCCTCTTAATATACTCATTTGATATGATAAAATACTCAATTATCCTCTTAACATGATCAGTTGATATGATAAAATACTCACTTTCCCCCTTGAAGTAATCAGTTGTTATGATAAAATACTCAATTCTCCTCTTAACATAATCAGTTGATATGTTAAAATATTTCCGCAAATGTAAAATTGATGCATTTAGTCATGAAACTGACTGATATAATGTCAAATTCACCTTCAATTTCTTCGTGCTCTGTCCTCAATGTTTGTAAAGTCATTTCCATGTCAAGTTCGCTCATTAAATCTTCCATTGCAGACATTTTTGAGTAATTTCTTGAATCGAATGAATGAATTGCAGGAATTTTGAAGAAGATTGAGAGAAATTTGCAGATTATTCTTACCTTTATTTCAGGTGTGGTTGGCGGTTTTGAAAAAGAAGTTTTGAATATGGAAGTTTTTCTAATTTGGTCTGAGTTTAAATGGGGAAGTTTATATATTTTCTGATTTCATTTTCCTTTTTCTAATTGTTGCTGATGTTGGGCTGAGCCGTCTCAGAATGAGACGGTCTCGGCCAAGATCGGCTGTTTAAATAATCATTTTTTTATAGACTAATAGATTTATATTATAATGACATTACTATTTATCTTTTATAATTTAACATTCATCCTTTTTGGTGTGTATTTATTTATTTATTTTTATCTTAATTTTAATAGCGTTTTTTATGAGAATTATTAGACAAATATATAGAGTCAAAAACACCTAGTTTTTTCAAAAATAATAATTATAGGGAAGATTCAACTCAATTTATTGTTAAATATAAATTTTGCAATGATTCAAGTTCATTTTAATCTATATAATTTTAATATTTTCATAGCTTTAATAGTTTCCATTGGAGTTCGTTCAAGTCATTGTTACATTGATTTCGAGTTAGGTGTTTCGGCTGGGCTTGAAATCAGATTTTGTGTCCATATTGTTTTTACATAATTGTAAATTATTTTTAAAGTCGAGTCAAATCGGATTCGATTACAATGTTGTGTAAATTTTGAGTCATCGTGTTTGCTTCTAACACCTTTAATTTTAAGGAAAAATTATAAGAAACTACCTAATCTATACCTTTTTTTTTAAAAAAAACTACCTTACATAAAATAATTTGCAAAAAACTACCTTATATAATATAATTCTTTGCAAAACACTACTTTTTACTGATTTTTGTCAGTTGACTGTTAACATTAACATTGACTTTCACAAAAAACTACCTTATATAATACAATTCTTTGCAAAAACACTACCTTATATGATACAATTCTTTGCAAAACGCTACATTATACAATACAATTATGTGCAGGTCAACGTTAATGTTAACAGTCAACTGACGAAAAGCAGTCTAAGGTAGTGTTTTGCAAAGAATTGTATTATATAAGGTAGTTTTTTGCAAAATTTTTTATATAAGGTAGTTTTTTTAAAAAAGGTATATAGATTAGGTAGTTTCTTATAATTTTTCCTAAATTTTTATATAAGGTACTCGCACATTTTAGGTCAGTGCTATCATGGTCCACTCGCGCATTTTAGGTCTGGGCTACCATGGTCAACTCGCGTATTTTGTGCGAGTACTATTTTTTTTTTAAAATTCGAATCGATTAATAACTTACGGAGTCGTTTTTGTTAACTTTAAGTTCTTTAACTTCAAAGTTTTTTTAAGAGATTTTTAGATTATTAATTTGTTATTTTTGAGTAATGTTCGAATCGATTAATAACTTACGGAGTCGTTTTAAGTCTAAGGACATTTTCGTCATTTTATATATTAATTTAAAATAGGGGTGACGTTAAAATGAAAAGGGTGGCGTTTTATAAAGATTGGGATTTACTTATAATATTTTTTTTATTTCTACCCCACATATCACCATCAATCATACATCATCCTTACTTTTACCATACTGATTTGACAACCCTTAAAAAATGTGTCAAACTCAATGGTTCAACTAAAACAGAACAGTGGAAGTAAAAAGTTAATATTATGAAAGTATGCGATTAGACGATTGAAACAAGATTCCACTTGACTATATTTTTACTTGCACATTAGTCGCAATATGTAAAATGAGCTTGAACTATGAATAGTGCAAAAAATCAAAATGTAGCGAGTATTTCGGAACGGAGGAAGTTTAATTAAGATTGATGACTTTTCATTTCGACGTCATATCACATACTATACTACTGAGTACTCCCTCCGTCCCTATGAATTAGTAGCATAGAGAAAATGGGTGAGAAAGTGGTAATAAATAAAGAGAGAGAATGAATTGTGTTGATGAAATTAAAAGAGAGTTAAAATGTATGGATGAGATTAAAAGAAAGTGGTGGGTCATAGTCCAAAAATAGAAATGCTGCAATTTAAGTAGGACAGACGAAAATAGAAAATGCAGCAAATTATAAGGGACGGAGGGAGTAATGACTACATCCAGCTACCTTCCAACGTGGGATTTACGCTTTTTTAAGTTCATAAATGCAAGTCAACTGAGTCAAGGCTTTAATAAACCCAATTCTTATAGTTCGCCACCCTTTTCGTTTTATCGTCACCCCTATTTTAAATTAATTAATTAAAATGACAAAAATGCCCTTGAACTTAAAACGACTATAAACACTTCAAACTCACTCCATAACACTTTTATCACTCTAAAACTCACTAAATCCATAAAAAAATTATCGTAACTAAAGCATTGGATTTCGAATCATTACCAAAAACCGAGGTAATTTCTAAATTAATCTCGGCTCAAAATTCAAAAAAAATAGGTGGGAGTCGCACAAAACGTGCGTGTGCACCATGGTTGGGTCGCACACAACGTGCGACTGGGCCATAGTACAGTCGCACAAAATGTGCGACTATACCATGGCCCAGTCGCACGTTTTGTGCGACCCAACCTTGGTGCACACGCACGTTTCGTGCGACTACCCCCATTTTCCTTTTTTTTTTTAATTTTATTAATTATTGTTTTTTGTTATTTAATTTATTAAATGTTAATCGTAAAATATATTTTATTTAAAATATTTTCGTTTTTTGTTATATTATTATTAAATTAATAATATATTATTATTATTTTATTTATTAAATAATATAATAATAATAATAATTGTTTAATAATGTTAATATTATTTTTTATTTATATTGTTATTTATTTTATTAAATCTTAATATTATATTTCATTTATGTAGTTATTTTATTTAAATGTAGTTATTTTAATTATTATTTAATTAAATTGTAGTTATTTTAATTAATTATTATTTAATTAAATTGTAGTTATTTTATTTAAATGTAGTTATTTTATTTTAGTTGTTAATGTTTAATTATTTTAAATTTTCTCCTTAGGGTTCCGCTTGTCGATGGTCTTCCCTTCCTCGGTGGACTTGCTTGTGGCTTAAGTATATCAGTACCATCAGGATGTAGTTCGTCTTCGAGTACCTGAGACATGCGTCTAATAACCGCGGAATCAGCCTTTAACACTTCAGCTTGTCGAACTTTATGTGATGATGTAAATAATTTATAATTGAAAAATTAAATTCAACAACGTTTTAATTAAGTTAATCTATACGAAGTCTTCGTATTTAAAAAGCGGGATATAATGTCTTTAATTAATAGTCAAAATTTGAAAAAATATTATATTTAAAATAAGTTACAATTATATAGGATACATGCAACTCAATGCGACTTTAAAAGCCTCTAAAGGCACAGGGTACGCATTTTTGAATTAGGGGTATATGTTATGTCCACCGTTATAGTGTATGTGAAAATCAGAAAGAGTTAAGAGGTAAGTTAGTGGTAAGCTAATAATGTATTTTGATTGCTTTTATTTTTTTATTTGTTATCGATCATTGGTTTGACTCTAACGGTCTGTTTGGTAGGTGGTAATAAACGGTGAAAATGAAAAATCAGTGTAATTTTGGCTGAAAAATCTCTTGGTTACCTTGATCGTCATGCTTATCCAACTTCAACCATCTCATTTTCTTCATAAAACTCGTTCTAATGCATTCCCATATGGAACATTTAAAGAAATTTTACACTATATATTATTTTCATTACCATCATTTAGTACCACTAATCAAACGGGCCGTAAAAATATATGGTTAATATAATGAGACTAAGATAATGTTGTTGAATGCTTATTAGTATCTGATGTAAATTCTATATTTCAATACTACCATTAGAAATGACTTGCGGATACATATTTCAATAAATTACAGGTAGTACAAATATGTTGTAGTAAATAAAAAAATTCGATAGAATTTGTTTATAAAATAAACAATCCATAAAATTTTCTATCTAAATTGACTTGTACAAGTAAATTATTACAATAAATTATGGACAGTACCAATGTGTTGGAGGATTTGGCAAAATTTGAAAATATCTCTAAATTCTAAAAATATTTTTTTGGCTAATGTTTTTTTTTTCCATATAATTTTACTCTTAAGGCAACAATGTCTTTTATATTTTTCTCTATGCGCTCTTACTCTTTAAGGCAACAATAACATATAGGGAATTTGTTTATAAAATAAACAATCTATAAAGACTACTAATGAAGAACCGAGATTGACACATGTCAAACTCTCATTCAATATTTTCCTGCTCATTAATGCTATCATGGCCGTTGATTATTTATTGAAAATCATTTCCTAAAATAATAGAATTTATTTAAGGTGGAGTATAAGATTTGGTCAGCTTTATTATTTTTCAATATGATTCGTATATTATTTTCAAACTGAAATGTGACTATGTAAATCAATATTATTTTTCAATATGATTTCCAATATAAAAGAAAATAATATTGATATAGAAAAAAAAATTTCAACTTTATTTAACAGCTGTAGAATAAAACTATTCCTAAATTTTTGAACCAGTGTAATTTTTTGAATTTATTTACCAGCTATGAATTGATTACAATAACATCATCTTTGTGGGAAAAATATAATATAAACTTTTTGTAGCATTGTCTATGGAAACATAAATTTAGAATATTATACAAATATTATACGAATATAACATTAACTCAATTTTTTTTGATTTTCGTGTATGGCACGGGTATCTATCTAATTTGAGGCTAAAATTCGCAACGATGATCCTCTCTTTGGAAGGAGTGTGGGTATGAATTTTCTATTATTTTCCAATTCTTTACTGAAGCGAAATACTACCTCCGTTCTATTTTACTTGCAACACTTATCAATTTTGGAAGTTTCATATTAATTGCAACATTACTATTTTTGGCCAAATAATCTACTTACTTTATCCTTACTTTATTCCTATCCACTATCACCATCAATCATACATCATCCCATTAATTATTTAATATACCCACAAGTCACAACCACTATCTACTTATAATAATTTTTTTTTTATTTCTACCCCACATATCACTATCAATCATACATCATCCCTACTTTTACCATACTGATTTGACGACCCTTAAAAAACGTGCTAAACCCAATGGTGCAACTAAAATGGAACGGAGGAAGTATGAGATTCACGATGATTACGGAGTATTGATTTTTCCAAGTCTATGGCGTCAACTCTCATATTTACACTTCTTTTGGCACTGATCACATTTATTAATGTTGGTTGTACTTTTTTTTTTTTTTTAATGGTATTTAGAAAAAATCAACAGTAATCATTCCATTCTATTGGTTTTTTGTATCAGCGTCAACTTTTTGAACCAACGTCAACTTTTTTCTCTAATAATTATGTATATGTTGACTTGTTTGTATCGGTAGATAGTATGATCAAAAATTAAAATTTTTTATATTCATTTACCAAGATATAATTGTGTTATTAGCATTCTATTGATAATATAATTGTGTTATTGACATTCTAATTGTTGGCCATTTATCCGTTAAGTTCCCTTTGTCTATCAATTGTGTAATTGTCGTAGCATTATCCGTTAAGTTCTTGTTAAATTCCGTTTAATTCATCATTTTGTAAGTTTTTTCCACATAATAGCATCCAGTTTTTGTTTAATTCACCATTTAACGTTTTATTCACAATTTTATTGTTTAATTCACCGATTAATTTATTAACGTCCATAAATGTTTAATAATTTTATGGAAAAATTATAAATGTTAAATAATTTTACTGAAAAAAAGAATTGACATCTAATTCACCATGTTAATGCTTAATTCATTGGTCGAAACAGGTACTCTTTCGAAGAAGTTCTTGTTTTGATCGAATTTTCGAAAAAGTTATCTCATAAGGATAGTAGCAACGTTTGTATTTTCAAAAACAAACTATCGTTTTTACGTCAAATATCTTTTTCGGTTTACGTATCGGAAAATAGGCGAATAAGTACTTGTTTTGACTGGATTTTCGAAAAAGTTATCCCATAAGGGTAAGTGCAACATCTTTTTTTGAAAATAAAAAATCGTTATGATAGGTAAAAATGACGTCAAATATCTTTCGATTTACGTATCGAAAAATAGGCGATTAAGTACTTGTTTCGACCGGATTAGATAATTTCTTATAAATATTCAATAAAACTATTAAACATTTATGAGCGTCAATGCATTAAACGGTGAATTAAACATTAAAATGGTGAATTAAACATTAAAACGGTAAATTAAACAAAAACTGGATGCTACCATGTGGAAAAAACTTACAAAATAATGAATTTAACAAGAACTTAACGGAAACTGCTACGACATTTGAATAGTGCATAAACTGGATGCTACCATTTGGAATTTTCTTTAAAAAGTGCTATTATTAGCATTTTATTATAACTGGATGCTACCATGCAGAATTCCTTTTTTTATATTGTGTATAAAACTTTTTCAAACGCTACGGATACTTGCAAACTCAACGCTATTTCAAAAGCTTAAAAAAATTCGGGTTATGCATCTTTTAACACTACAAAAGAATAACAAAATAGTGACAGTCCATTTCATCGCCATTTGATAGCTAAATGGTCAAAAAGTTGATTTGGCGACGAGATGGCGACGACCACAAGGCGGACGCTAAAATAAAAGTGGACGCGACACCACCCATCTCCTTTGGGAGAAAAATTAGGGAGAAAGAAGATTGAATAATTGATGTTAGCTTTTACTTTAATGGCTTGCATTGGCTCATATATATGGAGGACTTCAAATAAATCCCACTTTTAGAAGAATTTCAAACGCCATTTTTCAACCTTCTTTCTCCCTAATTTTTCTCCCAAAATATTAACTTTCCTAAGTGAATTTTGATTAACAAAAAAAAAAAAAACAGTCATTAATTCAATTCTATCTCCTTTTGTCGGTGATTTTGATCTTCAAATTGTATCTCAAGTCAATTTTCAAGCAAATTAATTCCTTCTCCTTTTGTCATTATGATAAACGGTAATTTTATCCTTCAATTATCAACGGGAATTCATCTAATTTTATATAATTCTATTCGTATATTCAACTTTATTTATCAAAATCTTTTCTTTCTATTAAGTTTTGGGAGAAATGTTGAATTGCTATGGTGAAATGGTCTAGGTCCTTTATGTAATGAGAAAAATATGTTAAACATATGAATGTAGAAAGTATTGGTGACTTTGCATCTAGAAAGACTCGTAGAAATATTTTCATATGAACGCTTAGGCTTTGATTTCAATGTTTTATCTATATAAAATTTGATGTTTTTAAAGATTATTATGCGTAATACAATATGTATTTTTTGCCTACCTAATTTTTATTTTATTTTAAAATATTATATGTGACTTAGGGCCCCAATTTATGTCTTCACCCCAAGCCACCAAAATTTCTAAAACGGCCCTGAATATGAGCACTATTCACTTATATTCCTTTATTTGTAATTAATTTGTAATATATAAGTTACAACATAGTCAAGTGAGATCTTGTTTGATTCATCTCGTTGCAAAGATTATTAATATTAAATTTTTATAATTTTTTATTATACATAATTATACATATTCATTAATAAATTAGTGCATTAAACTGTGTGAAAAAACAAATATTACAAGTATTTTGAAACGGAGAAAGTATTGGTTTCTAATTATTGTTATTATTATGTCCCTATTTGGGATCATATGGTATTGAATAACAAAGACACTTCAGCTGAAGTGGAAGAACTGCTTTCCAAATGAAATGTGCTACCACTTGAAATGTCTTCGTAATGTAAACTCTCGATTGTAGCAACAGACACTTGCTCATATTCTTGCTTAGTTGGTTGTGTTTCATTGCTTTTTTGTGGTACGTGAACATAACAAGACTCAAATATCTCTAAAACCCGTACAACTTCTTTCATAGTAGGCCTGTTTTTTCTGTCTAAATTTAAGCAACGTTTTGCAAGATTAGCCATCGTGAAAATTTCTTCCTTTGAACCCTCTTTTAGAACACAAAAATCCACGATTTCAAGTAGAGTAGAGCCTTCCACATGAGAAAGGAACCATGTTACCAAACTCCTATCTTTTTCGGAGATAGCTCGTATTGCCTTTTGTCCTGTTAAAATTTCCACGAGGACTACACCAAAACTGTAGACATCACTCTTCTCTGTAAATTGATTAGATTGGAAATACTCGGGATCTAAATAACCCATAGTTCCCATAACACGAGTTGTCACATGGGTTTGACCTAGAGTAACATGTCTAGAAGTCCCGAAATCTGATAACTTTGCTTTGTACTTATCATCTAAAAGAATATTGGATGATTTGATATCTCTATGAAAGATAGGGATAGATGACGAAGAATGCAAATAAGCAAGCGCACCAGCAGAATCTGAAGCGATTTGTAAGCGCATTCTCCAAGTGATGGAAAAATCTTCACTTGGGTAATGAAGATGTTGGAAAAGAGTACCATTCGGAATAAACTCATAAACTAGTAATGGAACTTCTGATTCTAAACAACATCCTAATAACTTCACTATATTCCTATGATTAATTTGTGAAAGGATGACTACTTCATTGATAAATTCCTCTTGTTCACTTTCATCAACAACCTTAGACTTCTTTATGGCAACAAGTCTCCCTTCACCTAGCATACCTTTGTAGACTGTTCCATGACCTCCTTGTCCAAGTATTCTACTCTCATTAAAGTTATCGGTGGCCTTCTCTAACTCCTTTACGGTGAATAATTTTGTTCTTTCTACAATTCCTTCATCTGAACACATTTGTTTTTGCAACAACAAACCACCATTTTTCTCGAAAAATTTAGCTTTTTTCTTGATGGCCTCTCTTTGTTGGATCACTAAATGTAGCTTCCACAAAAATAGAAGCAGCAATATTGCTCCCATAGCTGCGCCTAATCCTATGGCTGCATATATTATTTAGTGTATGTGAATGTTACAAAATTTACTATAAGAAAATTAAAATTATATATATATATATATATATATATATATATATATATATATATATATATATACACACACACACACACACATATATATATATATATACACACACACATATATAGACACACACACACACACACACACACACACATATATATATATATATATATATATATATATATATATATATATATATATATATATATATATATTGAAATATTTGCTAGGATCGATACGATACTAAAGAACTTGATGAACTATAAAGATTGTAAGGAACTAGCTATGTATGAACGAAAATAAATTGCGAAACTTGACACAAGGATTTAAGGAGGTTCACCCAATAATGGCTACGTCACCCGTGGTGTGTAGATGCTTGCTTGTATTATGAGAAAACACTCTTACAATGAAGTATTACAATTGAGTAAGAGATAAACAAAAGGCTATGTGTTTAGGCTAAGGGGTTTGTGTTTGATGTTTTTTGGTTGATCATACAAGTGAGCTATTTATAGTGCTAAATCCTCTAGGAGTTACATATGAATCAATGTAGGTAGTAATTATCATAATAAACAGCAATAAGAGACTTCATGAGCTGATATTCAATGAGTTGTAACTCCCCAAGAAAGTTGATTCGTTGAAAACAGCATCCAATGCTGGTCAGAAGACTCGCTCGACCAGGTCGAGCGGAGCAGAGGGGTCGAGCGGACCTGTCGAGCGGAAGATCAGTAGCCTCTGGAAACATTCTGACTTGTTGCTCGACCAAGCAGGATAGGTCGCTCGGTCGAGCGGGCGGTCGAGCGAGCATCAGGTGTCAGCAGAACAGTTTGCTCGACTTTGCATAGTAAGAGGCATCTTCATAACTCTTCCAAAAGACCCATAACTTTTACATTCAACTCCAACTTAATACCTCATTTAAACTACCACATTCATACACCATAATTAAGCTACACAATTAATCACCCATCATAACTATCCTCTTAGGATTCCAATCCATGAATACACACAACACATGTGCACTCAAGTCACACATTCACAACAATCTCCACCTTGACTTGAGTACACCCAAGTCAAAACAACCATCAATCCACTTCATTAAAACAAGAATACAAAACAAGTTTTAACAACAAAAATACACACCACAATGCCCCAAAAGAAGGGCATCACATCAAGCAAGGAGCTAATCCAACCAAGTCAACACAATACTCAAACTTGGTTGTAGGCAATGGTTTAGTCATCATGTCGGCCGGGTTTTCACTAGTATCAATCTTCTTTAGAATCACCCTTTTGTGCTCCACCTCATCTCGGATGAAGTGGTATTTGATATCAATGTGTTTGGACCTTCTATGAAAAGTATTTTGATTTTTAGCCAAATGAATTGCACTTTGGCTATCACAATGCACACTTACCGAACACACCTTATTGCACATTTCACCAACAAGACCTTTGAGCCATTTTGCCTCTTTGAATGACTCGGCGGCGGCTATGTACTCCGCTTCGGTTGTTGAAAGGGCAATCACATCTTGCAAAGATGATTGCCAACTAATTGCCGCACCACCCAAAGTGAACACGAGCCCACTTGTAGACTTCCTATTATCAAGATCACCACCATAATCCGAGTCACAAAACCCGGTTAGCTCGCTTGAATCCTTTCCATACATGAGACAAACATTAGAAGTACATTTTAAATACCTCAATAACCACTTAAGTGCTTCCCAATGTCCCTTACCCGGATTCGACATATATCTACTTACCATACTCACCGCATGAGCAATGTCGGGTCTAGAACATACCATGGCATACATGACACTACCAACGGCACTAGTGTAAGGAATTCCCACCATTTGCTCTTCTTCCGCCTTTGTTTGTGGACATAACATCTTGGATAATTTAAAGTGAGAGGCAAGAGGAGTAGACACACCTTTAGCATCTTCCATGGAGAAGCGTTGCACAACCTTCTCAATATACTTCCTTTGGCTAAGGTATAGGACACCTTTAGCCCGGTCTCTCAAGATCTCCATCCCAAGAATTTTCTTGGCTTCACCAAGATCCTTCATGTCAAATTCACTTGAAAGCAACACTTTCAAGTTCTCCACCTCAAACAAAGATTTACATGCTACCAACATATCATCAACATACAAGAGCAAATATAACAAGGAACCATTTTCAAGTTTCTTAAGATATACACAACTATCATAAGAACTTCTAACAAAATCATGCGTAATCATAAAAGAATCGAACCTCTTGTACCATTGCCTAGGCGATTGCTTCAACCCATACAACGATCTCTTCAATCTACACACATGACTTTCTTTACCGGCAACCTCAAAACCTTCCGGTTGCTTCATGAAAATTTCTTCTTCAAGTTCACCATGAAGAAATGCCGTTTTTACATCCAATTGATGCAACTCCATATCCTCCATCGCAACCAAAGCTAAAAGAGTTCTAATGGAAGAGTGTTTAACAACGGGAGAAAATACCTCATGGAAATCGACACCCTCAATTTGAGAGTATCCCTTTGCAACAACTCTAGCTTTGTAGATGGGAGGAACACCACTAGAAGGACCCTCCTTCCTCTTGAATATCCACTTGCACCCAACAATTTTCTTTTTCTTTGGTGCAACCACGATATCCCAAGTTTCATTTTTCGCAAGTGATTCCATCTCTTGCTTCATGGCTATCAACCAATTGCTTGAGTCTTTTGAGGCCATAGCCTCCTTGTACGTACCCGATTCATGTAAACCTTCGACTTCACTAGCAATGTTGAGAGCATATGCAACGTAATCACACTCTTCAGTGTACCTCCTTGGAGCCACGATCTTCCTCCTTTGCCTTGAAGTTGACAATGGAGGAGACCTTTGTTGAACATTTTCATCAATTTCATTTTCATCAATATTGGGAGGTTGAACCTCCTCTTGTGCATCAATAGGATCAATTACAACATCATTTACAATGGGCTTTTCTACACTAGAGACTAACATACTTTTTTCATCAAAAACTACATCTCTAGAAGTAATTATTCTTTTTGATTCACTACACCATACCCTATACCCCTTTACACCCACTCCATAACCCAAGAAAATACATTTTCTAGCTCTAGGTTCAAGTTTCCCATCATTTACATGAATATATGCGGGACAACCAAAAACTTTAAGAGTAGAATAATTTACCGGAGTGTTATACCACACCTCTTGAGGTGATTTGAATTTCAAGGCGGTATGAGGTGAGCGGTTGATCAAATAGCACGCCGTAGATACCGCTTCGGCCCAAAATTGCCTCCCCAAGTTAGCTTGGTTTAGCATGCATCTAGCCCTTTCCAACAACGTTTTATTCATCCTCTCCGCAACACCATTTTGTTGAGGACGCCCTGCACAAGTTCTATGTCTAACGATGCCTTCACTAGCACAATATTGAAGAAATTTTCCATCAACAAATTCAAGACCATTATCGGTTCGTAAGGTCTTGATGCTCCTACCAGTCTTTTTTTCTATCATTTTTTTCCATTCCACAAAAACATCAAAAACCTCATTTTTATGTTTTATGAAATAACACCAAACTTTTCTTGAGAAATCATCTATGAAGGTCAACATATAATTACAACCACTAAGGGAGGGCTTTCTTGAAGGCCCCCACAAATCGGAATGAACATAGTCTAGTATTCCCTTAGTGTTGTGTATGGCGGGTTTGAAACTAACCCTCTTGTGTTTCCCATAAACACAATGTTCGCAAAATCCAAGATTCCCGAACTTTTTACCATGAAATAAGCCTTGTTTAGAAAGTTCAAACATACCTCTTTCTCCCATGTGACCAAGTCTCAAGTGCCAAAGTTTAGTCTCCTCATCGGACATTGTGTTTGTGGAGACATTCGCCGTGCCGGAGATAGTTGAACCATCAAGAGTATACAAACTCCCATTCATCTTCCCCTTCATCACTACAAGTGATCCCTTAACGACCTTCATGACTCCACCTTCAATGGTGACTCTACACCCCAATTTATCTAGTGTACCCAATGAAATAAGATTCTTTTTCAAACCCGGAACGTACCTTACATTTGTCAAGGTCCGCACAATGCCATCGAACATTTGCACCTTTACGCTCCCAACACCGACTACTTTGCAAGTAGTATCATTTCCCATGGTCACAATTCCCCCATCAACACTTTCAAGATTTTGGAAGAAAGTTTTGTTGGGAGTCATGTGGAACGTGCATCCCGAGTCAAGAATCCAAGCATCATCATTTTTGTACCCATGTGTGGCTACAAGAGCGCCACCATCATCACTATCATTAACGTAACTAGCTTCGGCATTGCTAGTTCCGTTCTTAGCCCCATTTTCATTCTTCTTTTTCCATTTCCAACAGTCCTTCTTGATGTGGCCTTTTAACTTGCAATAGTTACAAGTTTTGTTTTTGTTACTAGGCCCCCGTGACTTCGATCTCCCTTTACCCTTGTTTCCACTCCAACTAGTGGAACCTTTCTCTTGTGAGCGTCCCCTTACAAATAAACCATCACTAACACCATTTTGTGACTTTTGAGACAATTGAGTATCGATGAGATCTCTTTGCGTTAAGGCATTTTTGACATCATCGCTACTCAAATTATCTCTACCATAAAGAAGAGTTTCTCTAAAATTTTTGTAAGAAGGAGGTAGAGAACATAAGAGGTAAATAGCCAAGTCTTCATCATCAAGCTTGACATCAATGTTTTGTAAATCCATGACAATGGAACAAAACTCATCTAAGTGAGGTTTCAAGGATTTACCTTCCTCCAAGCGTAGATCGTAGAGTCTACTTTTCAAAAGTAGTCTATTGGTGACACTCTTGGCCATATAGAGTGACTCCAATTTCTCCCATATCGCCTTGGTTGTTGTCTCCTTAACAACCTCTCTTAGCACTTCATTGGAAAGGCATAATTGAATTGCCGAAAGCGCTTTTGTATCAATCTCTTCCCATCTTGCCGTGGTCATACCTTCCGGCATTTTCTCTACACCATCAATGGCCTTGTGCACACCATTTTGTATCAAAATGGCCCTCATCTTGACTTGCCATAAGCCAAAATTCACACTTCGATCAAACTTTTCAATGTCTAGTTTCATTGATGACATGTTTCACCAAAAAGACTTCCTTAATACCGTAAGATCAACTTGGCTCTGATACCAATTGAAATATTTGCTAGGATCGATACGATACTAAAGAACTTGATGAACTATAAAGATTGTAAAGAACTAGCTATGTATGAACGAAAATAAATTGCGAAACTTGACACAAGGATTTAAGGAGGTTCACCCAATAATGGCTACGTCCCCCGTGGTGTGTAGATGCTTGCTTGTATTATATTATGAGAAAACACTCTTACAATGAAGTATTACAATTGAGTAAGAGATAAACAAAAGGCTATGTGTTTAGGCTAAGGGGTTTGTGTTTGATGTTTTTTGGTTGATCATACAAGTGAGCTATTTATAGTGCTAAATCCTCTAGGAGTTACATATGAATCAATGTAGGTAGTAATTATCATAATAAACAGCAATAAGAGACTTCATGAGCTGATATTCAATGAGTTGTAACTCCCCAAGAAAGTTGATTCGTTGAAAACAGCATCCAATGCTGGTCAGAAGACTCGCTCGACCAGGTCGAGCGGAGTAGAGGGGTCGAGCGGACTGGTCGAGCGGAAGATCAGTAGCCTCTGGAAACATTCTGACTTGTTGCTCGACCAAGCAGGATAGGTCGCTCGGTCGAGCGGGCGGTCGAGCGAGCATCAGGTGTCAGCAGAACAGTTTGCTCGACTTTGCATAGTAAGAGGCATCTTCATAACTCTTCCAAAAGACCCATAACTTCTACATTCAACTCCAACTTAATACCTCATTTAAACTACCACATTCATACACCATAATTAAGCTACACAATTAATCACCCATCATAACTATCCTCTTAGGATTCCAATCCATGAATACACACAACACATGTGCACTCAAGTCTTCTACACAATTAATCACCCATCATAACTATCCTATATATATATATATATATATATATATATATATATATATATATATATACTTATAAATTTATGGGCCTATGTATGGGCCTCCCCTGACACGTGCCCTAGGAAATTTTTTTAAAGATTATTCAATAAAAAAAAGATGGATAAATGGGTTTATTCATCTAAAACAATGTGTGTTTACAGTATTCAACCTTTTAATTTGTTGTTCTTGAGAAAACGAAAAAATGTAATGGGTTTATCAGTCTGAATCAACATGGGTGAAAAAAAGATAGATTCAGGAAAGTGAAAACGATGACTTATTAGAGATCGAACGTTGTGTTACAACCTCTAATACTACCAAGATCGAAAGTGTGAAGTCTTAAGTGAAACAAATTACGCTATCAAATAATATCGATATTTGTAGGCAATAAAAATGCAATAATAAACGACACAAAAAATTAACGAGGTACATCCTCCAGTGTAATATCTCTTATATTATAACGAAAAAGAATTACAATTAGAGAAGAGATAAAAGGCTAGTGTTTGGCTTGAATTATTTTTGTGGATTTTTGTGGATTTCTTACAAGGATACTTGAGCTCACTATTTAAAGGGAGTTTAC
The DNA here is from genome assembly GCA_019425755.1 of Amaranthus cruentus. Classification (NCBI taxonomy): domain Eukaryota; kingdom Viridiplantae; phylum Streptophyta; class Magnoliopsida; order Caryophyllales; family Amaranthaceae; genus Amaranthus; species Amaranthus cruentus. The sequence goes on from CM033453.1 coordinate 1,646,309, forward strand.
ATTTAAGAATTAATACTCAATTAAGAGAATATTTTAATGCATAAGTATAACAGCCACAGCACTTGAAGAGGCCGAAAACGAATCCAAGGCAGCTGTAGAAGAAACGCTCGTTCGAGCACGGTTACCAGCAGCTCCTGTTTTAGTTTGTGCTGTGAGCTCGGTCAAGGCAATAAGGCTTCTTGAAATGCCTTGTTCGAGCACCCATAATCAATAGCAGACTTTTAGGCTTCCAAACTTGTTATTAACTCCATTCATCATGCATCATAACTATCTTAATTACACCCATGTTTAAATCCATTCATCAACACACCATTTATTGTATGCATTGATCATCATCTTAAACTCCATATTAAGTCACACACTTATTCACCCATTTAAACCTTCACATGGGATTCCATACACTAATTCATAAGAGTTATTTTGGTGCACTCAAGTCACACCATTCATAACAATCTCCACCTTGACTTGAGTTCACCAAAGTCAATGGAATTCTCTAATTCACTCAAAACATAATATAACCACTTACACCATTACATACTCAAATTAAAAACAAAACAAAAACAATACATGTGCACAACATAACACATGCATAAAAATGCCCACAAAAGGCTCCCAAGAGTATGAAAATTTCAATTATCAAGCAAGTCCACATATCCCATGGACTCATTGGGGTATGTTGGAATCATTCTCGAACTTTCGTTGTTTAAATAAGTAACATCATCATCATCATCGTACTTGGTTGAAGTAGTGGACACACAAGTCGAACTAATTAAGGTTGAACCCACAAGCATATATAAGCCATCTTTTATAGATCCTTTCATGATTAAATTAGGACCCTTGCCAACCTTCAAAACTCCACCTTCACCAATGCATCTATAACCTTCTTTACCCATAATACTAAGGGGAATTAAGTTTCTAATCATATCTGAAACATGAAGGACTCCGGTCAATGTTCTTTCAACACCATCAAACATGATAAATTTAACATCTCCAATACCAACTATCGGACAATTAGCCTCATTTCCCATAGTGACTTTTCTTCTATCAACCTTTTGATAACTTGAGAAAAAATTAGAGTTAAAAGTCATGTGTCTCGAACATCCCGAATCCAATATCCAAGAATCATCACCACCCTTGTATTCGCTAGTAACAACGAGAGCACCAACATCATATACCTCACCTTCCTCATAGCTAGCTTCGGCGGCGATAGCTTTATTGGACTTGCTTTCATCGGATTGTTTGGCTTTTAATTTCCAACAATCTTTCTTGAGGTGGCCTTTCTTCTTACAAAAGTTGCAAGACATGCCCCTTTTGTTCCTACTCGAATCCTTCACAAACAAAGCATCATTGGAATCTTTGGACTCCTTTTGAGCAAATTGAGAATCAATAAGGTCCTTTTGAGCTAAGGCCTTTCGAACATCCTCACTACTCAATGTGTCTCTTCCATATAACAAATGTTTCCCTAAAGTGCTTAAATGAAGGTGGTAGTGAAACCAACAATAAGATAGCCAAATTCTCATCATCCACTTTTACATCAATATTTTGCAAATCCATAATAATTGAGTAAAATTTATCAAGGTGCGATTTCATCGGCTTTCCTTCTTGCAATCAGATATCATACAAACGACTCTTTAACAAAAGTCGATTGGTAACACTCTTTTCCATGTAGAGTGATTCCAATTTTTCCCAAATACCTTTAGAAGTTTCCTCCTGTACAACTTCTCTAAAGTTGAATGGCGGAAAGAGCCTTCGCGTTCATTTCTTCCCATCTTGCCTCACTAGTGCCTTCGGGCATCTTCTCCTTATCATCAAGTGCTTTGTGCACTCCATTTTGTATCAATATTGCTTTCATTTTGACTTGTCATAAAATTCACACTCCTATCAAACTTTTCAATATCAAGTTTCATTATAGCCATGTTACACCAATACGACCTCTAAACGACGATAATAACAATTGCAACTTGGCTCTGATACCAATTGAAAACGATGACTTATTAGAGATCGAACATTGTGTTACAACCTCTAATATTACCAAGATCGAAAGTGTGAAGTCTTAAGTGAAACAAATTACGCTATCAAATAATATCGATATTTGTAGGAGATAAAAATGCAATAATAAACGACACAAAAAATTAACGAGGTACGTCCTCCGGTGTAGTATCTCTTATATTATAACAAATGAGAATTACAATTAGAGAAGAGATAAAAGGCTAGTGTTTTACTTGGGTTATTTTTGTGGATTTTTGTGGATTTCTTACAATGATACTTGAGCTCACTATTTAAATGCATAAGTATAACAACCACAACACTTGAAGAGGCAGGAAACGAATCCAAGGCAGTTGTAGAAGAAACGCTCATTCGAACCCCCACACGCTCGTTTGAGCACTGTTTCCAGCAGTTTCTGTTTTGGTTTGTGTTGTGAGCTCGTTCAAGGCAATAAGGCTTCTTGAAATGCCTTGTTCGAGGACCCATAATCAATAGCAGACTTTTAGGCCTCCAAACTTGTTATTAACTCCGTTCATCATGCATCATAACTATCTTAATTACACCCATGTTTAGGTCCATTTATCAACACATCATTTATTGTATGCATTGATCATCATTTGAAACTCCATATTAAGTCACACACTTATTCACCCATTTAAACCTTCACATTGGATTCCATACACTAATTCATAAGAGTTATTTTGGTGCACTCAAGTCACACCATTCATAACAGAAAGAATGGAGGAATGAGGATATTAGATTGGAGGGAAAGAGAAGAAAAAAATGGGGATTTCGTGAAAGAAAAGCGTAAAGAAAAGAATGTGAGTGTTATTAACAATTTCAATCAAAAAAGGGGATTTGGATTTGGATTTGGGGATTTTGGATTTGAGAATTGGGGATTAGATTTAAGGTTCTTATGTTTTGTTCTGCTGTGTAATTTTTCATTAAGCAAGACAGAACAAGTAGAGTACACAGAAGAGAGAGAAGAAGATAAGCGCGCAACAAGTCTTGTTTGAGATCGTCTTAACATGAGACGAGCCACCAAACATTTAAAAAACAATGTAATATGATTTTTGTAGGATAACAATTTTTTTTTTGAGTTTGGACTGATCCAATCGAGACCGTCTTATGATGAGAAGGTCTTAATAAAGAATTAGTGTTTCTTCATAAGGTTTAAAGTTAAATTTTCAGTCTTTTTTTTTCACTTATTGGATAATTTATTACTTTATTAAATCACTATCTAATCATATTAGGCTAATGTTTGAAAAATTAGTTATATCGATATGTTGTATCACAAACCATATTATGCTAGTATTTGAAAATAATTGTCAAACCATATTATGAAAATGTTTAAGGTTCTTTGAATAACTTTATTGGAATGTAAATGTGTTTGTTAATCTTGAATGATCAGATATTTTTTGAATTTTTTTATTTATATTCTTTGAATAATCAAATAATTGATGCTATTGTACGTTAATTCCAAAATATAAATATTATACGGGAACAATTGTACTTTGCTCGTTTGTTACCTATTATATTATTTTGGCTTCTTCTTGATATTATTGCGTTTGTACAAGTCATTTTTCCGAGATAAAAAATATTTTTATCAATTCATTGGTGCCCCAGAGGTTTGATCTGAACTCTGGATCCACCACTGGTATTCATCTGTATTATGGATAATAGCATTTTGCAAGATTTTTTTTAGGTTACGAGATCCGGGGGCAGGATTTACAATTTATCAAGAACTTAGTTGTTTATTTAATATTTATTGATGACTTGATGATGATGTTTTTTTCATTTTGGGTAAACAATATTTCCTATCTACTTTAATTCTCTATCTTAATGATGCCCGGTCGTCTTTGTTGGTTTGATAACATATATTGATTGGGCTAGATGTCCAAATACTAGTTGTACGCCTGGCTATTGTATTACTTCGTCTGCAAAGCGCAAGTTTACGTTATCTCACTCTAGCACAAAAGCTGAGAATCATGTCATCGCTAATTTGGTAGGTGAAAATGTGAATGATTTGCCTATATGGAGTTGAAAAAGAAAAATCCTACAGGTGTTCACTTAAAAATATTTCTTAAAATTGTGTCTATGTCACTAAGCTATTTTAATTTTGGTTTGGAGTCTTCAAAGCTTATTGTAAACCAAAAGAATAGTAAGTTTAAGTAGAATTAGAAAATAAAACGATACATTTTTTAGTCCTCTCTCACTAAAATTATTTTCTAAAATAGTATTTTTATAGAGGAAAGAAATTTAACCAATTTTATCTGAATTTGATTTGGAAACTTCAAACATAAAAATTAGTCCGACAAAATAATTGGTATATACATCATATAACATGTGATACATAGAATCAATTATGATACAATAATATAGATACAAATTCACAACAAAGAATTAAAAAGTTACCATTTTCCTTTAAATATGTTTTAAAATATCATTTAATTAAATGGGTCAGGGGAATTTAGAAAAAAAATTTTGGATTGCATGTGTGAAATATTAAGTCGACGTGAAGCAGTTCACTTATTTATCTACTTTATTAAAAAAAAGTTATTCCCAATAAAAACGAGGAAAACTTGACAAAAATATCAATTATAATTTAACTACTTTATGAGAAGGGTGCACCGATTGTAAGGATAATTTATAGTTTACCAATACCAAGAATGTTTTTGAATTGACGAGACAGATTTAAAATTGTTATTAACAAATTTCTCTAAAAATAAATCAACGTGATACAATAATTTTTCTTCATTAGTCTTTACCATTAGTTTACTTAGATTGATCCAAGTCTCAAATGAATCAAGTATTTGTGGCTAGTTATAGGAATATCAAGAGAAGCGATTTTTACTTTTTTCATCACAAATTGAAGAATACTTTCAAATATTCTTCAATCCCGAGGTTTGGAAGTTAAAACCAAAACTAAAGTAGCTTAGTATCAATGCTCACCTACATAAACACTACTTTGGAAAAAAAATTTCAATAAGCACCAAAGTAGGAAATATTTTTATTATTAACACTATATAGGCAAATCATTCGAAAAATGTTGATATTGGCTACACCATTTTCTCATAGAGCTTCATTGCCATATATCTAAAGCCACCATAGTCTACTATGATAATGCTAGTACTATTTATCTTTCGGATAACCTATACATTATCAACGCACTAAATATATTGAGCTAGTTATTCATTTTATTTCGTGAAAAGGGCGGTTTCCGGCCAGGCCCGCCTTGAGGATAGGTGAGGAGTACCGCCGCCTAGGGCCCAACATATAAAGGGGCCCCATTTCACAGACAGGAGTAACGACGATGATGAACAGCGACGACTGTAGTCTGTAACGATGAAGGTCGAAGATACACTGATACATGTGCTAGGTTGAAGAAAGCAAATTTATTTTTTAAAATTTTATAATGGAAAAGTCAAAATTACCCTTATGAACTTATAAAAATTACATTTATAATGCAAGGGTCAAAACACATTAAAAGTTGAAGTAGGGGTTGATAGAGTGATGGGCACCATTTCTTTATGTGCACTAGAGTATAATTTATATTTCATCTTTTTGTACTTTTTTTAAGAGTTCTACATCTGTACTTTAATACTCATAAATATTTGAACAAACCCATATAAAATAATATTACTATCAATCAATTAATCAAATTTTAATTTATAACTTAAAATATATTTAAGTGAAATTTTGTTTAATTTGTCTCAGTACAAATAATTAATATCAATTTTATTTTGTGATAGTGCTTAATTAGATAAAGTATGAATTAGTGTATTAATATTATGAAAAAGTGATAAGAATTAAAATATATTGCAATAATTTGATAAAAAAAAAACTTTCCTTTTTTATCATCAATGACTATACTAATTAAGTAAAACAACATGTAGTCATTAATTGAAAAAATTGGAAAGTATATTGTATGTTTGTTATCGTAATAATATTAAGAGGACGAAAAATTACATCTTAAAATGTAAATGTGACTGCATTTCATTTGATTTTTTTTTTATTGAATTCACTTTTACTGATGTTGATTTTATTAAATTTAATATTTTTATTACAATTCACTTATATCTTTAATTATGTTTATTTTTCATCGGATGAAACTAAAAAGTAATTTTTTGAATGCTATTCTTCCTTTGCATTGGTTTTATTAGTTGCTACAGATAGTTAGCACCATATAGATAGCAAATTAGACAATAAAATCACAATTGAGCTTCCACTGTAAAAGTAAGTATACATGAAACACTGATTTTCAATTATCAGTTACTACCAAGAAATAAGAAAATTGTTTTGTGTAAATCATTAAAAGCATATTTGTATAGCTTTCCTCTTAGATTTTTTTACTAGACTAACAAATATGATATCCTCTAATTTTACATCTAAAAAACGACACAATAATTAGCAAATATGAATAAAAAAAAGTTATAGTTAGAAACTTTTATCCAAGTATATCATATACGAGGACCCCACTTATGATTTAGCTTAGGGTCTCCAAAATGTCAGGGACGGCCCTATTTGCGGCCATCTTCCGGTGTTATATCATTCTTGTCGCTTTAATATGATGATATTTTCACGAAAGTTCTCCCCCGAGGGTTATTTCACGAGTGTCTGTGATCCCTCCCACCTTCAATTGAGGGGGTGTATTTATACGGTTCTAAGGTTTCTTGTGATTATGTGTATAAATATTATTTATTATTAATAATAAGAATTAAGGAATTAATTAATCCTACAACATCATTACACAAGGCAATAGATGAATATTTCACTTGTTATAGCTAAAGCTGCATTACCAATATGTTCAATATTGAAATTTAGAATTGAAGTAATATATACTTCATTTAGAATGATTGATTTATCAAAATTAACATAATTAAAATCTAATACTCCCTCCTACTCAGCCTAAATGTCTTATTTAGTTTTTTCACACTTGTCGAGTCGATATTTTATCCCTTAATATCTCAAATTATTTTTAATTAAAAATTATAAAAGTTTGATATTAATAATCCTTGTATTGAGACGAATCAAACAAGATCCCACATGAATATGTTTTAACTTATAAATTAAGAGTTATGTGTGAATAGTACCAAAAAACTAAATGGGACATTTAGACTGAATAAGAGGTAGTATAAGATAATTAAAATCTAATATACATGTTTAAATATAACGTGAATTATGTTAGAGTGTAATTACCTAAACTTAATCTTGTAGCTAAGTGTGAAGGATGCCCAAAACATTGAGATCCGATTTTCAAACCATCACCGTGAAATCCTTTGGGACATGAGCAGTTGTAGCCACCCGGATAGTTGATGCAAATATTTGAGCAATTATTATATTTAGTGTGTGCACACTCATCAATATCTGTGACAAAAAGTAACCAATAAATATATTATTTAACATTTATTCAACAAAAAATATTAATTGTAGTAAATTTAACGCGACATAAAAAGTATGTACTAACCTATGCATCCGGGGCTAAGGTAAGGGTTACCCTCATAACCTTGAAGACAACTACAACGATATCCTTTGATAACATCCGCACTAAAATCTATGCATTTAGTATTATTTTGGCAAGCATAAGAAGAAATGTTTTGTTTGGCTTGCAGACAAGTTCGACCTTCCTCAATAAACCAATCAGTGACTATGGGAATATTAGTTTTTATTTGGTTGTAAAAGGTGGAATTTTTAAGATCCGAAACATCAAAGTAGAACTTATCTTGCTCACCTATGAAAGCGTAGCTTTGAGGATTAAAGTCAGACACATAAGTGTGATTTGAAAAACTATATAACCCTATTCGAAAACTTTTTAAACCCTTGGGAATGGAAGTTTGGCAACAACCAATCCCTGAACATGATCCATTTACCACATCCGACAGATTGGAGCACCCAACCGTACACCCGGTTTTGAATGTTCGGTTGTTTAAACTACTAAAATAAGCATAATCATCACAACCAATTACAGTTAATTTGTTTGCCGTGTCTGAAAACACAATTGGATATTTTTTGAGATCTATCCATATCTGCGTCGAAGTATTGAATGGCACTTGCTCCTCAAGTTGATACTTGGCATTTGTAAAAGTGTTTGTAACGCGTAGCTGACCGCTAATTAACGATATATTGATTACCTCAAGGTTACCTGTACCGATAAAGGCTTTTGGAGGGTTATAGTCGGAATCGTTGCAATTAATAATGTAATATCTACTAAGTGCACATTCTCCATCGAGGCCAATACCAAACGGGTAAGGAACAGTCAAGTTCCCACAAGTAGTATTGCAACCAGGTTTGGCTATGGCCATGGAAGCACAACATGTGAACTTAAGAATGGTTAAGCACAAACAAACGCTTAACAGAAGAAAAGGTAAGACTCTATTATTAATCATTAACATTCTTTTTTATGTTGAAAGTGCCTCTAAAATAATGTAACATTATTGTGTATATATTGATTTCCAAGTCGTCAAAGTCAATGGCGTCAACTCTTGACAACTAGACTTAAAGTTTGGTGCACACATTGATTGTTAATCGTACATGAGACTTCTCAATGCGACGTCCATTTATGATTTATCAAAACTTAATTCAATAGTGACATGTACTTTTAAGTCCACCATATATTAATATTGATAAAATTAATAACAGGGTATAATAATCTGGTTTAGGTTTAAAAATCAATTCATTCGATTTTCATTCTTAATTATCAATCAAAGATAGTAAATGCCTCCTATAAATACAAAATATATGTATGAAATAAGGAAACTAAATATTACAAATATCTTAATTTTCTAAATATTTAAAATATTATTCTAGAATAAAATCAAAGATATTCAACTAATTATTCTCTAAATATTGTTTATATTCTACTAATTCTCTAAATATTGTTTATTATTTCTAACAAATATATGGCCAATGCAAGCCATTAAAGTCAAGAGTCAAGCTGGCTTTAAGAATAACATCAATAATCAATAACAATATCATAAATGGCTTAATTTTAATGAATACTTCATCTGTTTCATTACACTCACTATATTTGGCTTTTTACGCAAATCAATGTTTTATTTTCTTCATTTATATATAAAACTATACGCATCTAAAAATTCTAAAAAGTCAAGAGTATTATATATGAAAGTACGCGATTAGACGATTCAAACAAGATCCCACTTGACTATATTTTTGCTTACAAATTAATCACAATATGCAAAATAAGCTTGAATGGTGAATAGTAGCCATATATAAAATATAGCAAGCATTTCAGAACGGAGGAAATATGTCACAACTTTCAGTAGTTAGAAATATTTAATAATCAATGAAATACTTTTATGATTTTTACATGTAATTACCGTAGTATATATAGAGATGTGAATTCAGCTGACATTGAGTAAACTTTGTGTTTTACTCGAGACCTATTAATGTTATTAGACTATTGTTTGATAATTGTTCAAGTTTAATATTGTTGATCCTATTGGGTCACCCTGAATGTATGAGACAATTTTGTGTGTTTCAACCTATATAAGTCTAGGTTTTATGTGACTTTTTAGCACTCGTAACATATATTGTTCGCCATGTAAGTATACGTGACATTACATGTTAATGGGAAATTGTAAACAAAAAAACTTTTTAATGATAAATCTTTCTTTACATTGATATTGACATGATTTATATCATGAAAATTTACACTACATATCATTTCTATTAACCACCAATTAACATCATTAACCAAACGAGCACTTAAGATAAGTTTCTTTCAAGAGCGGATTATCATCTATATATTAAAAAATCATTAACAAGATATATACTCTTCATTAAATAGAATAAAAAACGTGAAAAATTAAATTTTAGTCTTAATTGTGACAAAATTTTCATGTGATTTCTATTTTAGTTACCACATAATTAGAGTAAGATAAGTTTGAATATAAACCACCTCAAGTACTTTTTCTAATAAAAATACATATTTTCACACCATATTTTCACTATTTAATACTTCCTCCATTTCATTATACTCGCTACATTACACTTTTTTATGCATTATTTTGTTTATTTATATATTGAATTATACAAATCTACAAATAATAAAAAGTTAATATTATGAAATTATGTGATTAGACGATTCAAACAAGATCACACTTGATTAGATTTTTAATCACACATTATTCGCAATATGTAAAATAAGCTTGAAAGATAAATAGTGCACAAAATCAAAATGTAGCGAGTATTTCAAAACGGAGGAATTAAATACATCTTAGACTCTTAGTTATGCTAATGAGACAACTTTGAATTATTGTACCTTTTTTTGTAGTAATTAAGATTGACTCAATGTATATAACCGTATTAGATGAAAATTGATAGAATTTTGTAATTCTAATTTCTGGTTAAACAAGTAAAAGTAACAAAGTAATAATGATCACTAGTTGATTTACATTTGAACTATTTTTGCTTTAAATAAAGAAAATCTTATCATCAATTAAAAAATGACTAACAACTTAATTTAATATTGACTCGATCGATAGTAATTAGTAGTACGTAGCCGATTGTAATTAAAACCCGAACCCGATCTGTACTCGACAAAATCGAACCAATTATTAACCAATGACAACCCGACACCAATTAACACTCGACACGAACTTCAATAGACACCGAACTGATGCTAACCCGATAGCTCGAATAACCGATCTTCAACCGAACCGCGACTAACCGAACCGACCCAAGTGCGACCCGTCGTAACACGCAACCGAAAAATAGCCGATCCAGAATACAACCGAACCGAAAGACACTCATCCGAAACCGACCCGATCACCCGAATGAACACCTCTAGATAAGTGTCAACTCCTAATTTATATGTGAACTGTTACGGGATCAATTATAAACCCGTAATTTATTTAGTCAAACCCTAACCTCCTCCTTTGTAACCTACCATTATCACCACAAATAGTCACTTTTTAAAATAACTTCCCATCATTAACCTCCATTCTACCATCATAAATAGAGGTTACATACATTATTTGCACTTAACTAAGTTTTCATCTTCTTAACCAATATTCCATAAAAATACACCGCCCTCCTTACGATCGATATTTAACCAAATATCCTTTAATTGATCTGAACTCATCCTACAATCCGTTATTCTGTTTTCATTAATTATCATATATTTTATTACTTTCGGTTTCCCGATCTGATTTGAGCGTCGGAGGGGTTTTCTGAAACTTTATTTAAGCTTAATTATAAAAATAATTGGGAAAATAGGAGCTCCCCAAAAATATTTGGAAAAATAAGTTTCTGGCCTGTTCGCAGTTACTAACTGCGAACAGATAGCTTATTGGGGCATTAATGGGTTGAAGGCTGGGTTTTGGGTCTCAGCTCTGTTCGCAGTTAGTAACTGCGAACAGACCTGCAGTATAAAAACAGGCAGTAACTTTTTTTCGAGGCATTCTTCATTTCCACAAACCCTTATTCATCTACATTCGCCATTTCTGTTGACTTTGCTTATTACAGGTATGGATCTTTATTGGGTCATTGAAATAATTTCCTTTTAGAGTTTTAATTTCTTCTAGTAATGTTGATTTTGTTTCTTCTTATGCAGGGGTTGAACTTACACATTTGAGGTAATTTTATAAATTTTTGAAAATTATGGATTGTCCTTTGATGTGTAGATGGAATGGTATTATTATTGAGAATAATAATGTAGTGATATATGAAGGTGGAAATTTCAGACCAATTGTTGCAAGAATTGATATGTCTCTTTGTGACTTTGTTGAGTTGTTGTATAATGTTTGTGGTTTTGATAGACACATGGTAGCATTAAGACTGAAAATGAAATACCCTACTAGCCAATCGACATCTACCGTTGTGTCACTTGAGGATGAGTACTCAATGAATGCTTTGTGGGCTCTTGTTAAGAATTTGGGGTGTACGGAGATATTTATTGAACAAGTCCCTATAAATATCAATGAAAAAGTACACAATCCTAGAAGATATTTACGGAGATATTTATTGAACAAGTCCATATAAATATCAATGAAAATGTCCCTTCTCCGGCTCCATTCATGCAACCATTCATAAAATTACCTCAAATGTGTAAGTTCAACCCCTGCATAAGAAGAAACAAAATCAAGATTACTAGAAGAAAGTATAACTCTAAAAGGAAGTTATTTCAATGACCCAATAATGATCCATACCTTTAATAAGCAAAGTCAACAGAAATGGCGAATGTAGATGAATTAGGGTTTGTGGAAATAAAGAATGCCTCGAAAAAAAGTTACTGCCTGTTTTTATACTGCAGGTCTGTTCGCAGTTAGTAACTGTGAACAGACCAAAATGCTGAAACAGGGTTGTTCGTAGTTACTAACTGCGAACAGGCCAATTTCAGCATTTTGGTCTGTTTGTAGTTACTAACTGCGAACAGAGCTGAGACCCAAAACCCACTTCAGCCCATTAATGCCCCAATAAGCTATCTGTTCGCAGTTACTAACTGCGAACAGACCAGAAGCTTATTGTTCCAAATATTTTGGGGGAGCTCCTATTTTCCCAATTATTATTATAATTAAGCTTAAAAAAAAGTTCGGTTTCCGGGAAACCACCCCCGGGCAAGGCTAACGTTGTATTGTATGATTTGAGGTCTCATCATCGGAAGGATAAAGCACATTGACAATCGTCTCCGATTACACATGTCTCCAGGTATTTTTAAGTGTCTTTTGCACTTCCTCGTTTCATTACTGAAACAGTTTGGTGCCGTCTGTGGGGACAAGAGCATAAACTTCATGTCTCCTACACATTGTTTGAATTTTCATAAGCCTTTAATTTTAATTCACATCTACTTTATGTTCGCCAAGCTTGAAATAATTGCTAGGATTGATACAATGTAAAGAACTTTGATGAACGATAGGAAATGCAACGAACTAGCAAATGTAAGAACGAAAAATAAATTGCAAAATTGACACAATGATTTAAGGAGGTTCACCCAATATTGGCTATGTCCCCCGTGGTGTGTAGTTGCTTGCTTGTATTATTTCAAAGAGAAAACACTCTTACAATGAAGTATTATAAATGAGTAAGAGATAACAAAAGGCTATGTGTTTAGGCTAAGGGGTTTGTGTTTGATGTGTTTTGGTGATCACTCTAACTCTCTATTTATAGTGCTAGATTATACTAAGAGTTACATAAGATTCAATGTAGGAAGTAAATGGCATAATAAACAGCACTTAGAGTCTTCAATAGCTGATATTCAATGAGTTGTAACTCCCCAAGGCAAGTGATCCGTTGAAAAACAGCATCCAATGCTGTCAGAGACTTTGCTCGACCGGGTCGAGCGGACCAGGGGGATCGAGCGGTTTGGTCGAGCGGGAGATCAAAAGTTTCTGGAAGAATTCTGTTTTAGCGCTCGACCAACTGGGACTTGGCTCGGGTCGAGCGGGGGGTCGAGCGAGCAGCAGTAGGCTCTTGAACAGATTTCTTTTTTTCTCATAGTGAGAGCATCTTCATTTAATCCTCCAATCAACCCATAACATCCACATTCATTCACATCTTAACTTCACATTGAAACCACCATATTAAACACCACAATTAAGTTTAACAAACTTAATCATCCATCATAACTAGACTCTTAGAATCTCATTCTATGAATGCACACAACACATGTGCACTCAAGTCACATATTCACAACAATCTCCACCTTGACTTGAGTTCACCCAAGTCAAAATACAAACATCAATCCACTTCATATTACAAGAATACAAAAACAAGCTTTAACAAAAACATAATACACACCACAATGCTCCAAAAGAAGGGCATCACATCAAGCAAGGAGCTAATCCAACCAAGTCAACACAATACTCAAACTTGGTTGTAGGCAATGGTTTAGTCTTCATGTCGGCCGGGTTTTCACTAGTATCAATTTTCTTCAAGATCACCCTTTTTTGCTCCACCTCATCTCGGATGAAGTGATATTTGATATCAATGTGTTTGGACCTTCTATGAAATGTATTTTAATTTTTAGCCAAGTGAGTTGCACTTTGACTATTACAATGCACACTTACCGAACACACCTTATTGCACATTTCACCAACAAGACCTTTGAGCCACTTCGCCTCTTTGAATGACTCGGCGGCGGCTATGTACTCCGCTTCGGTTGTTGAAAGAGCAACCACATCTTGTAACGATGATTGCCAACTAATTGCCGAACCACCCAAAGTGAACACGAGCCCACTTGTAGACTTCCTATTATCAAGATCACCACCATAGTCCGAGTCACAAAACTCGGTTAGCTCGCTTGAATCCTTCCCATACATGAGACAAACATTAGAAGTACATTTTAAATACCTCAATAACCACTTAAGTGCCTCCCAATGTCCCTTACCCGGATTCGACATATATCTACTTACCATACTCACCGCATGAGCAATGTCGGGTCTAGAACATACATGGCATACATGACACTACCAACGGCACTGGTGTACGGAATTCCCATTATTTGCTTTTCTTCCTCTTTTGTTTGTGGACATAACATCTTGGACAATTTAAAATGAGAGGTAAGGGGAGTAGACACACCTTTAGCATCTTCCATGGAGAAGCATTGCACCACCTTCTCAATATACTTCCTTTGGCTAAGGTACAAGACACCCTTAGCCCGGTCTCTCAAAATCTCCATCCCAAGAATTTTCTTGGCTTCACCAAGATCCTTCATATCAAATTCACTTGAAAGCAACACTTTCAAGTTCTCCACCTCAAACAAAGAGCTACATGCTACCAACATATCATCAACATATAAAAGCAAATACAACAAGGAACCATCTTTAAGTTTCTTAAGATAAACACAACTATCATAAGAACTTCTAGTAAAATCATGAGAGGTTATGAAAGAATCGAACCTCTTGTACCATTGCCTAGGCGATTGCTTCAACCCATACAATGATCTTTTCAACCTACACACATGATTCTCCTTACCGGCAACCTCAAAGCCTTCCGGTTGCTTCATAAAAATTTCTTCTTCAAGTTCACCATGAAGAAATGTCGTTTTCACATCCAATTGATGCAACTCCATATCCTCCATCGCAAAGAGTTCTAATAGAAGAGTGTTTAACAACGGGAGAAAATACCTCATGGAAATCGACACCCTCAATTTGAGAGTATCCCTTTGCAACAACTCTAGCTTTGTAGATGGGAGGAACACCACTAGAAGGACCCTCCTTCCTCTTAAATATCCACTTGCACCCAACAATTTTCTTTTTCTTTGGTGCAACCACGATATCCCAAGTTTCATTATTCGCAAGTGATTCTATCTCTTGCTTCATGGCTATCAACCAATTGCTTGAGTCATTTGAGGCCATAGCCTCCTTGTACGTACCCGGTTCATATAAACCTTCGACTTCGCTAGAAATGTTGAGAGCATATGCAACGTAATCACACTCTTCAATGTACCTCCTTGGAGCCACGATCTTCCTCCTTTGCCTTGAAGTTGACAAGGGAGGAGACCTTTGTTGAACATTTTCATCAATTTCATTTTCAAAAATATTGGGAGGTTGAACCTCCTCTTGTGCATTCATAGGATCAATTACAACATCATTTACAACGGGCTTTTCTACACTAGAGACTAACATACTTTTTTCATCAAAAACTACATCTCTAGAAGTAATTATTCTTTTTGATTCACTACACCATACCCTATACCCCTTTACACCCACTCCATAACCCAAAAAAATACATTTTCTAGCTCTAGGTTACAGTTTCCCATCATTTACATGTATATGCGGGACAACCAAAAACTTTAAGAGTAGAATAATTTACCGGAGTATTATACCACACCTCTTGAGGCGATTTGAATTTCAAGGCGGTATGAGGTGAGCGATTGATCAAATAGCACGTCGTAGACACCGCTTCGGCCCAAAATTGCTTCCCCAAATTAGCTTGGTTTAGCATACACCTAGCCCTCTCCGACAATGTTTTATTCATCCTTTCCGCAACACTATTTTGTTGAGGACGCCCTGCACATGTTCTATGTCTAACAATGCCTTCACTAGCACAAAATTGAAGAAATTTACCATCAAAAATTCAAGACCATTATCGGTTCGCAAGGTCTTGATGCTCCTACCGGTCTTCTTTTCAATCATCTTTTTCCATTCAACAAAAACATCAAAAACTTCATTTTTATGTTTTATAAAATAACACCAAACTTTTCTTGAGAAATCATCTATGAAGGTCAATAAATAATTACAACCACTAAGGGAGGGCTTTCTTGAAGGCCCCCACAAATCGGAATGAATATAGTCTAGGATTCCCTTAGTGTTGTGTATGGCGGGTTTGAAACTAACCCTCTTGTGTTTCCCATAAACACAATGTTCGCAAAACCCAAGATTTCCGAACCTTTTACCATCAAATAAACCTTGTTTAGAAAGTTCAAACATACCTCCTTCTCCAATGTGACCAAGTCTCAAGTGCCAAAGTTTAGTCTCCTCATCGGACATTGTGTTTGTGGAGACGTTCGCCGTGCCGGAGATAGTTGAACCAACGAGAGTATACAAACTCCCATTCATCTTCCCCTTCATCACTACAAGTGACCCCTTAACGACCTTCATGGCTCCACCTTCACAAGTGATTCTACACCCGATTTTGTCTAGTGTACCCAAAGAAATGAGATTCTTTTTCAAACCCGGAACGTACCTTACATAGGTCAAGGTCCGCACCATCCCATCGAACATTTGCATTTTCACGCTCCCAATTCCAACCACATTGCAAGTAGAATTGTTTCCCATGGTTACCTTTCCCCCATCAACACTTTCAAGAGTTTGGAAGAAAGTTTTGTTGGGAGTCATGTGGAATGTGCACCCCGAGTCAAGAATCCATGCATCATCATCTTTGTACCCATGTGTGGCAACAAGAACGCCACCATCATCACTATCATTGACGTAACTAGCATCGGCATTGCTAGCTCCGTCCTTTACCCCATTATCACTAGCATCCTTTTTCTTCCATTTCCAACAATCCTTCTTGATGTGGCCTTTAAGCTTGCAATAGTTGAAAGTCTTGTTTTTGTTATTAGGCCCCCGTGACTTTGATCTCCATTACCCTTGTTCCCACTCCCACTAGTGGAACCTTTCTCGTGCGTCCTTCCCCTTACAAATAAACCATCACTAACACCATTTTGTGACTTTTGTGACAAATGAGTATCGATGAGGTCTCTTTGTGTTAACGCATTTTTGACATCATCGCTACTCAAATTGTCCCTACCATAGAGAAGAGTTTCTCTAAAATTTTTGTAAGAAGGAGGTAGAGAACATAAGAGGTAAATAGCCAAGTCTTCATCATCAAGCTTGACATCAATGTTTTGTAAATCCATGACAATGGAACAAAACTCATCTAAGTGAGGTTTCAAGGATTTACCTTCTTCCAAGCGTACATTAGTGGAAAAAATGTTATTGGCTGCTAAACATTAGCTGCGGTTTCTAAAAAACGCAGCCTTTAATAGAAGGAGAAAAAGGGCGAAAAAAAATAGGTTAAAGGCTACGGTTTTTAGTAAAACCGCAGCAAATAAGTTAAAAAAAATCAAAACAGGTATTGGCTACGGTTTGATATTAGACCGCAGCAAATAATGTATTAAAAAACCCTATTTTATGAGGTGGGTCGGGTATTTTATGAGGCGCCCCATATTCTAAACCTAATATGCCTCATTCTCCTCTTCTTTCTAAAAACTAAAACTCCTCACCTTCTTCTTTCTAAAAACTGAAACTTCTCTTCTCTCTTCTTAAAACTGAAACCTCTCTTCTCTCTTCTTTCTAAAAACTCAAGAAATTTCGAAGAATGCTAGACAAAAGCTCAAGAAATTTCGAAGAATGCTAGACAAAATCTCAAGAATTTCGAAGAAAAGTCGAAGTCAAGGTCCTCCTATGGTTGATTGTAATTTCTTTTATAATTTATTTTGTTCATTGTAATTTGTTGAGTATTTTTGATAGTTGATTGTAATTCTTTAACAGATCTAGATTCTATAACAGATCTAGATTTCTTTTTCTTCGTTTTTGTTCTTCGTTTTGTTCATCGTTTGTTCATCGTTTTTGTTGAGTATCAATGTCGAAGTCAAGAAATTTCGTTTTTGTTGAGTATTTTTGTTCTTCGTTTTCTGGGTTCTTCAAGATCTATAGTTTGATGTTTTTTGTTCATCGTTTCTGGGTTGTTTCAGATCTTCGTTTTCATATCTATAGTTTGATGTTCATCGTTTTCTGGGTTGTTTTATTTGATGTTCAAGATCTATGTGTTCTTCTTTTTTGTTTGATGTTCAAGATCTATGTGTTCTTCTTTTTTGTTTGATGTTCATCGTTTTCTGGAATTTTTTTTTATTTTGAAAAATGACTAAAGGGCTGCGGTTGTAAATGTCCGCAGCAAATGTTTTTTTTTTTTATTTTGAAAATTGACTAAAGGCTGCGGTTGTTAATGTCCGCAGTCATTGTGTTTTGTTACTTGCTGCTACCACAAGGGCTTGGGTCCAAAACCGCAGCCTATAGTGGCATTTTAACCGCAGCAAATAGGTATTTATCCACTAGTGGTAGATCGTAGAGTCTACTTTTCAAAAGTAGCCTATTGGGTGACACTCTTGGCCATATAGAGTGACTCAAATTTCTCCCATATCGCTTTGGTTGTTGTCTCCTTAACAACCTCTCTTAGCAGTTCATTTGAAAGACATAATTGTATTGCCGAAAGCATTTTTGAATCAAACTCTTCCTATTTTGCCGCGGTCATACCTTCCGGCATTTTCTCTACACCATCAATGGCCTTATGCACGCCATTTTGGATTAAAATGGCCCTCATCTTGACTTGCCATAAGCCAAAATTCACACTTCGATCAAACTTTTCAATGTCTAGTTTCATTGACGACATGTTTCACCAAATAATGACTTCCTTAACACCGTAAGATCAACTTGGCTCTGATACCAATTGAAATAATTGCTATGATCGATACAATGTAAAGAACTTTGATGAACGATAGGAAATGCAACAAACTAGCAAATGTAAGAACGAAAAATAAATTGCAAAATTGACACAATGATTTAAGGAGGTTCACCCAATATTGGCTACGTCCCCCGTGGTGTGTAGTTGCTTGCTTGTATTATTTCAAAGAGAAAACACTCTTACAATGAAGTATTACAAATGAGTAAGAGATAACAAAAGGCTATGTGTTTAGGCTAAGGGGTTTGTGTTTGATGTGTTTTGGTGATCACTCTAACTCTCTATTTATAGTGCTAGATTATACTAAGAGTTACATAAGATTCAATGTAGGAAGTAAATGGCATAATAAACAGCACTTAGAGTCTTCAATAGCTGATATTCAATGAGTTGTAACTCCCCAAGGCAAGTGATCCGTTGAAAAACAGCATCCAATGCTGTCAGAGACTTTGCTCGACCGGGTCGAGCGGACCAGGGGGATCGAGCGGTTTGGTCGAGCGGGAGATCAAAAGTTTCTGGAAGAATTCTGTTTTAGCGCTCGACCAACTGGGACTTGGCTCGGGTTGAGCGGGGGGTCGAGCGAGCAGCAGTAGGCTCTTGAACATGTTTATTTTCTTCTCATAGTGAGAGCATCTTCATTTAATCCTCCAATCAACCCATAACATCCACATTCATTCACATCTTAACTTCACATTGAAATCACCATATTAAACACCACAATTAAGTTTAACAAACTTAATCATCCATCATAACTGGACTCTTAGAATCTCATTCTATGAATGCACACAACACATGTGCACTCAAGTCACATATTCACAACAAAGCTCTTTATCATCAAATATCTAACATTCTGCTTCATCCTAATTCCTATATATAGAATACCTGTTAGTTTAATTTGTCATAGTCCTTAATTCAACCCCTTGGATTTCATGATAAACCAACTTGTCAAATATGGCAGTATGCTCAAACAATCTTCCATCACTTTTGATCATTTGGGTTTTTCCAAAAATAGTGGGAATCTGGAGATAGAATAAAAGTTTGGTAATTTGGCACTGATCATAATATAAAGCATAGCATCGTTATATTAACATGTCGAAGCCGAAATGACAGTTAATTGTTGTTGCATGTCTATTTTTGGAATAATTCTTGTATTTATGAATTATTTTGGAATAATTCTGAAAACAATTTATGCAATAAATTGGATGAATATCAATACTTCTACATAAATAAAGTAATTCATTTGTTTTACTCCATTACATTTCATCAAACTTCTCCAGAGATAAAGAAAATCACATATCTCATGGAATTTTTTGCATTTTGGTAGCAGCCTTTCTCAACAACCATCCAAATTCCATTTTATAGGCTTTGTAATGACCTCGTCTGCGTTTGCGATTGAACCAAAAGGGACATTTCGATAATCAATTATTTAATTCCCACTGTAAAACTTCCATTGATTCATATACTGTATCAATATAATTATTATAAAGAAGTTGGAGATGCTGCTATTATGTTGGGTTTCGGTTATAATTGTCAAAATGATAATTATAAGTTTTTTTGGGTCACTTCAAGAAGGTCCAAATAAAATGGTATTTTTTTTTTCACAAATTGATTTGAGAGACGGTCTTTTCTATAGACGCATTAGATATATGGGTTAAATAGCCCAATTAATACAAATTAGAGAGAAAACATAAACATGGGTCTTTTGTTTTGAGGTCGTCTATTTGAAAGACGGTCTCTCACAAAAGTAGCTGTTTTTCTTTTACCCTTGATGGACCGCGACACATTCATATATGAATTTACCAAATTATGATAATTGGGGTACAAATTTTATGTTTATGTGTGAGTTCGATGGTTGTTTGAGTTTGTTGATATTACAATTGCGATCCAATAGCATATGCTCCCTATGGATTTACTCATGCTAATGGTGCTAATATGTGGGTAATGAAGGAGTATGAATGAAAATCAATTTCAACATTGACTTTGGTTTGATGCACCTTTTTAAAGGGTTATTAGATCCGTAGAACGTTTCCAAACCAACTTTAACTAACTAAAAAAATTAGTTTCAATATTGAAGTTTGGTTTAATGCACATTCTAATGGATTAGATGACCCGTAGAACGTTTCCAAACTAGCTTCAACTAAGTGATTTCGGTTTAAAATATTAGTCTACATTTTGCCAAATTCAATGTATTGGCTTGATCCGAGTACGATTTGACAGTGGTTCAAACTATCTATATCGGATCCCCACACCTACAGTGATGACTGTATTGGCTGGATCCGGGTGCGATCTGACAATGGTTCAAACTATCTATATCGGATCCCTGGAAAACAACCTACAGTGACGACTATATTGGTTGGATCCGGGTATGATCTGACAATGGTTCAAACCATCCACCCGTGAAAGAACCATCTTAGGTGACTTGATACATGGAGCAAAATCATCACCATCGCCTTTTAATGAGATTCTACATAAAGGATGCAAACCTTTTACTAATATTGCCAAGTGAAAAATATATTGTATCAATCTGATGATGATCATATGGTTATTCTTGATTTTATTTATCAACGCATATCGGGTGATTCTTTAGTTGTATTCATGGGTCAGTGATCAAGTATGATATCGACACACATTGGAAGAATATTATGAATATTACATCTACGTGTTGGAAGAATATTATGAATATTACATCTACGTGAGAACTCAATACCTTACTATTATTATTCTTATTATATTGCGTCTTATTTATACGTGGTTTTCAACGACGAATGTATAAAGTCGTCCGAGCTTTCAACTATTTTGAAAGTCATATTATTATTAAAGTCCCAAAATGTGGGTTTCATTTATCCTATTATATTATTATGGAATCAATAATCATCTCAGCTTTCACCTAGTATGAAAGATATCATTATTATTGAAGTCGCAAAACTTGGACTTTATTTGTCATATTATGGGATCATCAAAGCTTTCACTTAGTTTGAAAGTCATATTATTATTTAAGTCCCAAAATGATTGATTTTGGGCAATATTTTCTTAGTATTCATCTTCATTATTAAGCTTTCACCTTGTTTGAAAGTGGGATCCTTGCGAATGTCACCTAGTTTGATAACTCGGACTAATGGAGATCATTTGAAAAAGTTCTTCATTTAACAAGATATGCAAGGGGCTAGTGTAACGGTCCGACTTAAGTGACTCGGATAATCATATGAAAATATGACTCCGGTTCTCAACTGGACACTTAGTGGGAATAATCCCATCCAAGATCGTCAACGTTCCATCGATAAAGGAATATAACTAGGCGAAAAAAATAAAGCATACGGTAGCGACAAGATTATAAGAGTTTCATATTACAACTTGAGAACCCAACGACCTCTACTAACGAAAAGACAAAGCAACTAGACTAATTTCCATTACATAAATGTAAATTATTTTCCGACTATAGTTCTTATTACATTAAACGCGGTCTTGGGTGATGTGATCCTAATTTGAACCTCACTCCAGTCCCCACCTGCAATCAACCTGCTAGTCGTCGATCGACAACGAAAGCAAGTTCCAAAGAACAATCCAATACACGTCAGAGACAACATACAAATTATCAACAAGTGGAAAGCAAACAATGTGTTCACCCTAGCATGCAAAGGCTCTAATATATTTATTCAAAAATCCCCATCTTGAAACGTTGCCCGTCCTGTTCGGGTCGTCCAAGTAATAATCCAATTCATTTGGAGGAATACACTTGGGAGAGCTAATCCCAAGGCAACCACCGACCTAAGACGTTGCCCGTCCTGTTCGGGTCGTCAGAGGTTAAAGTATGCATACCCCCATGGTGACCGTAATGATCCAAAACTGCCATGGGAACAAAAATATATAATCCATTCCAAAATTTTAACCCATTGGGCTACCCAACACATCCATCCTTAATTTCCAAGTTAAACTTCTTTCAAATTATTTGAGGTGTCTAATCCTTATGTGAGTCACAATGCAATAATCAAGAGTGAAACAACATTACTTGCACAACCACATATAAAGTATGGTCTAAGCGTGTACCTTTAAGCACGGCAATCAATGATATTCAAATGCTACAGGAATTTCACCCTCTTATGAATCGAGGTCCTAAATAAATACACACAAAGCGAACACGTATTAGAACGTGCTTACACTTCTAACTCATTCTATACCACTAAGATATCAATAAGACTTAGTAACTTTAATCAATTTCATCAAATTCCAAATAGTTCAAAATTCCACATTTTAACCAGAAACTTAAACTGCCAATTTGGACAGTTTAGAAAATCCAAATGAAAAATCCGACTTCACCACTGCGTCCGGAACGCATCAATTACCTTGGACACCAATTTTCATAATTTCTAAAATCCATTTACTATTTTTAATTATTTTAAGCGTTTAAACGACTTTTAACATATCGGTTAAATAAAATGACAACGAAACATACCCAACACATCGGATCGGGGTGCCACTATCGGGGCGGCAGCTGCTGTCCGAAACCATCTATTATTTTATTATCATTTTTTTTATATACATATGTTATAAAATTATTAAACTCTTTTAAATCTCATGACCAAGATAAATCTAACAAAAACCGAATTACATCTACTAAAATAAAACAAAGAATACAAATGTTACAAAACCACTTGATATTTTCACACACATATAATAATACACAAAAATTCAATCATCAACTTAAACCATCATCAAGGCATAAAGCCATCAAACTAAAACATACTCATCCACAAGAACAGTTAAATATTCATAAATTATGATAATTAAATTAAATACTTGATCCTCTTAACAAATTAAAATTTTGTAGAGAATCATAAACCAAAACACCCGTTTGAATCAACACATACATACAAACAACATCCTTCAAACAAATCAAATTTTGCTAAAGAATTTATTAACTCATGGACACCTACATTACTTAATCCATACATTTAAATTTCTTCTAACAAATTGGAATCTTGCTAGAGAAATATAAGTCATAAAAAAAATTATTTAAACATCAAATTAAACCTAATTCCTATAACAAATTTACACTTTGTTAAAGAATGTAAATCAAGAAAAATTTTATATAATATAAATATGATTTAATCCTTTTAACAAATTATATTTTATTAAAGGATTATTAGAGAAAAACTTATATAAAATACTCAATCCTCCTTAATAGTCATAGGATATCATCATATATAAAACATAATCTACCAGATAAAATCTTTAAAAAAAAAAACTATAATTAACACTTCAACTAAACTTACCCTTTGATCAAAAGATTGGATGGAACAACAATTTTTATTTTTATCTTTTTTTTTGTTTATGATGAACCGAAAAAAAAACAAGAAAGAAAAGGAGAGGAAAAAAAATGCTATCTTTCTTACTCAAATCAAAGGTTAGAATGAGAGGAAATGAGAGATGAGAAGGCTTTAAGAAGGATTTCCTCTTAATTGTGCCATAACACACAATTAAGGGAGGAGTTACAAACCTCCTTAGCTCCCTCACCATAACCAACCACCCCTTCCCTTTCCCTCCTAATTATATTTTTTTTTATCTTATTTATATTAATTATGTAATTATTCCTTTTATTTTATTTTATTATTTTTTCATTTGGTATTAATTTTTAATATTTATTCCTTTTATTATTATATATTATTTATACTATGTGATACTTGTCTACTTAATTAATCTAATCAACTTATATTGATTATTTTATTATATAGAATATTTTAAAACACGATAAAATACGGGGTGTTACAGACTACCCCCCTTAAAAGAAGTTACGCCCTCGTAACTTGCAAGAAACACACCAGTATAACACACAACACGGTACATGCTAACACAACGTAACACATGTTTAAAAGATAAAATTCCAAGTCAAAGTAGTTTAACATCACTCGCGCGAAATTCCTATCGCCCTCTACCCCCCTTAAAGAAGTTACGTCCTCGTAACACGCCTAACCTGAAAGAGGTCAGGGTACTTTTCCCGCATAAAGTCTTCGATTCCCATGTAGCTAATTCTAGGTTGGGATCTAAGACATGAGAGCCGGCGGCATGATACCGCTTTAACCGAGACACATGAAATACATCATGTACCTTTTCTAAAGACTTTGGAAAAGCCAACCAATACGCCACTTTACCAACACGTTCCAGAATTTCATATGGTCCGATGAATCGAGGGCTCAACATTCCATGAGTGCTAAAACGTACTACTCCACGCATGGGTGATACACGAAGTAACACCTGTTCTCCCACGATGAACTCTTCAGGACGTCACTTCGAATCAGCCTAAGACTTTTGACGATCCTGTGCCGCTTTCAAGCGATCCCTTATCAATTTCACCTTCTCAGTGATCTGGAATAACAAATCAGGTCCCAAAGTCACCGCTTCGGTGAAATCGTCCCAATAAACCGGACTACGACAACGACGTCCATACAAAGCCTCGAATGGAGCCATCTGTATTGAGGCCTGATAACTTTTGTTGTAAGAAATTTTGACCAGATCGAAGTGTTCATCCCACGACCCTTGCCACTCCATAGAAATAGCGCGCAACATATCTTGTAATATCTGATTCGTTCTTTCCGACTCCCCGTCTGTCTGCGTATGAAAAGATGTACTATATAACAACGTTGACCATTGCAAGGTCTGCCAAATTATGACAGATATCGTGTATCTCTATTGAACACAATAGTACCGGGTACACCGTGATATCGCACGACATACTTAATATAAGCTCGAGCTAATTGTTCTATCTCCCAATCACAGTTCATAGGAATGAAACGTGCTAATTCCTTCAAACGATCAACTATAACCCACAAAGCATCATTACCAACCTTCGTTCGAGGAAAACTCATAGAAATATCATCCCACTTCCACAATGATATCTCCTAAGGTTGTAGGAAACCTCCTGGTCTTTCATGCTCACTTTTAACCTTCCGACAGGTCAAACAACGCGAGCATATTCTGCGATATCTTTCTTCATTCCCGATCACCAAAACATTAACTTAAGATCTTGATATATCTTGTCACCGCCCGGATGGACTGAAAATTTTGTACAATGCGCTTCATCCAAGATGCGCTCCTTCAAAGATTCCTCCCCTGTTGGCAAACACCAACGACCATTAAACCTCAAGCTTCCATCTTCGTGAACAAAGAATCCCTCCGCTTTTCCTTCCCGAGCCTATTCCTTTAACTTTAACATCTTTGGGTCTTTATCTTAGGAATTCCAAATTTCTTCAAAGAATGAAGATCGAATAGCCAAAGCATTCAGACATCCCTGTATCTCACCCTTTCGAACCACTTCCAGATTCAACCTAGAAAATAATCCCGATGTAGCTCTTCAACTCCGTTTAACGCAGACAGCGAGTAATTAAACTTTTGACTCAACGCATCGACTATCAAGTTCGCCCATCCCTTATGATGTACGAATTCTAGGTCATAATATGTCATCAACTCTAACCACCAACATTATCGCATGTTTAAGTCGGGTTGAGTATAAAGGTACTTAAGACTTTCATGATCAGTGTAAATTCCACATTTAACTCCATACAAGTAATACCTCCATAATTTGAATGCAGAAACTATAGCAGCCAACTCCGGATCATGAGTAGGATAATTAACCTCATTTACTTTTATTTGTCGTGATGCGTAAGCAATCACCTTACATTCCTGCATCAGTACACAACCCAATCCTTTCTTCGATGTGTCAGTGTAAACAATATAATCCAACTTAGGGTCATGTAGAGTAAGAACAGGATCCGTTCTTAACCTTTCCTTCAATGTCATGAAGGTATGTTCAAACTCGTCAGTCCACTCGAACTTCTTATCTTTCTTCATCAACGAAGTCATAGGCCAAGCGATTCGCGAGAACTCTTTGACAAAATGACGGTAATGCCTAGCCAACCCTAAGAAACTTCGTACTTCGATGACACTCTTTGATGACGACCGGCTTCAGACTACCCCTATTTTCACTGGATCCACCGAAACACCCTCCTAAGAAACAAAATGGCCCAAAAATGATACCTTTTCCAACCAGAATTCACACTTTCACATTTTTTTTTTTTTGCTTACAATTTGCTTTCTCGCAGGGTTTGCAGGACTAATCGTAGGTGTTTCTCGAGTTCATCCCGGTTTTCGAATAGACCAGCATGTCATCAATAAGGACAATTACAAACTTATCCAAGTACGCAATAAACACTTGGTTCATCAAACACATAAATGCAGCTGGAGCATCTATCAATCCAAAAGGCATCACGGTGAACTCATAATTCCCATGACGTGTTCTAAAAGTCGTTTTATGTATATCCCCTTCAGCTATTCTTAGTTGGTGATAACCCGATCTTAAGCCAATCTTTGAAAAGATCTCGGCTCCCCTCAACTGATCAAATAAATCGCCTATCCGGGGTAACGGTATTTGTTCTTTACGGTCACCTTGTTTGACTCCTTATACTCAAAGACCTAAAGTTGTCTTCCTTCTTCCTCATAAACAACACCTGAGCACCCCATGAAGGAACATTTGGTAGGACATACCCTTATCCAACTTTTCTTCAAACTGACACTTTGGTTCGTCCATCTTCTTTGGAACCATGGGATAAGGAGCCTTGGAGATTTTCCCTATTGCTAGTACCAAGCCCATCATGAAATCGATCCCCCATTGAGGTATCACAGCGGAAATTTCTTCACTGACGACGGCGTCATTATTAGGGTTTAGTTCTTTTTCTCCTCTTGGCAAATATAACACAAATACAATGGATGCTTCTACCTTACCAACTTTCATAAGTCCAATGTTGACACTAGATCAATCTACGCCCCTTAGGGTATTTTCGATGTCTCATATCTTCCTCGAATGGTCCTTTCAGCACTACCCACTGGTTCCTATATTCACTAGTAGCTTTGTACCTTCCTAACGAGTCAATTCCCAATTTGCATCTAATCCCTCCATGTATAATACATATAGATCACTAGGAAAACTTACTTTCAAATTTTTAAGGGTACGACTTTATATAGTTGTCACATTGATTGAAATGACTGAGGAGTAGTAGGTTGACTCTTTACCTCTTTTTTATTTTTTTTTTTTTTTGCCTCCATTTTCTTCCTTTCTTTCTCTTTGCTAAGGACATTTCTCACTTAGGTGACCCTCTTATACATTCTTTTAAGGGTATCATGTCGGTTAATTTTCGATGTGTTTTCATATTTCGTATAACAACTCAGATCAAAACGTTGCATTTTCTTGTCCTTCATCGGCACATCTTTTTGACAATACTTTAGGTACTCCATGAATTTGAGGTAATACTAATCTACTATTAAACTCCCCATCTGAAAACGAGTGAACTCATTGGACCTTTGCTTGTGAACGTGGAGTGGGTAAAACGTTTCTCATAAGGCCTAATTCAACTCTTCCCGTACAAGAAGTCTGTCACTTCCTTTTAACAACTACTCCTTACTATTAATCGCCCAATAACATGCCTCCTTGGTGAGGTCGCAAGCGGCTTTACTCACCCTCAACTCCTCAGGGCGCAACAATACACTGAATACTTTATCGAATTCACTTTACTAGTTTTCCAATTTTAGGGTTCTTCCTTCCTATTGAAGGTCGTAGGTTTGTTCTAGCTGACCCGTTTACTCATAATGATTATCTTTATCAAACACATATTTGAAATTATCGATTCAAGTAAAAAAAAAATAAAAAATATATATATGATTTTTTTTTTGGTATATATATGTATATACATGGTATATACGAAGCTTATGAAATATTATAACTAATAATACAACTGTCAAAGAAAATACAAATATGCCAATTTCAAATCAAAATTTGGGTCATAACTTACACATAATATATCAAATTTACAATATCTTCCAAATCATGTGACATGGAATCACTCAAATGATGAATTTTTTTTTATTTTTTTATTTTTTTATTTTATTTTTTTTTTCTTTCCAATTTCTTACTAACAAATGAAAAATATAGGGGTAATAATAATATATAGTTTGACTATGGATTTACGTCTCTAAGATTTTTATTATTGTGAGCTTGACACAAAGTTCGCGTAGGCCTCAAAAAGTTTATGAAATTCTCTAAGCCCGTTTTTAAATCAGATGATTCGCGGGTTTTTTATTTAAAGTTGTTGGCTTAATGTGGCTAGTCCTCTAGCTCATCACATGGGCTCTCCGTTGCTGGCTCAATATGTGGTGCTCTAGCATTAATTAGAGGTTTAACCAAATTCCTTAAGGTGTGGTGATGTCAATTTCCAGTCATCCTTCTCTTTGAAACGATTGGCAACGTAACCATAGCACAGACTAAGAGAACCATAAGTTCCTCTTCTTAGGTCTATAACGCAGGAAAAATAAGGGTAAACTTTTATGACAAGAGGAACTAAATACTTTTTCATAGTTTTATATGTTTGTTACAAGGACTGGAACTTAAAACGTTCAATACGCTAAGAAGGCAAATCATTATGTGTACAAGGTTAAGAGTAAAAATCGAGCAACTACAACCGTTAGATTACATTATTCAAAGAGTTATAGTATATAACACAAATATCTATCCATCTATTGGCATCTATAAAATCACTGTGCTCCTAGTGATTTAGCAGGCAGAAAATCTTCATCGTTATTACCCGAGTTAATCCCAGAATCACTACTAGACTTAAACATGGAATCCTCTACTTTACCCTCCTCATTATCCACCCAAGAGACTCATAAGAGTCCTCTTTCGGGTCCTCCTCCTTTAATGATCCCTTCATATTAGCATTCTCATAAAACGACATTGGTTCTACAGTATAACCCTAAATCTCTAGAGTTTTGTTAAGTTTGGCCCTCGGGATCATGTGGGACTATGGATCGGTAGAAGTGTCTAATGGGGCTTAGCTACAAATTCCTCCCCCAAGGGTTCTGAAGCTATATTAGGTTCCTCAGGTACTTTTGGTTCTTCCTCTTCCAAAGATTTCTCAATATCTTCGTCGGTTAGGGATACCACCCGATTTAGGGCTCCTAGCAATTGGCCTACTATACACTCGGCTATCCTAGTAATATTTTAGTCCTAACCCTACTTGATGAAAATTGCTCAAACTTAATCAAGTTAGATACTACATCGTAACACACCCTATCCAGAATAAGTTGGATCATCTTCATTTAGTCCCTAAATTCAAAGAAACTCTCACCTTTTATCCTCCATAGGTCTAGGCTAGAAACCCCCCTCAGAAAAGGTATCGGGTCAAAATACGATCCCTCTCTCCCCTCCTCTAGGGTTTGAGGTCAACAGGTGTTTTTCCTTTGTTCTCATACTCCCTGATTTATAATTAAACGATACTTTAAAATCACATATTAAACTCTAACCAAACACCTTAATCTTAAAAACAATTAATAGCCTTATTGGCTCACCACACAAAGCATACTACATAAAACCATATTGAACAATTCCTTCCCGAGTAAATTATCCCCCAACTCTCTTCTAAGGTCAATATTATTCCTTTATCAGTTTATGAACGTCGGCTCTGATACCAATTGTAACGGTCCGGCTTAAGTGACTCGGATAATCATATGAAAATATGACTCCGGTTCACAACTGGACACTTAATGGGAATAATCCCATCGAAGATCGTCAACGTTCCATCGATAAAGGAATATAACTAGGCGGAAAAAATAAAGCATACGGTAGCGACAAGATTATAAGAGTTTCATATTACAACTTGAGAACCCAACGGCCTCTACTAACGAAAAGACAAAGCAACTAGACTAATTTCCATTACATAAATGTAAATTATTTTCCGACTATAGTTCTTATTACATAAAACGCGGTCTTGGGTGATGTGATCCTAATTTGAACCTCACTCCGGTCCCCACCTGCAATCAACCTGCTAGTCGTCGATCGACAACGAAAGCAAGTTCCAAAGAACAATCCAATACACGTCAGAGACAACATACAAATTATCAACAAGTGGAAAGCAAACAATGTGTTCACCCTAGCATGCAAAGGCTCTAATATATTTATTCAAAAATCCCCATCTTGAAACGTTGCCCGTCCTGTTCGGGTCGTCCAAGTAATAATCCAATTCATTTGGAGGAATACACTTGGGAGAGCTAATCCCAAGGCAACCACCGACCTAAGACGTTGCCCGTCCTGTTCGGGTCGTCAGAGGTTAAAGTATGCATACCCCCATGGTGACCGTAATGATCCAAAACTGCCATGGGAACAAAAATATATAATCCATTCCAAAATTTTAACCCATTGGGCTACCCAACACATCCATCCTTAATTTCCAAGTTAAACTTCTTTCAAATTATTTGAGGTGTCTAATCCTTATGTGAGTCACAATGCAATAATCAAGAGTGAAACAACATTACTTGCACAACCACATATAAAGTATGGTCTAAGCGTGTACCTTTAAGCACGGCAATCAATGATATTCAAATGATACAGGAATTTCACCCTCTTATGAATCGAGGTCCTAAATAAATACACACAAAGCGAACACGTATTAGAACGTGCTTACACTTCTAACTCATTCTATACCACTAAGATATCAATAAGACTTAGTAACTTTAATTAATTTCATCAAATTCCAAATAGTTCAAAATTCCACATTTTAACCAGAAACTTAAAATCCCAATTTGGACAGTTTAGAAAATCCAAATGAAAAATCCGACTTCACGACTGCGTCCGGAACGCATCAATTACCTTGGACACCAATTTTCATAATTTCTAAAATCCATTTACTATTTTTAATTATTTTAAGCGTTTAAACGACTTTTAACATATCGGTTAAATAAAATGACAACGAAAAACACCCAACACATCGGATCGGGGTGCCACTATCGGGGCGGCAGCTGCTGTCCGAAACCATCTATTATTTTATTATCATTTTTTTTATATACATATGTTATAAAATTATTAAACACTTTTAAATCTCATGACCAAGATAAATCTAACAAAAACCGAATTACATCTACTAAAATAAAACAAAGAATACAAATGTTACAAAACCACTTGATATTTTCACACACATATAATAATACACAAAAATTCAATCTTCAACTTAAACCATCATCAAGGCATAAAGCCATCAAACTAAAACATACTCATCCACAAGAACACTTGAATATTCATAAATTATGATAATTAAATTAAATACTTGATCCTCTTAACAAATTAAAATTTTGTAGAGAATCATAAACCAAAACACCCTTTTGAATCAACACATACATACAAACAACATCCTTTAAACAAATCAAATTTTGCTAAAGAATTTATTAACTCATGGACACCTACATTACTTAATCCATACATTTAAATTTCTTCTAACAAATTGGAATCTTGCTAGAGAAATATAAGTCATAAAAAAAATTATTTAAACATCAAATTAAACCTAATTCCTATAACAAATTTTTTTTAAAAAAAAAATTTTTTTTTTTTATTAAAAAACTAACTTACCCTTTATAAAAGATTGGATGGACTCAATCCTCCTTAATATCATAGATATTATAAAAAAAAGTAAAAGGAGAGGAAAAAAAATGCTATCTTTCTTACTCAAATCAAAGGTTAGAATGAGAGGAAATGAGAGATGAGAAGGCTTTAAGAAGGATTTCCTCTTAATTGTGCCATAACACACAATTAAGGGAGGAGTTACAAACCTCCTTAGCTCCCTCACCATAACCAACCACCCCTTCCCTTTCCCTCCTAATTATATTTTTTTTATCTTATTTATATTAATTATGTAATTATTCCTTTTATTTTATTTTATTATTTTTTTATTTGGTATTAATTTTTAATATTTATTCCTTTTTATTTTATTATTATACTATGTGATACTTGTCTACTTAATTAATCTAATCAACTTATATTGATTATTTTATTATATAGAATATTTTAAAACACGATAAAATACGGGGTGTTACAGCTAGTATCATCATTATCCGTACCATCACAATCCATACTCTACCATGCTTAATATCATCGGTCATAGTATTAGTGTTTTCAGTATTTTCAGCATTGTCAGTACTTTCAGATTGCGTTCTCATTTAATGTAAGCATTTACACTCCATTATTTTTGATCGGTCAGTCAGACGTACTTGATGTTTCAACACTAACAGCTTGTCAGATGTACTTGGCAACCAATGTAATCAATTTTTGCATATCTTCTTAAATTCATTTTATCTCATCATTCCGTCACATCGATAAGTCGGACCCTGAAAAAGGGTTCCCTTGTCAAAAAAAGTTAGCCTGGGCGTATTTGTCAAAGTATTCATAGTGAGTATCACCTAGCTTGATAACTCGATCACTTATTCAGTATTCAATATTCATCAATGTTCAAATGATTCACCTAGTTTGATTCCTTATCTAAGTCCCGAGTGATTGACGGCTGGGCAATGCGAACCTATGTCCGATCAATATTCAGCCATGCGTACCTATGTCTGATCCATATTCATCAATGTGGACCTATGTCCGATCAATATTCTTTTTCATAGAATTCGCATAGTATGATTCCTTATCTAAGTCCCAGGTGATTGACTGCTAGGCTATATCATTATATCACGCTCAAATACCGAATCATCTTATCGGGCTCTAAGGCCAAATATTTATTATTCATGGGGCTTCAACCAAGCATGGACTCATCGAGGCAAGAATTCAAAGGTTAATTTTATTTGAACGTTATTGTATGGTTTCTTCCGAACATTTAATGTGTTCGCATCACAGGTATATTTATTTTTTGCATAAAGACTGATGTCTTCGCTACATCAAATTCCCTCCTCTATCACTTTTTATGCGGGGGCTAATGTTACGGGGTCAATTATAAACCCGTAATTTATTTAGTCAAACCCTAACCTCCCCCTTCGTAACCTACCACTATCACCACAAATAGTCACTTTTTAAAATAACTTTCCATCATTAACCTCCATTCTACCATTATAAATAGAGGTTACATACATTATTTGCACTTAACTAAGTTTTAATCTAATATTCCATAAAAATACACCGCCCTCCTTACGCTCGATATGTAACCAAATATCCTTTAATTGATATGAACTCATTCTACAATCCGTTATTCTGTTTTCATTAATTATCATATATTCATTACTTTCGGTATTCTGATCTGACTTGAGCGTCGGAGGGGTTTTTCGGGAAACCACCCCCCGGGTAAGGCTTACGTTGTATTGCAGGATTTGAGGTCTCATCTTCGGAAGGATCAAGCACATTGACAATCGTCTCTGATTACACCTGTCTTCAGGTATTTTTAAGTGTCTTTTGCACTTCCTCATTTCATTACCGCAACATTAACAAAGCTGTGTCTTAAAAACTTTTCAATCATAAAGTGTAAAAAAAATTGTGAGTTTTTAGAATATTTCTCACTAATAAAAAATTGTGAGTTTTTAGAATTTTTCTCACTAAGAAAAAAACTTCACATACTTCCTCCGTTTTATAATAGTTGTTATTGATAGTGATATTTTTTTCACACAATATATCACATTCAATAGTAAGTACTTCCTCCGTTTTCATTTGTTTTTCTCATTTGGAATATGGAAAAAAATTAAGATAAATTATAATTACACAATAGATACTATGAGAGTTGAGTAAAATAAGAGAAAAATTAAAGATTCTATTGATTAAAGTGTATGTGTAAAAATATAATTAAATTTTATTGGGTGCATGTAAAGTAAATGCATTGGAAATTAAAATATAAATTAATTTATATAAATTAGACTGAAAGTATAATAATTTCATTCTATTTTATTGATTCCCAAATTATAAAGATTTTAAATGGAGAGAAATTTTAAAAATTTCCAAACAAAAACAGTGAAAAAAATATATGAAAATGAAGAGAGTGGGAATGCTCTAATCATTTCCATTTTCCAAGTCTTTGGAGTCAACTTACAATAATTAGACTTCTTTTGGCACTCATTAGTCATTACATTTATTGTTCGTCGACGTACACACGTATATGTTTTTTCTAAATAGACTATTCAATGTCGTTTTTAGTGGGATCATAAAAGGTTAAATCGCTTTCTATGGTAGATTTAATGAAAAAAAAAG
The DNA here is from genome assembly GCA_019425755.1 of Amaranthus cruentus. NCBI lineage: Eukaryota > Viridiplantae > Streptophyta > Magnoliopsida > Caryophyllales > Amaranthaceae > Amaranthus > Amaranthus cruentus. The sequence goes on from CM033453.1 coordinate 1,681,251, forward strand.
TTAATGATTTAGGAAAACATTACTATCCTCCTTTATATTCATCTTAAATGTTTTATTTACTTTATACATTTAATGTAATTATTTAATTTTTAATATATTTAATTATATATATAATTAAAAATTATAAAAACTTAATATTAATAAACTTTATATGAAAACGAATCAAATAAGATCTAATATGATTATGTTTTAACTTATAAATTAATAATAAAATACAACTTAAGAATAATAGATAAATAGTGTCACGAAAATAAATAGGACTTCTAAGATGAATAAAAGGAAGTATAAAGTACTTTTTTTTTTTTGAAGATATATAGTATCGTTTTAATGAAGCCAATTTTCCATGTTAAGTTTTGGTATTTTTAGATGGAAAATGATATATACAGGCATACAGCCCTAAAGGCTGTATATAAGATAGAATTTTGTATTTTATCTAAATATATAAGATAGAATCTTTTTGAAAACATAAGAAATTAATTACACTTTGTCAATTTAACATTTACTTTTTCTTGGAAAGCTAAAATATTAATTATTTTTCAATTTTGAGATTAGATTCTTTTGAAAAGTCATATTTATTGATGATAAAGAGGAGTTGTTGATTCTTATATACAGCCCCTAAGGGCTGTAAATATCATTACCCTAAAATGTTAGTTGCATAAGTGACAACTCCTAATTTATTTGTGAACAAAGTTGTGTCTTAAAAACTTTCCAATCATAAAGTGTAAAAAAAAAATTGTGAGTTTTTAGAATTTTTCTCATTAATAAAAAAATTGTGAGCTTTTAGAATTTTTCTCACTAAGAAAAAAACTTCACATACTTCCTTCATTCTATAATAAATCTTATTGATAATGATATTTTTTCACATAATATATCACACTCAACGGTATATATTATAAAACGGAGAAAATATAAAGCAGAGTATTTCTCATTTTTGTCATTGGGAATGCTCTAATCATTTCCATTTTCGAAGTCTTTGGCGTCAACCACAATATTTAGACTTCTTTTGGCACTCATTAGTCATTACATTTATTATTCGTCGAAGTACACGGGTATATGTTTTTTCTAAATAGACTATTCAATAGTGTCCGTTTTTAGTGGGATAAAAGGGTAAGTCGCTTTCTGTGGTTGATTTAATGAAAAAAAAAAGTTGTTAATAATTTAGGAAAACATTTCTATACTCTTTATATTCATTTTAAATTTCTATTTACTTTATGCATTCAATGTAATTATTAATTTTTAATATATTAAATTATAGGTATAATTAAAAATTATAAAAACTTAATATTAATAAACTTTATATGAAAACGAATTAAATAAAATCTAATATGATTATATTTTAACATATAGATTAATAATAAAATACAATTTAAGAATAATAGATGAATAGTGTCACAAAAGTAAATAAGACTTCTAAGATGAATAGAATGGAGTATATAGTCCTGTTTTAATCAAGCCAATTTTCCATGTTAAGTTTTCGTATATTAAAATTGACACATAATGTTGTAATCTAACAAAATAAATTTAATTGTATCAAATATTTTATTAAATAACTCGGTCTTAATTTTCTTCATTGTTATCAAACTTTTTCAATGGTTGCTGGCTATGGATACTAGCTTCCAAACTCATTGTCACTTTAAAAGCTTATATATAGTGGGGCTATGAATTTTTGAATTAGGTTGGAGATGTGATTCGGTTCAGCCAAATATCGTATTGGTTAATTTTCGATTGCATGCCATGATATGTCATATTCGGTAGATCGGTTAGTTACAAATCGAATTAATACGGTTATTAACGTTATTGGATTTGCACAACTTCGTTAGCAGTGAAGTCCGCATCGAGTCTTAATCGAGCTAGGATTCATCGAGTCTATTATTGATTCCGCTTTTCTTTACACAAAGCAAATTCTGGCTTTGAATAGGAGTTCGTTACGCACTTATATCGAACAGGACGTGATCAAGTTAAATTGAATAGCATACATATATATGTTAAGAAATCATTCTCATAACGTATGACATACATGAAGCAGAACAAAATAATTATTTGATTATATCCATCTAATTTGACTGGTCATAACTCATTGTTACAAGTATATTTGATAGTAAAATGTAATGCGCTATAAATGGGTGTTTGTTATAGTCTTCTTAGTATAAAAGGGACATAATGTTTAGAGTTTATGAAATAAAATGAAATAAAATTTTCTTCAAGATTTCTTCTTCACTCTTAAAAATTCTTATCTTTTCCATTTCTTTTCTATTCATATGGTTGTTAAAGTTGAACATATGTTAACGTTCAAGTTCATTATTCAATTATGAATTATCTAAGATGCAAAACAAAACAGCTACACCAAATATACAATAAAAGCAAATTATTAACGATACACACGTTAGTTAAATGAATAAAATGTGGTAATGAAAATGAAGTGAGATAATCAAGCTCGGTGAAGGCCGTGTGCAAATGGGCTTTAGCACAAGTCCCCAAAATCAAGGGGGCACAATATCAATACTCAAGGCATAGCGTAGCCTTCTTGGCTGTTTCTTTAATGTGATCTATACTCAAGGCAAAATCATAACACTCAGTAGATTAGCTTTCTTTTTTTCATTTCATTTTATTTTAATACTTCACTATTACATTAGAGATACAATCTTTTTGATGAATAAGAACATGAATTCAATTGTTGAATAATATTTCCTCCGTATCATAATACTTGCTACATTTCACTTTTTTACGCAATTCAATGCACAAGTTTGATCATTAATATCTTAAACTACATTTATCTAAAAATTATAAATATTTAATATTATGAAAGTATGCGATTAGACGATTCAAACAAGATCTCACTTGACTATATTTTTACTTACACATTAGTCGAAATATGTAAAATAAGTTTGAACAATGAATAGTGCACAAAATCGAAACGTAGCGAGTATTTTAGAAATTACTTTTGTAGTAAGATAGACTTTTCATTTCCACGTCCATCGCATGTAGTCCATCCAGCTACCTTTTTTGTGGGGCTAACAAAACTAAAAAACGTGCAATTTACTTTAGTTTACCCAAGCAAGTTATGAAGTCAATAAAGTCTAGCCTTTAAGAAAAACATCAATAATCCAATAATAATGGAGTACTACTCCGTCTTCTTGAATTGAATCAAAGAGAAATTGGTATTTTTAATAAATGAGAAGACAGAATGAAATGTGTGGATGAAAATAAAAGAGAGTTAAAATGTATAGATCAGAATAAAAGAAAGTGGTGGATCATTATCCAAAAATAGAAATGATGCAAATTAAATGAGAATGACCAAAATGGAAAATGATGCAAATTTAATGACACGGAGGGAGTAATCGCACTGTACAACACTGATTGGGCCAATTTTATATACCGCAAGTGCACGGTGTACGTGTAGTCGCGGGTCGAACACAAGGAGGCGGATAGTTCTAGATGTATCCTTTATGATTAACAAGTCACGGGTTAAACAAAATATTTGATCGAAAGCTGTTTAACTTAAATGTATCTCAATCCTAAATTAATCATAATCTAAAACTTCCATTTTATTGAAAAGGTTAATAAAGATGTTTAAATCGAGATTAATTAAGCGTAGGTTCGAATATAGATTCAAATCTCAAATAATCAATCGATACAATATCATTCCATGCTTCGAATTAGGGATTATGCGCTTAGATAAGAAAACTACTAATTGAGATGAATGTAAATGTAAACTGCAAGAATTCAACCGTAACAACGATGTTCAACAATGAAACTTCAATGGAAAACTACTAAGTCTAGAGAGAATTACAGAAAATACAACCAAAATAAAACTCATTTAATGATAAAAGTAATTGCCACTTTAAATAGTGGCTCCAAAAATTTTAGAAACAACCGAGTCGGTTGTGAATGCACCTCAGAAGAAAGTTGAGTCGGATTTACAGACAACCCAAAACATGATTTTTCTAGAAGTAAAAGCCGAGTCGGCTGCACCAAAGAAAATATGAAAGCCGAGTCGGCTTTTTTAGCTGACAGTTTCAACAAACTTCAAACGATTGCCATTTCTTGCTCAGTTATCGATTTGTACATATAATATACCGTTGGAAAGCCCTTGAAGTCTACTTTCCAATGTTGGAAACCTTGCACCATTGCAATCTTTCAATCAAAAGTTATGACCAAAAGAATGAGCATGTATTAAATTTCACCTTAAATCATTTGTATTTTAGACACCTTTCTACTCATTTACCTATCTTCATTGTAAAATATCTTCAAACGAGCAACACTCTCTTCACTTATTTAAGGGGTATTAGGCTATTTGTCCAAGCCTTCACCTTCTTATCACTCCGAGACCCTACAAAACTTCAATTTTGCCTTAAAAATCACACAAAACACAACATAAGGCACATGAGACAAAGTTATCACAAATCACTAATACTACTACCTAAAACCCACTAAAACTACGTATAAGGAGGATAAAAATAATACAGATACACGCAAATAATTGAACTTATCAAACACACTTCACAAGTGATCGAACCATAATTGATATCCATTCAGATTTGAATCAAATGACCCTTCCAACTACTTGAAGACGAAGTACACACAAAATCAATAATACAAAGTCATAACCTGACACATTATAAGGTCGTGTCCGTATCTTATTCATTAGTTTATCATAGTCGGTATGCGAATCTTGATCACTTGAAGCGACCACACTTCTAACTTATATAACTAGGTTCTCATTACGTATGAAACATATCCACTTGAAACAGATATAACACCAAGAGCTCTTCAACCCTTGATCATGAAAACTTTCAGTTGACAGCTACCTCGTTCATCACGATCCAAAGCAACAATGGGCCACTAGATCTAGGTTAGCACTTTGAATTCATGACACGATGTTATTCATGTGTGAATTAGGCTTTACCGAATGATCTTTATTGACTTAATCCGATTGCACTTGATGTTTGTTTAATTGAATCCCTACTCATGGCTTTCGTAAAAGAATCAGCCATATTGAACTTAGTGTTCACATAGTCAAAAGTTATGACCTCATTAGTGATAAGTCCTTGCATTAGGTTGTGCCTGACAACAATATGACATTACTTACTATTATGCACTGGACTATAAGCTCTACCTAAAGTCGTCATGCAATCCGCATAAATCGCCACCGGTGAAATTTGACTTAAGTAATAAAGGTATTTCAAACATTTGATTCAAGCAAGAGCTATAAATTTAGCTGACATAGTAGAATCAACTATACATGTTTGTTTCTTAGAAAACCATGAGAAGGCCCCTCCCCCATAAACAAACACCCAACTTTAAGGTAATCGAAATTTGGTTCTCTTTTGTACCAGAGTTCATAAGGAGTCTCCTTATTCATTCTCATAATTGGAACCCGGTTAAGGATGTGACAAGCCGTCAACATTGCTTCACCCAAAATCCTTAACTCAAACTTAAGTAGGAAAATATGGAATTTAACAATCTCGCATGATCTTAAAACCTAAGATCACATCGACCTCCTCTATATCTTTCATTTGACGTCCATGACTCCTCTATATCTTTCATTTGACGTCCATGACAATAAATCTTTTGTCTTTTGAAATTGTACTAAACTAGTACCAAAGATGAGCATGTCATCTACATATAGACAAATAATAACCCCATGGGTATCAAACTGGCTATATACACACTAGTGGAAAAAACCTCATTTGCTGCGGTTTTTTTGGGTATTGGCTGCAGTTTAGTCTCGCAGCCCTTGGAGTAGCAGCAAATGAGAAACAGTTATTGGCTGCGGTCATTAAAACCGCAGTCTATAGGCCATTTTTAGAACAAAAAAAGCCATCAAAGGCTGCGGTTTTAGGTATGTCCGCAGCCTTTAGTCCAATTTTTTTTTTTCATTTTTTTATGCCATCTTCAACTTATAATAACTGGTTTTCATTTTTTTACAAGAACAAAGAACGATTCAAGATCTACATTAAAATACAAGAACAAGAATGGAGATACAAAAACGAAAGATTCAAGAACAAAGAACGATTCATTGTCATAGATTTGAGAAAAACTGAATCAAACAATATTCGTATATCAATCAAACAACTGAAACAAGAATTTAATTTAAGAATTACATTTTCGTATATTAAAAATAAAAAATTCCCAGATCTGAAACAAGAACATCAAAAATTTCCAGATCTGAAACAAGAACTTTTTTCCAACTTCAGTTCGCCATTGGTTTTGGTTCTGAAATCTTGAACCTTCTCTTCTTCCTCGTCGTAATCAAGAAAAAAGAAAGATAGAACAAGAACTGATCAAAACCAAAACAACAACAGAAAAAAGATAAACAACCAACCTTCGAGTGAAGAATTCGATATCGAGTAATCTAAACATGGAAATCGGAAGTGAAAGCAGGAATACTAATAGTAATCATAAGTCTTAGGGTTTTTTTCGAAGGGATTCTAAACAAGAAGAGGCGTGAGTTTTTAACTGGATTCTAAACATGTTTTTCGAAGGAATTCTAATTGTACAGGAATTCTAGAGTTTTTAATTGTACAGGAATTCTAGAGTTTTTAACATAAGAATCTGAATAAGTATTTTGAGAGGAAGAAGTATTTTCGAAGGGATAGGCATATGAGAGAGGAAGAAGAGGGATAGGGTTATGAGAGAGGAAGAAGAGGCGTGAGTTAATAGGCTGCGGGATTAGGTTTTAGAAATGAGGGATTAGGTTTTAGAAATGAGGCGCCTTAGGGTGTTTTTCATGGGCTTGGGCTTAAATTTTTTATAATGAACATTGGCTGCGGGCAAAATAAAAATCGCAGCCTTTAATATTTTTTCTCATATTGGCTGCGGACATGGCTTAAAACCGCAGCCTATGTTGATTTTTTTTATTACATAATTTTAATTGATCACATTGGCTACGTATGACCAAAAATCGCAGCCAATAACGCACAACCAATACCTTTTTTTTCCACTAGTGACATAACAAAACATGGAAAAACATCAATAAAAGTTAGGACATATTTCTTATTTCCTAATGATAGAGTATTATGAAAGTCACAAAGATCACTATGTATTAAATCCAAAATTTTGGATTTCCGTTCAACACTTTTAAATGGTGTCTTCGTGATTTTATTTAACATGCACGTTAAGCAATTTTTAGACATTTTAACACACATAAGAATTAAATCATGTTTGAAAATAAAAATAATTTTATCAAAATTAGCAAGTCCTAGTCTATTATGCTTGTAATAATGCAAATCTTCCTTTTCATTATTTAAAACATGTGAAACATTACAAATTACATCTTTATTCAAATCTAAAGACAACATAAAAAGACCATTACAAAGATAAGCACATTCTACAAACAAGTTATTCTTAGAAATAATATACCTATCGGCTTTAAATACTAATTTGTATCCCAATCGGTTCAGGATTGGACCCAAGACAAGATATCTACTAATTTTGGGTGCATAATAAACATTCCTTAAAACTAAGAGATTCCCCGAAGTGAACAATAGCTCAACTTGTCCTTTACCATGAACCATGATAGGTGCGTTATTTCTTGTAAAGATATGTTCCCCATCAACCACCTTTTGAAAGGTTTGAACCATTTTGTAGAGTTACATGCATGTCTCAAAGCCCTCGAATCGATCCACCAAGACAAAGTATCATTCTGCATAACATTTAAGTTAGTATTCATTGCACTAAAATTCAAAGAAAAATTTTAAATCAAAATTACATGATTACCTTGAGTAGAAGGGTCTTTGTTTGTAGAAGCTTGACCACTCCCCTTCGCCTTCTTTTGCTTGTTCTGGAAAACAAAGTAATTTTTCTTTTGGTTATCGGGCTTTCCACATTCCCAACGTACCTTTTCACCGGTATTTGAGCTAGTGGCCTCCCCTTTGAAGAATCACCTTTCTTCCTTTTCTCACCATAATGGGATGGTTACCCTTCTGCAACCATACTAGTGGTACCAATATTAGGATTTTCATCCTTCCGATTCTCTTGAATCCTTATGCTAGAATCAACAATAATGGGTTGTCCAATATCGAAGAGTGAAATCTCCTCTCTTTGATGCTTTAAAGCATGTCGAACATCCCTCCAAGAGGGAGGCAACTTATCTATAATGCTTAAAACAATAAACACTTCATCCATTTCAAAATATTAGCATGCATTGTTTGTAATTCATACAATTGATCAATTACGGGGCGATTTTCAACCAACTTATAAGAATTACAATTACTTACAAGAAACTATTTGAAGCTAGCATCCTCCGCCATGTATTTGTTCTCCAAGGTCTCCCATAACTCCTTAGCGGACTCATGGTATTGGTAGATGTCAAAGAGTGAATCTTGCATCCCATTGAGAATGTGACCCTGGCAAATGAAATCATCATTTTTTCATTATCTCTTTTCCTTGATTGTTCAAGAGTTTCATTATCCACCTCCTCTAATTTGGGGGTACTTATCACGTAAGCCACGTTCAAAGTAGTTAGATATATCATCATCATCTTTTGCCAATGTCGAAAATCGACAACAACAAACTTATCCAACTTAGTGAAATTAGAAGTAAGTTTTTTCATACTTGCCATCCCGAAGAAGAATATCACAAAATATTATTACAAAACTAATAATGCAAAATACAAATTACAATTGGGAATTTGTATTTATCCCTTTGTTGATGGCTAAAATATAACTTACAATTAAATAAGTACAAACTTAAAGATTATTTTGTAACGACAACCGTTATCCGAAAATTTAATACTTGTTGTAGGCATGTGATCATTTTTCTTTGTGATATTTCCCCCATAAAGTTACTTGGGTTTAGACTTGGAAATTCACAACGAGATACAAACAACACAACACACCTTTAGTACTTAGGGTATGTCACTTAATGACAAGTGTATGAAGAATTATAAGCTTTGAAAGTTCTAACAAAAGTTGGATACACTCTTGAAAGAACACAAGTGAATGAGAAAGAGCAAGAAAGAATTAAGAAAAGGTGTAGTTTTCACTCATCCCCAAGCCTCTATTTATACTACTACAAGTATAACTAAGAGTCATGAGAATTCAATCACCATTGATGACCAATATTGATGGCCTCGAATCAATACCATTAAAACAAGACATTCATGAACATTATTCTCCTCCATTATACCATTATAACTCCAAAAATAAAGTAGAATAAGTAAGGGAATTTAATGCAATCAACTCAAAGGAAACATAATGACTCAACGGTCATATCAGAATAGAAAGTCGAGTCAGCTTTTGCTCCAAAACTAGGAAAGTTGATTCGGCTTTACATGCTGGAAAAAAAAGTCTTTTCCAGTATCTAAAGCCGAGTCGGCTTTATGCCCAAAACCAAGAAAGCCGAATTGGGTTTTCTTGTTGATTCGGTTTTCTAATTGTTCTTTTGTCCTTTCCTTTGAACCCCTTTAAGATCTTGTATTTTAATAAACTTATATCAAAAAACTATACCATGATTTTTTAATTGATTATTACCACATTATCGTATTTGTTTAAGAACAAGAAAGAAAAAAAATATAAATAAGAAAGAAAAATGTTAAAATTGATTCAAAATTTTAATTTTTTTTTCATATTTACATATTTGGATTATTCATTATTCTATGATCTTTTACATATTGCAATTAGTAGAAAAACATTATTTATTTAGTTGTGTATTTTATAAAAATTGTATATGATTTATGTATAGTTAAAGATATGACATCGACAAAGGCATTAGACTGTACAAACTACAAATTAAAGAGGTTTAGTAACAAACAAATAAACATAGGAAGTATAAATTTTCTAGCAAAGTAAAGCCACACATAGAGTAAATTATACTATAAATACGGACAACAAATATAAATAAAGCACCAATATTACATAATTCATCAATACTCAATGAAAAATTATTTAGTTACTTAATTTTAAATTTGTAGAAAATAAGATAAAAAATGGTGGTTGAATCATTAACGAGGATGATTTATATCGGTGATTAGACTAATTTCCATTGAATAATTATCAGAGTACTCCATTGTAATACTTGAAGGAACATTGTAAAGATCTTGCTCGCCTGTGAAGTTAATTGCCTCTTGGTTAGTTTGGTTGGACAAAGAATGTTTGATTGGCTTCTTGAAGCCCTCTAATTCAAGTGCGACTTCCTTCATAGTAGGTCTATCTTCACCCCTAACATTAACACATTCCTTTACAAGCTTAGCCATTTTGACTAGTTGATCCTCGCTTGCTTCCCTCACTATTTGAGGATCGAGAATTTCCATCAATCGATCTTCTTTCATTGCCGTAAGAAAATATGTTGCAAGATGTTTTTCCTTAACTTTCCTTTCAAGCGAGAGAGGTTGTTGCCTAGTTAGGAGTTCTGCAAGAACAACTCCGAAACTATAAACATCACTTTTTTCTGTCAGCTGGCTTGTATGAAAATACTCTGGATCCAAATAACCTAAAGTCCCTTGGACTAATGTAGTCACTTGTACTTGATCAATTGGTATTAACCTTGAAGCTCCAAAATCAGATACTTTTGTTGTGAAGTTTTCATTTAATAATATATTAGCAGATTTAATATCTCGATGGATTATAGGTATTGAAGCAGATGAATGGAGATACATTACTGCATCAGCAGTTTCTGTGGCAAGCCTAATGCAGTTAGCCCAAGTAAGCCAAGATGTGGTTCCCTTATTTTCATGGATGTGGTCGAAGAGAGTGCCATTGGATATATATTCATATACAAGCAAAGGAACCTCAGTTTCAAGACAACATCCTAATAATTTCACTACGTTTCGATGGTTAATTTGTGTCAAAATAACAACTTCATTGATGAATTGTTGTACCTGAGCTTGACCTTCCACTTTAGATTTCTTAATTGCAACTTCACGACCATCCTTTAAAATCCCCTTGTAAACGGTACCATAGCCACCTTTACCTAGAATTCGATCTTCACTGTAATTATTTGTTGACGCTTTTAGCTCATCTTCTGAAAATATTTTTGATGTTTCAACACTTTCTCCATGCTGAATCAGTTGTTGTTTTAATAAATATCCGCCATTTTGTTCAAAAAATTTTTCTTTCTTTTTGATATGCTTACTTCTTCTAATGCTGGAGAAACACATCCAACTGATAGCTAGCAAAATTGAAAATCCAGAGGTCAAGCCTGCAATATTTTATTAATCTCATCAATATATAAATATTGTAGTAATAATATTGTAATTTGCAAGTTTATAAGCTTATGTATAACTAATAAATAAGTTAATATTATATATTATAATTAATAATCCCTGAAATTTCTATATAACATAGTCATAAAGATTTAGCATATTTCATATCAGTATTCAATCACCAAAATTTTCATTTGAATATTTGATCAATAAATAAATATGTATATATATATATATATATATATATATATATATATATATGTATATATATATATATATATATATATATATATATATATATATATATATATATATATATATATATATATATATATATATATATATATATATATATATATATATATATATATAATAAAAACTTTCTAGAGAGAGAGGCGGCAGCGAATGATGGGCTTTTAGCCGTTATTCAACGGCACCTTTCAATCCGGCACCGGCAAACTGTTAGCCACATGAGAGGAGGGCGGAGTAGTAGAGGGAGAGGAGGACGAGGCAGAGGTGAGGCACCATCAAGCTCAAACATCGTCACTCGAAGCTCCACCGGGGTTACTAGGACAGGGGTTTCGATTGAGAATCAGCAGCCAAAATTGATTGGGGAAGAAGACACAGTAGAGATGACAAAGGAACCTAGAGAAGAGGGTCCCTCCCTAAATGAAGTGGGGGAGGACAATCGAAAGCAGGTTCAGACAGAGTTAGAAGTCTTGAAAGGGCATTCTAAAGCTCCAATCCCAGATTCAGAATCTGGGTCTAATTGAGGGCACCAAAAGCAGCGGGTCTGAGGAACAGGCAGCAATAGAAAGCAAAGACAACTCGGATTTTGAGGAGGACTTCCCTGAATTGGGAGGCAGTAAAACCAGGGAATCCAGAGGCAGCAAATCCAGTGACCACCAACAACAACTTCTCACTTCGTGGAAAGACAAGGTATCGATTCCAACCCCTAAAACTGGGATGAACCTTAAATTTATACCACCTTTGATTGAAAATGGCCAACAAATTGTGCATATTGAGAATGTTGTGGATATGATTACTACTTGGGAAAATTTTGTTGTGGTGTATATTGTAGGGGGTAATATATCAAAAGATGTCTTGAAGGGATATATCCGAAAGCACTGGGTGTCTGTGAGTATGCCTAGCATTCATCTTCATGAGGAGGGCTATTTTATCTTGAAGTTTAACTCGGAGAACAAATGCAATGAAATTATGAATGGTGGACCTTACTTCCTTAATAGAGCCCCCATGATTGTGAAAAAATGGAATAGGAAGTTTGACTTTAAGGAGGAAATACTAAGGGTCATTCCGGTTTGGGTTAGATTGCCTAGCCTACCGCTTCACCTTAGGGGGGAGGAATCTGTGAGTAGAGTTGTTAGTGCAATTGGAGTCCCGGTCTTAGCAGATGAATGCACTGCAAAGCAACTAAAAGTCTCATATGCAAGAGTTCTTGTGGAAGTGGATATTACAAAGGAGTTTGTAAAAGAAATTAAGATTCGTGATAATGTTGGCCATGAGTTTAGTCAAAAGGCTATCCCAAAGTGGAAACCATTCTTTTGCCGCAAGTGCAACAAGGTAGGACACGAATGCAAAGAATCCCATGAGACAACAAAGGCCTCGAAAATCAGTGAGGGAAATGAGGAGGGGAAATTGAAGCATATAAGAAGCTATGGATCCCTGCGTCCTTAGCCAAATTTGGACAAGGTGTTAGCTCGATGGAGGAACTAAAAAATAAGGTGTACAGAGGGGAGTGCGAAGGAGATACCACCAACACCTCAGCTGGGCAGAACACAGAGCTGATCAGAATAGACCCCCCATGCTCGGTACTGTGCAGCCTGCTCCTGTCAATGAATCTAGTGAATATAGGGACGAAGAGGGAGGAGTTTGGACCCCTGTGACGCATAGGAAAGCTGCAAAAAGGACCCTTAATAGCAGCAATAACAGCGAAGGGCAGTCTTACAATGATACTGGAAATGGGAGCGATATCGAGAATATGCACAATGCTCTTAACACAGCTCATGAAAGGGACGGGAACCCTATAATTCCCTCCGTGCAATGATTATCGCAGCTTGGAATGTGAGGGGCATGAACAGCCTCATTAAAGCAAAGGAAGTTAAAAACGTTCTTGCGGAGAATAATGTTAGTGTAGTTAGGTTGATGGAGACTAAAATTAGGGCTTCTAATGCGCAAAAAATTCAAAAGAAATTTGGCAACAAGTGGAGCTGGGGTAATAATTACAATCACCATGACAAAGGGCGTTTGTGGGTTGGTTGGAGACAAGATAGATGCAAGCTAGAGGTGTGTGACACTCACCAACAATACATTGTCACCAAAATCACACCCATAAATTCAAATGTGGACTTTTTCGTTGTTTTTGTTTATGGGCTCTATAATGTTAGTTCGAGGAGAGATATGTGGAAGGAGCTTGAGAGGATGGATGTTAACATTCCATGCTTGTATATAGGAGACTTCAATGCGATATACAAGGAAGATCATAGAAAGAATGGTGCCCAAGTGTCCACTTATGAAACCTATGACATGATGCACTTGCTCGACACTAAGGAACTGCATCCCATAAATGAGAAAGGGCATTAGTACTCATGGTCTAATAGAGAGGAAGGGGTTAACCGCACGCTGACAAAGATTGATCATGCGATTGGGAACTTTCACTGGATGAATAATTTCAGTCACGCTCACGTCCAATATGCAAATCCTCAAACCTCAGATCACACACCCCTCATTATGAATCTTCGACAGCATGAGCAATCCCAATCCAAACCGTTCCGTTTTTTCAATTATCTGTGCGATCACCAGGATTTCCTAAAGATTGTTGCAGAGGCATGGCAGATCAGGGTAAAGGGAGTAGGGTTACAAAGGCTATGGTACAAAATGAGCAACGTCAAAAAAGCCTTAAAAAGCTGCACACCAAAGAATTCGCAGGGATTAACGAGAAAATTAAAGAGTGGGAGGAGAGTCTGCACAACATCCAGGATAAGTTACAAGTTGACCCCATGAACAACCAGCTCCACAAACAAGAAAAAGAAGCTACCACCAATGTGAGGAAATGGAGGAAAATTGAGGATAAGGCCCTCCTGCAAAAAGCTAGAATCAATTGGATGAGAAATGGGGATGAAAATTCGGCTTATTTTCATGCTACCATCAAGGAGAGACGGGCCTCTAACACAATATATGATCTTCAAGATAAAGAGGGCAACTGGCTCCATACTACGCAGGAGATGCACACGAAAATAACAAATTTTTATCAAAACCTCCAAGGTACAACAACTCCTAACCTTGAGGTTATTGATAGAACAGTTATGAGGAATGGGCCATAGGTTGACAACAACAAAAGCCAAATGCTTATCCAAGATGTGAGTGAAGGGGAAATCAAAGATGCGTTGTTTGGGATAAATGACAACAAAGCTCCTTACATCGATGGGTTTAATGCGTGCTTCTTCAAGAGGTCTTGGGATATCATCAAGGAGGATCTTCTGGGCGCCATCAAAGAGTTCTTCACTAACAGTACGCTCTTCCACCCGTTTAACTACACCTATGTTACCCTTATCCCCAAAACCAACAATGCTAGCAAAGTGGGAGACTTCAGACCTATTGCCTGCTGCATTGTAATTTATAAGGTCATCTCCAGGATCCTCGCGGGAAGGCTTCAGAGGGTGGTGGGAGAGGTTATAAATCAGGCTCAGTCAGGGTTCATCCCAGGGAGACAAATGGCAGATAATATTTTACTTGCAGCTGAGCTCATCAAGGGTATACAAGAAAGAACAACAGTCCAAGATGTATGATAAAGATGGACCTCCGGAAAGCCTATGACTCGATTAGCTGGGTGTTCCTATTCTCGGTTATGGAAGAAATGGGTTTCCCGCCTCGTTTCGTTGAGTGGGTTAAAGCCTATGTTACTACTGTCTCCTTTTCCATCCTAGTCAATGGCTTCCCCCTCAAACCGTTTGAAGCAAAGAAAGGTCTACGGCAAGGGGACCCTATATCCCCATACTTGTTCGCCATTGCTATGGAGTACCTGTCCAGACTTATGCACAAGCAGAGAGATACCCCTTGTTTCCAGTTCCATCCCAGATGCAGGAAAGAGAACATTACACACCTCCTCTTTGCAGATGACCTCCTAATGTTCTACAGGGCTGATATCCCCTCCGCTCAAGTTTTGATGCAAACCTTCAGGCGCTTCTCCAAGGCCTCCGGGCTTGAAGCTAACACCAGCAAGAGTAATGTCTACTTATCAGGGGTAGACAACCAAAGTAGGGATCGGCTGATACAGTTGCTAAATATGGAAGAAGCTGCTTTCCCTTTCCGTTACTTGGGAGTCCCTCTCCACTCCAAAAAGCTGAACTCGAGAGACTGTAGGCCTCTGGTGGACAAGATAGTAGGTCGAACTGGGTTCTGGTCCTCTCGTCTGTTGTCTTATGCAGGTAGGATCCAGCTTGTGCGCAGTGTTATTGGAGGGATGCAAAATTTTTGGGCGCAGATCTTCTGTCTCCCGAAAAAGCTTATCAAGATGGTAGAGGATATATGTAGGTCTTTCATTTGGACTGGGAAAGATGGTCTCTCGAGGAAAGTCGCTGTCTCCTGGAATCAAATGGTCTTACCGTTCTCAAAAGGGGGTTTGAATATGAGGAATATGTACCTATGGAACAAAGCAGCAATTCTTAAGCACCTGTGGAACCTAGCTCGTAAGAAGGAGAATCTGTGGGTAAAATGGGTTCATAGCTACTATATGAAAACGCAAGAAATCCATGATGTGACTCCTTCTATTCACGCCTCATGGACTTTCAAGAAGATCATTAAGCAAAGAGAGCTCGTGGAAAAGCATGGAGGGTGGGAGAATATTACAAAGCGGGACTCTTTCACCATTGGAAGGGTGTATGACATCCTTACAGCGGAAGCCCCTAAGGTTACATGGGGAAACATTATGATCAAGAACGTGGCAAGCCCTAGTGCCAGATTCATCACATGGTTAGCCATTCAAAACAGGTTCGCCACGAAGGATAGAATTGGGAAATGGGTGGAGCTTGCAGATGATAGATGTGTATTATGCAATGGTACAACAGAATCAATTCAACACATTTTCTTTGAGTGCCCGAATGCTCAGGAGATCAGGTCCCGCATCTTGAATTTCTTTCCCCGAAGGCTTGATGAGCCCAACTTCCAGGCGGAAATCCTCGAGATGAATAAAATCAATAATAAGAAGACGGACCGGGCTAAGCTGCTAGCAAGTCTTTGGACGGAAATGATATACACCATCTGGATGTAGCGAAACAAAAAAGTTTTTGACAACCACAGTATCAGCAGGAAGGAGGTTGTAGATAGTATAGTTTTTAGAATTGCAGGGAGAGTTAACAGTAGAATGGTAGATATGCTTGTAACTAGGTAGCTAGTTAGGGCTGTTGTTTTTGTGCTCTCGCTCTCCTTTTTGTTCTGAGCGTGAGCGTTTTTGGTGGGTCCGGCGGGAGTTAATTTTCTGCCCGACTATGTATATCTGCTTTCTCTTTGGTATATAATACAAATCATTTGACAAAATATATATATATATATATATATATATATATATATATATATATATATATATATATATATATATATATATATATATATATATATATATGCTCGTAGGTCTTGTCAAAGTTTAAATGGGTCGAGGCGGGTCAAAGTCCGTTTCCCTGGATTTTAAAAGTTCATATAATAGTTTTTTTTATTCTACTTCGGTTCACCTATGTATATAATAATATCATATAAAAATTTTAAATAGTGGTTAAAAAATTTTTCGCAAATAATTCTTATAATTATCCGACTCGGCTCGGCCCAACCCTTTACATCAAGGCCCGTTAATAGCCCGACCAGTTATTGGCCTAACCCGCTAATGACCCATATAAATGTGACCCAACCCCTGACTCTTTTGATCGACCCGCCCCATTAAACACCTCTAGTCGTAATCCATTAAGCAAAATACATTAAGGGTTCATTAATTACGACTATTTACAGGTGTTAACATTTTAATATGTCTAGTTCGTAGAGAAAACTCTGCCAAAATTTTTATAAAATCATATACATCAAAAATTTCAAAAAAATTATTGCAAGTTAATAAGTATAAATGTGAGGAAAAAGAAATAGGCCTCAAAAATTAGCCAAGTTGCCTACCAACAGATTTTCGACTGCTATTTAGTCGGCACATAGTCGGAGGGCAACTAAACCATTTCTAACCTAATTCTTTAAACAGTAAAATATATTTTAAAAACTTAATTGACAAGCTTTGACATATTTCCGACTAACATGTAGTCGAAAGCCATCGACTAACACTTCCTTCGAAAATTAATCGGAGTTTCGGCTAATTATCTACCAATTACTAAGTCGGAACTTCTGACTAAGCTTCCGACCATTTCTATGTTAGTGGAAAATTTTGGGTTGTTTTCGACTATACAATTTTACTAACTATTTTTATTCGGATAGTTATTAACATAGGAATCAATTTATTTCAACCGGGAAAATTGGATTTTGGTGAGTTTATGTGGCCGTGTATATAAAAATAATTTGAATGTAAAAATAATCCAAATCAGATTTTTAGTTAATGTTAAATATAATTAACCAATCTTAAATGATTGATTTATCAAAAATAACATAATTAAAATGATTGATTTATCAAAAATAACATAATTAAAATGTAATACTACCTCCTATTCATTTAAAATGTCTCATTTACTTTTGGGACGCTATTCATCTAACACTTTTAAATTGCATTTTATTTCTAATCTATATGTTAAAATATAGTCATATGGGATCTTATTTGATTTGTTTTGATGTAAGGATTATTAATATAAAATTTTTATACTTTCTAATTATACATAACTCGTTATATTAAGGATCCAATAACTGCATTGGATAGTATACATAAAGTAAAAGGGACATTTTAGATGAATAGTAGGGAGTACAAGATAATTAATACTCCATCCGTTCTTGTTTGATTGTACTATTTGAAGATTTCACACAAATTAAAAAAGGTGGAATCTTTATAGATAATGGGTATTATTTTATTAAAATAGTGGTGTGAATTAATGATTGTATTGGTATTATAAGAGAGAAATGAGGGTTAAATGAGGGATAAAGAGAGTATATGAAAGATAAAACTTTCCTAAATAGGAAAGTATTCTAAATAGGACAAACTTTTGAAACTGCCCGTTATAGCTAGTAATGTGGACAAACTTAAAAGAAGGGAGGGAGTATCAATTATACAGATTAAAATATAATGTGAATTATGGTAGAGTGTAATTACCTAAACTTAACCTTGTAGCTAACTGTGAAGAATTCCTAATACATTGAGATCCAATTTTCAAACCATCACCATGAAATCCTTTGGGACATGAACAGTTGTAGCCACCCGGATGGTTGATGCAAATACGTGAGCAATTATTATATTTCGCGTCTGCACACTCATTAATATCTGTGACAAAAAATAATCATATTTAACATCTTCACAACAAAAAATATTAACTATAGTAAATTGAAAGCGACAAAAAAAGCACGTACTTACCTATGCATCCGGGGCTAAGATAAGGGTTACCCTCATAACCTTGAAGACAACTACAACGATATCCTTTGATAGCATCAACACCAAAATCTGTGCAACTAGTATTACTTTGGCAAGCATAAGAAGACATGTTTTGTTTGGCTTGCATACAAGTTTGCCCTTCCTCAATAAACCAATCAATGACTATGGGAATATCAGTTTTTATTTGGTTGTAAAAGGTGGAATTTTTAAGATCCAAAACATCAAAGTTGAACTTATCTTGCTCACCTATGAATGCATAGCTATAAGGATTAAAGTCGGACACATAAGTGTGATTTGAAAAACTATATAACTCTATTTCGAAACTTTTTAAACCCTTGGGAATGGAAGTTTGGCAACAACCAATCCCTGAACATGATCCATTTACCACATCCGATAGATTGGAGCACCCAGTTGTACACCCCGTTTTGAATGTTCGATCGTGTAAACCCTTAAAATAAGCATAATCATCACAACCAATTACAGTTAATTTGTTTGCCGTGTCTGAAAACACAATTGGATATTTTTTGAGATCTATCCATGTCAGAGTCGAAGTATTGAATGGCACTTGCTCCCCAAGTTGATAGTAGGCATGTGTAAAACTGTTTTTAACTCGCAATTGACCAGTAATTAACGATATATTCAGTACCTCAATGTTACCGATAAAGGCTTTTGGAGGGTTATAGTAGGAATCATTGCAATTAATGATGTAATATTTACTAAGTGAGCATTTTCCATCTAGGCCGATGCCATACGGGTAAGGAACAGTCAAGTTCCCACAAGTAGTATTGCAACCAGGTAAGGCTATTGCCATGGAAGCACAACATGTGAACTTAAGAATGGTTAAGCACAAACAAACACATAACAGAAGAAAAGATAAGACTCTATTATTGATCATTAACATTGTTTTTATTTTTATATTTTTTGTTGAAGGGTTTAGCTAAAAGTGCCTCTAAAATAATGCAACATTATTGTGTATATATTACTCCATAGATTGATTTCCAAGTTGACAAAGTCAATGGCGTCAACTTTTGACAACTAGACTTAAATTTTGGTGCACACATTGATTGTTTATCGTACATGAGACTTTTCAATGCCACCTGGATCTATAACTATTACTAAAACAAAACACGCTTACATCATCACTTTTCAAAATTGCTTACGTGTCGCTTTTATATTAAAAAATTTTCCTCCTAAATTAAATGATAATGTCATTGTTATTATGATCTTTGACTTTCTACTTTTTTATTTTGAATATAATATATTTCTTATTGATTATTTTTTTTTTTTACTTTTTGGGTCAAATCATATTTAATGTATAACTATATATTATATTTTATTTATTTTAATTGTTTATAAAAAAATTCAATTTTTTTGTTAATTGAATACTCCCTCCTATTCAGCCTAAATGTCCCATTTAGTTTTTCACACTTGTCGAGGCAACATTTTTACCCTTAATATCTCAAATTATTCTTAATTAAAAATTATAAAATTTTGATATTAATAATCTTTGTATTGAGACGAAATCAAACAAGATACCACATGACTATGTTTTAACTTATCAATTAAGAGTAAAATATAAAGTAAGAGTAATGGGTGAATAGTGCCAAAAAATATATGGGACATTTAGGCTGAATAGAAGGTAGTATTATTTAGTGTATTGGATATTTTGAGATAGTTAAAACATAATATACTTTTACTAGGATTTGTTTTTGTTATTTATACTCAGAAAACCTAGTTTATGATATATCAAAACTTAATTCTACAGTGACATGTACTTTTAAGTCCACCATATATTAATATATGGCCGATGCAAGCCATTAGAGTCAAGGGTCAAGGCTTTATGGATAACATCAATAGTTCAATAACAATATCATAAATGACTTAATTTCAATGAAATATTTCTTCCATTCCATTATACTCGCTATATTTCACTTTTTACGCAATTAATTGTGTTGTTTTGCTCATTTATATATAAAACTATATGCATCTAAAAATTCTAAAAAGTTAATATTGTGAAAGTACGCGAATAGACGATTCAAACAAGATCCTTCTTGACTATATTTTTGCTTACACATCAACCACAATATGCAAAATAAGATTACTTGTAATAGTAAGAAATGTACCCATATCTGAAATGTAGCAAGCATTTCAGAACGGAGGAAGCATGTCACAACTTTTAATAGTAAGAAATGTTTAATAATCAAAGAAATACTTTTATGATTTTTACATGTAATTACCATAGTATATATTGAGATGTGAATTCAGCTAACATTGAGTAAAATTTGTGTTTTACTTGAGACCTATTGATATTATTAGATTATTGTTTGATAATTGTTCGAGTTTAATATTGTCGATCCTATTGGATTACCCTGAATGTATGAGGCAATTTTGTGTGTTTCAACCTATCTAAATCTAGGTTTTATGTGACATTTTAACACTCGTCACATATATTGTTGGCCATGTAAGTGTATGTGGCATTACATGTTAATGGAAAATTGTAAACAAAAAAAAAACTTTTTAATGATCAATCTTTCACTACAATGATATTGATATGATTCATATCATAAAAATTTACACTACATATCATTCCCATTAACCACCTATTAATCTCATTAACCAAACGGGCACTTAAAATAAGTTTTTTTCAGGGGCGAATTAACATGTATATATTAAAAAATCATTAACAAGATACTCTTCATTAAATAGAATAAAAACGTGAAAATAAACTTTAGTCTTAATTGTGACAAGATTTTCATGTGATTTCCATTTTAATCTAGCACTCCTACTCAAAGACTTCTTTTCTTCACATTTTTAGTTACCACATAATTAGAGTAAGATAAGTTTGAATATAAACCACCTCAAGTTCTTTTTCTAATAAAAATACATATTTTCACACAATATTTTCACTATTTAAAATGCAAATATTCAAAAGTAATATGACATTTTTATATATATTTTACTTACAAAAATTTATAATCAATTACCGTGAATTGTAAATTACCATAAAAAGACAAAAATAATAATATTAGAATAAACAAAACTAAAAAACTTAAATTCAAATAACAGAATTCTCACCATATCACATCCTACTACATAAAAGTGAATTATTGTACCTCTTGTATCCGTCCCATTGAATTTGAAGCATTTTCCATTCACAAAAACTTGGCCGAGACGGCCTCAATATGAGACGGACATGGGCCGGCCCAATGATAGGCGCGTGGCGTGCACGCGCGCGGGATCTCCCTCCAAGTTTCCATATTTTTTCTTTTTTTTTTGGCAACCTTTAAACTTTCCTTCATTACTCAAACTGCCATTTGCAGTTTCATTTCAAATCATTCCAATCAAAAGTTTCTTTCCTTCATTATCTTCTTCCTTGTTCCATTTTCGTTCTTTGCATCCGGTTGAATTGTAGCAGTTCTTTCCTCCATTTTTTCTACTGGTAATGACTTCTTCTTT
>CM033453.1:1708425-1840925 GCA_019425755.1 Amaranthus cruentus
AAAGCGTGATGTATAACAAGTATGCGTCTGACATATGGTGTATCTACATCCGCACAAATTTATGCATTACATGAAGAGATATCACGAATTTCACAGGAATCCAATATGACTATCAGTGAGTATTTTATCAAGGTAAAGTCAATTTGGGATGAAATTGACAATCTCAATCCTCTTCCTTCTTGTGTTTGTGATGGATGTTGCTATGGCTTAACAAAAAAGGTCTTGAAACTTCAGCAGGATCAACGCCTCATGAGTTTTCTCATGAAGGTCGATGACCAATATAGTCCTGTCAAAACTAATATTCGCATGCTTCTTGAACTTCCTGATATTTCTACTGCGTACCGTATGTTAGTCCAAGAACAAAAACATAAGGAAATTGCTCGCCTCCACGTTTCTCCTTCTCCTTCTGATTCCATGGCCTTCGTTGCTACCAAGAGACCTTTCTATGACAAACCTCATGCTCATACTCGATTTCAGAAACATCCTACTGTAGATTCTAGTGGTTTCAACAGGTTTAAATCTGGTTCTGGTCCTAAGCGTGCCTCCTCTTATTTTTGTGATCATTGTAAGGTGCATGGACACTCGGTTGAACGTTGTTTCAAACTCAATGGTTTCCCTCCTGGTTTCAAGTCCAAGAGATTTGTTGGTTATGTTCAAGAAGATGCTCCTAAGTCTGATTTTGAGAGTCTTGGCCTCACCCCTACGCAACTTGATAATCTGATGGTTTTCCTAAACAAACAGAAAGAATCTCCCGTTGAATCTATCTCTATGGACCTTGATATTGTTCCTAGTTTAGTCAATCTTGCAGGTAAATTTCGCTTCCTCTCTAAATCTACTACTTCCCGGTGGATCATTGATAGTGGTGCGACGGTCCACATGTGTAACTCTTTGACTTCCTTTGTCACCTTACACCAAATTCCTAGTGCTAAGCACAGTATTACCATACCGGACGGTCGCAAAGTGATGGTAGATCATTGTGGTGATGTTTTGTTAATGAATGGTCTTCTACTTAAACAAGTTCTTTATGTGCCGGATTTCCAGTTCAATTTGATATCAGTGCCTAAACTTTGTATTGATGAATGTACCACTGTTTTATTTACTAATGGTGATTGTGTTCTTCAGGACCCTACAAAGAGAAGAGTTCTTGGTAAACTTTCCAATGGCTTATACTACGCTGATCTACTCGTTTCTACTTCAACTTCTTGTCAACATACCTCCACATGTGTAGCTACTGTTCTTCCTTACAATAAGACATCTATTGACCTAGCTAAACTTTGGCACCTTAGGCTAGGCCATTTATCATTTTCTTAACTTAAGTTTTTACTTCCTCATTTTGATGTAAATAAATTCAATGCATCTACATTTTTACTATTTGCCCTGCGGCTAAGCAAACTCGACAACCTTTTCCTCTTAGTTCCATTAAAACTACTAGGAGTGTTCCATTGAAATAATTTTATAAATAATTGAAAAAAATAATATACATGATTTTCTAATATATTAAATGATACGACCTAAAAAATAAAAAAAAATAATCAATTTGATTAATGTTATAATTAGTAAGTAGTAAAGTCAAAGGTATAAGTATTAGTCATAATAGCAATGACATCAATATTGAGTTTTAGAGAAAAAATTTATTAAAATTGTGACACATAAGCATGATAATATCATCAGTGTTTTATTTTAGTAATAGTTATAGATAGATAGATTTGCTTTCATTGATTTTATTCTATATTCTAATTTTAATTTGGAACCAATTCTTCTTGTTTAAAATTCTAGATAACAAACCTGCATCCGTGTTTTCACATCACAATATTTGCGGGGTTTTTCATTAATTTTAAATACAAAAATAATTTCCACTTTTCCATATTAATTTTCGCCAATTTCAAATTAAAACTCTATTACTAGGAGTATATATTAAATTGCATTGAATTTTGTTAATCATTACACAATAACCAAGACGAGATTAAAAAAATTAAAATATTACGAGGTGAAGCCGGCCTGTTGCATAGAATAGTTCCCTAGCCTCCAATTTCTAATTGTGGAGCTTTCTAAAAGAAATTAAAGGAAATGCAAAAGAGAATTTATCTATTATTCCAAATTAGTGGGCTGTTTTTCCTTCTTTTTCACTTGACTTTTTGTGTAATGTAACAACAATTAATATTGGATGATGACTCATTAGAGCATTAAATTCTGCTTCCTTTCTTTTCTTTTTATTTTATATTTTATATTTTAATAATTTAATATTATTTTATTAAATCTTTCTTAGTTGCATACGAATCAGTAGCAAAGAGAAATATAGTGATTTTTAAGAAAATATGGATATTTAATAACAAATAAAAAGATAAAGTAAATTGTTTGGATGAAATTAAAAAAAAGCTAAAATATATGGATATAATGAATAGAAAATGACAAATCATTATTAAAACTAAAAATAATGCAAAATAAATAAAAGTTGGATATCTAACAACATAACATCAAATATTAAAACAACTATTTATATATAGTATACATAAATCCATTCACTTACAAAAAAACTCATTGACTTACAGTGAGGCTTTGTTTACTTTCTCTTAGAAAAATAATACTACCTCATATTAATATGAAAATAAATTCAATTTAGTTAAGATAGTTCATACTTTATCATTAAAAGAATATTTCATAATTACCATCGAAAAATCATTTAAATTTAATAAAGATGAGTTTAGTTGATTAAAAGATAAAAATAATAGGTAGATTCTTAAAGGAAAAAGTGTCAGAAATTATCTAATAATTTTTTTTTTTTCAAAAAGTACCTAATAAATAAAAAAGTTTTGTCAAAGAATACTTAACAAGATTTTTTATTTTCCAAAGGTACCAATTAACATTTTCCTTCAATTAACCGTCAAATATAACGATTGATTACTCTAAATCAAAAATTCTTCTTCCTCGTAAAATCAAAGATTAAAATAAACATAAAACATTAGGCTTAGCTCACAAGTCACAATAGTACTTACTTGTTTGTAAAGCAGCTTTTCAAAGTACTACTAGTAATTGACTAACTTGGCAAACCAAACACCAAACACCAAACACCAAACACCAAAGTAGAAAAGGAACACATTGGAAGGTACCACATTCTGCTATATTCCCCTTTATTTAGCACTTAATACCATATTTGTATTTTGGTTTAACAACTTTATTCACTTCTACGTATTAAATTGAGTCCAAAATATCATATTCTTAGTGCATGCTTCTACAAAATATTACCTTTAATATATATCATATTAGAAACGAGAGTTGATTTCTCCAAAATTTAGCAGTGATTATTTTAAGATATATTAATATTTGGGTATATGATTTCTCCTTCGAAATCACTAGCTCTGTACTCCCTCCGTTCCCCTGAGATTGCCTCCTCTTTTATTTTATTTCGTCCTATTGAATTATTCCTTTACCATTTAAACATAACCCTAGCTACCACTTTAACCATAACCCTTACTTGAGTTAAACCTCTCTAAGGTCCTGACTAGGGATAGGGGTAGTTGGAGGCATCATATCCATGTTTTAGCTTAACGATTGCCCCTTAGTGTACCTTTTAGTGGTTCTTGTTCTCTTGTTTTCTCTTCTTTCCTTTATTTATTTTTAGTAGTTTTGTTCTTTTTTAGTTTTAATATTCTTTTGCGTTTTTTATATATGTGCTATATAATTTATCACCACGACGCATGAACTTCTCTTAATCTTTTTCGAGCCGGGGGACTTATTTTGACTGTGCTCTCCTCTATGGGTATGAGTTGTCGCCGTCCTTCCCTTCCCAGACCCTGTCCATAATTTTCTATGAACGGAGTACACTGGATGGGATGATGATGATGATAAGAGACGGTAGCAAGTGGAAGTGACATTTTTGGAATGTTCCAACTAGTATAGTTTAATGAAATATGAATACTTTAATTACAAAGTTATTTGGCACTAGAATGCACTTCTCTAACCCCTTTTCCACTTTGGTTAAGGACCTACACTAGATGACTTAGCCAATTGTTACCAAATAGCCTTATATATATGAGCACTACCAAAAGCTATTTACAAAAGAATGCAAAATTCAAAAACACAACACAAAAAAAATTGAAATAATGAGGTCATTGATTGATCTATTTTTAGTTGCTTCAATGCCTATTTTGAAGGTTTTATTGATTACTGCCTTGGGATTGTTTCTTGCTCTAAACCGTATAGACATCTTGGGAGAGACGGCCACACATAATCTCAACAAAGTTTAACTTGCTTCTTTCTTTGTATTTATTTTTATTTTTCTTTTTCTTTTTCTTCGTCTTTGTTGAAGTGCTCATATGTTACCCACATGTGAGTTGTCCCACATCGAAGAAAAGGAAGAGTATGCATCACTTTATAAACTCAAGGAGTAACTCCTACTATCATTAATTGGTTTTAGTACTGAACCTTCTTTGGGTTTATGAGTGGACTACTTCTTCTCTTCCTTATTTGGGTTGCCCAGGCCCATTTTCTAAATTTTATCAGTCTTTAAATAAACTTGCATACTTGATCATCTTTTGATACTGTACAATCTTCTTATTTGTGTAGGTTGTATTTTATGTGTTCAGTCCCGCACTAGTGGTTAGCAATTTGGCTAAATCAGTAACTATCAAAAGCTTTCTTACCCAGTCAGTTCCTTAAATTTATTATTTATATATTGCTTTTAAATTTCTCTTACAACATCAACATGTAACTGTTAGTAGTAAACTTAAGAGACAAATATTTGTCAAGAAAGCAACGCAGCCAAAATTTTAAGTTAATGGTTGAGGTCCCTAGATATGTTATATACTTAAATACGCCTCCTCGCACGAGAGTCCTTTGGGCTAGAAGTGTAGATGCGGCATATGCCCTCCTCATACATGGCGCTAAATATTCCACTTTAAATGAGGGATTCGAACTCGTAACCTCTTGTCACGTTGGCGCCTGGTACCATGTTAAGGAACCAACATAACCAAAACGTTAAGCTGATGGTTAAGGCCCTAGGATATGTTATATACTCTAACAATATTATTATTATACCAATGTAAAAAGACACGTACCAACAATATTGTTGTTATACCAAAGTCTTAACGGCATGTTTGGTTAGCGGTATTAAATGATGGTAAATAGTATAAAAATTAATCAAAAGTCTCATACCATTCCCTTGGTAATGAAACTCTGATCACAAAAAAGTTTTTTTGTTTTCAAATTTTCATTACCATCTAATACCAACTCTCCCAATGGTAATAAGCATGATCATCAAGCTAACCAAGGGATTTTTCAACTAAAATAACACTAGTTTTTCATTCTCATTATCGTCGTTTATTACTACCTACCAAACGGGTCGTAAGTAGTGTAGGAATAAGTAGCTAATTCAAATTAATTTGGTTTTGGTGGCAACAGATGGTTTATGATACCCAACGTTCTGCTTACGTTTTTGATTGGTTCAGCAATGGGTTGGGTGCTAGCTAAACTCACTAAGGCTCCAAAACACGTCAAAGGCCTCATTGTGGCTTCTTGTTCCGCTGGTAACCCCTTTTGCTTCTTATCATCTTTTTTCTTTTATCTTAGGACCTAAGCGAATTTAGACCCGGGCCTCCATGGGCCAAGGCCCAGGTTATGGAAAAAAAAGAAAAAAAATATTTATGTACACAAATAAATATAAAAGCAAAAAAAAAGCATAAATGTGTATTTAAAACACAAAATTGCTTCTTAGAAACCCTGAAAATCAAATAGAAATAGTAATTATAATTCAATCGTAACATTTATTATTAATGAAATAGTAATTTAAAAAATAAGTTGAGTTATGCAATATTTCTTTCTGGATACGCCCCTGCCTCGGAGTGTTCTTGCAAATTTAAAAGTATATCATGATGTATACCAATCTAGTATTTATAATATTTCTTTCATTAATGAATAATTTTTTTGTGGGTTTTTATGTGCTTTTCATATTCCTTTCTCGAAGTGTAAGTGCGTAACATTACTTCCTTATGCAACATAACAGTTGACAACACCTGGCCTCATCAGTTAAATAATTGATTTGTATTACCAAATTAATTAGTGAGGTAATTAAGTGTACTTGGAACAGGAAATCTGGGGAACTTTCCCCTGATCATTCTACCGGCGATGTGCAAAGAGAAAGGGAGTCCTTTTGGAGCACCTGACGTTTGCGAGCGCAATGGTTTGGCTTATGCTTCTCTGTCCCTTGCGGTAATATTACTACTACTATACTACTATGTAATATATATATATATATATATATATATATATATATATATATATATATATATATATATATATATATATATATATATATATATATATATATATATATATATAATGGTAGAGAATCCATAAGAAGGTGTGAAAATAGGAAGGATAGGAAAGAGTATCTAGTTGATTGATTAAGATCTACGTCTAAAACAATTTGTCATAGAAGAATATCTAATACAGTATTTATAAGAAAGCATCACACATTAATTTAAAACAGTCACTTTCAAGCGACAATGATTATCTAGCTGTATCACATATTAATTAAGAAAGCATCACAATTTTTTTGTTCTCAACGCGTGCAGAGATGGATCTTGATCAAGATCCAATGGATAAAATTCACTTCTATCTCTTATTTTCAGAACCTATATTAGATCCTAAATCATATATATATATATATATATATATATATATATATATATATATATATATATGATCATTTACTAACTACAACATTGAAATTTAGTTATTTTAGAATAACTGCTAAAGTTTTTACAAACAATAAGCTTTAAATTACCAAAGCGGCGTGGATCTGAGAACTACATATGTTGACCAAGGTGATTCACTTTTGATTTCAATTAAATTTATTAATCAAACCTAATTTACCCAATTAACCTCAATTAAACCATTCTTCCCCAAATTTTCTCTAACCCTCTCCAACACCACCATTTTCACACCCCAACATGCCCTTCAAAATCTGACAAATTTATGCTCCCTGTTCTTCAACCTCCATATTTCCCCACATTTTCTATACACCCTAAAAACACACAGCTAATAATTTACACCAAACTTTCTACATAGAAGAGATTCACAAAGCATGAGATCCGGTGGCCTTTCTTACTCATTTATGGCCGATTCTGAGACCCTAATTTAATAAAACCCATTTGCAAACCTACAAATTTAGCTTAATAAAACATTGCCCACAAAAAATGAAGTTGAGAGCAAATTTTTAAATCTCGCTAAGGTGCTAATAAGAATGACAACAATGTTTACTTTTTGCTTATTACACAACAATACAACTCGAACGCTAGGTAGAAAGACATAACAATAATGTAGATCTGCTCTTAACGGGATGGAAGTTGCTTATGCTCAGCATCAATTAACACAACTTGGATTGTTTCAACAGCTTGGAGCAAGAATCTTAAAGCTGAGAGCATTAAAGTACTGCTAACATTCATTTTTAGGGTTTTAAAGTTACAGAGAAAAAGAAGTCTATGGTGTATTTTGGTAAAGTGATAACACAGTAATGAGAAATAGTTGGTGTGGCTTCTACTGCTTCGGCTTCTGCTAGTATTTTCAACTTTTAATACCAAATTTGTATCATGGGTATAATTTATGAAGTGGGTTCTAATGGTGGTGGTGGTGATGGCGGTGTTGGGGTGGGAGAATGGTGGTGACTAGAAAGGAGTGGAGAGAGGTTAGGGAAGAAAGGTTTAATTGGTACGTGAAAATGGTGGTTTTGGATGAAAAAATGATGGTAATCGGAAAGGGTTAGAAAGAAGTTGAGGAAGAATGGTTTAATTGAGGTTAATTGCTAACTTAGGTTAGAATAATAAATTAATTGAAAGTCAAAGGTGAATCACCTTGGTCAACGGTCATTTAGTAAGTCATCAGGTGAAGTGGCTGTATCGACGTCGTATTTGGTAATTTGAAGGCTGTTGTTTGTAAAAAAAAAACTTCAAGGCTGTTTATTTTAAAATGACTAAACTTCAATGCTTTAGTTTTATATATATATATATATATATATATATATATATATATATATTGTTGGTGAATATATTGATCTGATATTATATGATAGTTATGTGATTTCAGCTTGGCACAGTGTATTTTTGGCTATATGCTTACAACATAGTGAGGATCTCCTCAAAGGAAGTACTAAGAGATGCATGTAATAATAGTAAAACAGTTTCATCAGAAGCAGAAGCAAAAGCAGACAGTCCCTTACATTCATCGGATCATCATTCTCTTGAAGCTCCAAGCGTCTCCAACTCTTTATCTGAATCACAGGTAAAACTAATCTAAAGGTATATATCATCTAAAATCCATTTTGATATGATGTAAGTGATGATGAATGGTTAGCAGATAAAAAAATCAGGAAGGTTAAAGCAAGGGTTACGAAAAATATCAAAAGAGTTGAATCTAAAGGCAGTGCTGGCACCTTCTACAATAGGAGCGGTAAATAATACTCCTATTACCTATTTGTATCTTTCAAGGAACCAACTCAACCAGAAGCTTAAACTAATGGTTGAGGCTTTAGAATATGTTATATACTCTAACACGCCCCATCACATGAGAGCCTTTTGGGCTAAAAATGTGGATGCAACACAGGTCCTCCTCAAACCTAGTGCTAAATTTTCCACTTTAAATGAGAGGTGGTTGATATTCGAACTCGTGACCTCTTGTCACGTTTGCTCTGATACCATGTCAAGCAACCAACTCAACTAGAAGCTTAAGCTAATGGTTGAGGCCCGAGAATATATTATATACTTTAACACACCCTCTCGCATGATAGCCTTTATTAGGATAAAAATGTGAATGCAACACAAGTCCTTCTTATATCTAGTGTTAAATATTCAACTTTAAATGAGGGATGGTTGAGATTCGAACCCGTGATCTCTTGTCACTTTTGCTCTGATACCCTCAAGCAAAGAACTCAACTAGAAACTTAAACTAATAGTTGAGACTCCAGAATATGTTATATACTCTAACAGTATCAAAAGAGTTGAAATAATTAATGATGGATGTTAATCAATTTGTAGATTGTTGGATTTATTATTGGGATGATTACTCCTCTTCGAAAGCTTGTGATGGACAAGAATGCTCCTCTCCACGTTGTAGGAGACACTAGCTTCATGATTGGGTAAGCTTAGTTTTAATTATAAATCTTGATTCCTTCTCCTAGGCGCAAACTACAAACTAATCATATATAATTGATTCAACATCACAGAGATGCATCAATCCCATGTTCAACCATAATCCTGGGTGCCAACCTCCTTAGAGGTATTGACTATTGAGTATCATCCACATCCATTCGTATAAGCTTAAATAAATAAGTCTTAGATTGTTAAAAATGATTCATGTAAAATTCAGGTATAAAAGGATCAGGAATAAAAGCAACAACAATTATAGGAGTGGTAGCAGTTCGGTCCATATTGCTTCCTCTGTTAGGCATTCTAATCGTTAAAGCTGCAATTATAGCGGGTTTTGTACAATCTCATGATACTTTCTTTCAGTTTGTTCTTCTTCTTCAATTTGCCCTCCCCCCAGCAATGACTCTTGGTATACCATACACTCTTATTTATTATTTTGGGAAATTTCAAGGGCTAACCCTGAGGTTTTGGTTTTAGGTTTTTCATGTGGTAACCAAAATTTTAAAAAAATCTACATGGTAATCCTAAGGTTTACCAAATTGTTCCACTGTAACCTTTTTCGCACATAAAGCATAAGCAAACATAAATTTTGAAGCTTCAAGGTTGTTGTACACCTACTTATGTGATTCATCATTTCAAATATCATCAGTCTCAACCTTTTCCCTCAAAATAAACTCTACCTATACCATCTTTGGAATTTGGAGAAAACATATGATTTGGATGAAATATGATAAAGTTAGGGTTTATGTTTTGAGAGAAAAGGTTGAAATTGATGGCATTTCGAATGGTGAGTCGCATATATAGGCGTACAACAGTCTTAAAACTTCAAAATTAACATTTGCTAACGTTTTATGTGCAAAACATGTCATGATAGAACAATTTGGTAAACCTCAGGGTTACCGCGTGGATTTTTTTATAAGTTTTTGTTACCACGTGAAAAACCCGAAACCTTAGAATTACCACGTGGAATTTCCCTATTATTTTTATTATTATAATTAATAATATTAATTAAGTGTAGCTAATAATAATAATAATTACAACAGGAACGGTGACAGAGCTATTTGGAGTTGGACAGAAGGAATGTTCAGTGATTCTACTTTGGACTAATGTTTTGTCACCCATATCTCTCACTCTTTGGAGCACCTTCTTCCTCTGGCTTTTATCTTAACCCTTTTTATCTAATTACTAGAGAATTTATTGTAAACTGATCAATTACACTAAACTACCTCTAATAGCATAGCTTCCAAGTCCTTAGTTTTATTTTCTTTTTTGTATCATGCGTATGTTGCTATTCAAATGCAGGCTAGATCTAACATTTTGAGTGATTCTCGTATGTAGCATAACATCTCTTAATTTTGTTGAATCATCAACATTTTTTAGTTGTCATTTTCACAACTTAAAAACATTTTTAGAAGATTGATTTCGTACATTCTTTCGATTATTTTTAGTATACTGATTCAACGTAGTACGAGAATCTTATATTTGCCCAATTTGTGATTGCGTTTGGATATAACATAAGATAATAGATTTACTTTGCGTATCAAAGAAGCAAATTTAAATCCCACTTTAAAATACTATCATTATCTTCACTTTGAAGTATAAATTAGCACTACAAAAAAAATACCAGATGGGTACGGCACCATTTCGAAGCCAATCCGAAGTCATCTCCTATTTGGCGACGGAATGGCTACTGATAGCATGCGTAGCGAAAATAGGCGTAGCCATAGCAAAAATTCGTAGCCATTCCGAAGCCATTTATTGCGTCTAAATTACTAACCGTCGCCATATTCATTGCATAGCATCCAAATATTATTACTAATTATTTATTAGTAATATTTTAATATTATTAATTTATTAATTATTAGTATTTTAATATTAATTAACACAAATTAAATTTATAATTTAAATTTTTTTGAAAGGAGTTTTTAGTTTAGATT
Source organism: Amaranthus cruentus (assembly GCA_019425755.1). Taxonomy (NCBI): domain Eukaryota; kingdom Viridiplantae; phylum Streptophyta; class Magnoliopsida; order Caryophyllales; family Amaranthaceae; genus Amaranthus; species Amaranthus cruentus. The sequence goes on from CM033453.1 coordinate 1,719,500, forward strand.
TTAAGTTTTATTTTATTTAAAATAACAATAAATAAATAAAAACACACAAAACAAAAATAACAAATAAAATATATACGACAATAAATATAATAAACTAATTATATTTTTTTTTCGATTTCAAACAATATAGAAAATATTCACAAATATATACATTACAAAAGTTCAAAAATAATTAAACTTAATTAGAAATTGTTTTGATGAAATATTCAACTACATATATCATCTAATACTGCTGCTATTTCCTCCACCACGTCGTATACGAGATCTACCTGAACCGCCTAAAGCACGTGTGTTATGAGATCCATGAGAACCACCAGGGCTTCCACCATGAACCCCCGAACCACCCGCTTCACTCGCACGGCTAGATTCTCCAGCAAGCTGAGATTCTAGTCGTCTAATGGCCTCTTGCATTAATGTTAATTGAGTTCGCATATCTCGCAGCACATTAGCACTAGGGTTGTTCTCGGTCATTTGAACATTTATGTACGTTCTAAACTCATTAGTGGCGGAATGGAGCTCATCAAGTTCTCTCCTTAGGTAAGATTGAGGAGTATGGAAAATAGAGCGTTCATGATAGAAAACCTCATCAGCAGACCTTAGACCATACACCCTAGACGAAGTATTTTTCTTTTTGGCAACTAAGTCAACCGCCTTTAGGTAATTTTTATTGATATCCGACGTCTTACCCTTACTAAGATCCTCATCATTAAGGTCGTTGTACATTTTCTGCCAAAACAAAAAAGAGAAATGTTAAAAAGTATAATATTAACTATGAATAATATTAGGAAAATTTGCTCAAAATAATCCCAACTATCACCCGTTGGCCAAAATAATCCCAACTATCAATTATTTTTTAATAATCCCAACTATTGTCATAATTTGTTGAAAACATACCCACTCCCTTGTTACCGGCTGAAACATGTAACTTTTTCACTTTTTTTCTTTTCTTTTTTACTTAAATGTTCAAAATAACCCTTCCCCTTCATCTATTAATCAAAAAAGAAAGAAAAAAGTAGAAAAGTTACATGTTGTGGCCAGTTAAAAAGGAGGTGAGTATGTTTTCAACAAATTATGAGAATAGTTGGGATTATTAAAAAATAATTGATAGTTGGGATTATTTTTGGCCAACAGGTGATAGTTGGGATTATTTTGAGCCAATTTTCCATAATATTATGTTGAAATTTATAACTTACATCGATTTGTTTGTCGATATCAGTGACAAGCAACCGCTCACCCCTATCCCCTCGCACACCCTTAGTGCGAACTAACATGCTATGTGGAGTTAAATCCACATCTCCAGACAATCCACCACCACGATAAATGGGAAGTGGTCTAGCATCGGGGTCGCTCCGATGTCTGTTAACCTTTGCTTGATCGCTTAAGGTTTTAAAGTCCTCAGATTCAAAAGTATTTATCCATGCACTCCAAACATTTGAGGGAATGTTGGGAGTGAACTCCATCTCATGTTCCCCTTGCTCATCCTGTTCTTCTTGCTCCTCTTTTTCTTGCCTCTCTTTCTCTTGTTGCTCTTTAAATTTTTTATATTTAGAGCGCAGTTTGGTCATTTTATCACGATACGTTGAGCGCAACGTGAGTTCCAAGCATGTTTGACATCCACTTCAATGCGAGGGTCCCATTTGTAGAATTTCTATAAAAATAGCAAACTCAACTCAAAAACACATTACATAAATCAGATAATCAAACAATAATTAAAAATATGGATATGTACCTTGAATTCGTTCCAATAAAATTCCTTAACACCATCACTTATTTTACTCCAAGTGGTGCCATGAGGATCTAAGGAAAGCTTAAAAGTTTTTCCTATATTGGCAGAGACTCCCTGCTTTGGATTTTTCTCTTTGGACGAATCAAAACTAAAAGGATAAATTATTAGTAAATATAAATATAATAAAATATTTTACAAATTTTCTTTTAAATGTAACTTACGCTTTTTTTATTGGGAGCCATGGAAGTAGTGGTCTAGGATCAGAAGGATCATCCCATGATGGGCGCGATTGAGTACATGTTTGTGGTTGTGGTTGTAGTTGTTCATCCGTTCTATTGTCTCCAACATTATTATTGTCCTCAAGTAACTCAACATTATTATTGTCCTGCCTCCTGAACACCAGGTATAAAATTAACTCTATCTCTCCTAAACGGATGACGGTCAGGCAAAAACATTCGATGACAATCGAACCAACACATCTTTCTACTGTTTTTCAGATAAAATGACTTAGAATCAGTACCACAATAAGGACATGAATTTTTGCCGTGTGTACTCCAACCCGATAACATCGAATATGCAGGAAAGTCGCTGATTGTCCACATCAAAGCATCTCTAAGACAAAAGTTACTCCTTGTGGACACATCATAAGTAACAATTCCATCCCTCCAAAGCGTCTTAAGCTCTTCGATTAAGGGTTGTAGGTAAATATCGATGTTTTACTTTGGATTTTCAGGGCCAGGAGCAATCACTGTTAGGAACATGTAAGGTGTTTTCATGCACATCCACGGAGGGAGGTTGTAAAGTGTCAAAATCATAGGCCATGAAGAGTATTGTCGTCCCGAGTTCCCGAATAGGTTGAAGTCGTCCGTACATAGACCGAGCCTCACATTTCTCGTCTCAGCGACAAATTCTGGATGTTTGACGTTAAAAATGATCCACGCCTCTAAGTCTGATGGGTGGCACATCTCCCCCTCTTCTCTGTATTGCTCATGGTGCCATCTCATTTCACCAGCTGTAACCTTTGAGGCGAACAATCTTTGTAAACTTGGACCTATGGGAAGGTAAAAAAATTGTTTTCTAGGGATACGTCAATTCCCTTCATCATCCTTAACAAACCTTGTTGTCCCACATACCTTGCATCGTTTTAAATTCACAGTGACCCCAATAGATCATGCATCCTTTAATACAACAATCAATCCTTTCCGCCGATAATCCGAGCGTCGTTATCTGCTTCTTTGTGTCGTAAAACCCAGTTGTCATCAAGTTTGGTTGCGGTAAAGCCTCCCGCAGAATAGCACAAAATTCATCGTACAATCTTTCAGGACAATGATAATCAGTCTTCAAGTTCATCATTCGCCCAATCATTGACATTTGAGAATAGGTTACACATCCGGGATAAAGTGGATTGTTGGCAGCCCTTAACATTTCGAAAAATTATTTTGCCTAAGGGTTCGGTTCTTAATTCGAATAAGTCTACAGGTGATTGTTCCTCAGATGGCAAATCATTTTGAGGACTATCGTGTTGAGGAAAAAAGTTGTGGTATGTTTCTGGTAATGCACTTGCAGCAGCATCGTGCACCATACGCGTGTATGGATTTTCCTCAAGGTTTCTCACAAGGGAAGTATACTGCTGCTGACTGTTGTTCCTCACAAACAAACGCATTACTACAACCCTCTCCAGCGAGTATATCATAATGGTACCTCCAATCGTAATAATCTCCAACGAACCCCTTTCGCAAAAGATGATTTCTCACTTCATTCAGTTTTTTAAAATTAATGTTTTTACATTTAACACAAGGACATCTAATTTCCAACCTTTGACTTTTACTGATTGCGAAATTCAGAAAAACTTCAACCCCTCGCAAGAATTTTATATTATATGCCCTATCATCAAATTGTCTGTTATACATCCAACTTCTATTGTATAAAAAATATTCATCATCATCCGCCATTATAACAAATAACCTATGATAAGCAATAAATATTATTGAATAAATTTAAACTATATTTATGTATCTAAGTAGGAAAACAAAAACAAAAATCAATTAAAAAAAATAGGAAAATAAATTAAATTTGAACAATAATAAACATGATAAATTAAAGTAATTAAGGAGTAAAAAACCTACCTGCAATTGTCTGGTTATTATTTTTCAAATCAACAAAAAGAAAAAAAATTTGTGGAAATAGAATTTTTTGTGAACCGAAACTAAAATGATGAAATACTTCGAATACAAAATCAAATGGATGCATTGCAATTTATGAACCACCAACGGTCATTTTATGATTTTTGAATTTACAATTCAATTGCGACAGATAAAATCAGTAGCCAACTGATGGCTACGGCATGGCTTCGGATTGCATGCGTAGCAAAAGGATGGCTACGGAATGGCTACGAAATTGCCCCGTAGCCAAGCATGGCGACTAATATATTCCGTAGCCATCCCGTAGCCATGCTTCGCTACGGATGGTAGCCATCTCGATTTATTTTTGTAGTAGGAGTTAAAATTACAAAATGAAAAGTCTTTTCTTTAAATTTCCACCTTTAATTTCTACATTTCTACCTTAGACAAGTAAGTAATTTATTCAAAACATACTAATTATTCTTTTTTATGTCGCGTCATTTGATATCTAAAACATTAGCAAGACATTTAAAAACAACCCCAAATTAAGATGTAAATATTTGTAAGTAGGGAGTTCAATAAATAAGATCATTATTTTGGAGCGCTTAGTAACCACAAATGATATAACTACAACTTGATCCCGTGTCTGTAAGGGCACTAAAATTTTGTAAAAATTTATAGTTTGTAAGATTTCAGCCTAAGACCTTTTTTATTGAAGCCTTTACGAGGAAATTCATGACCAACTGAAAACTAATATCACAATACTCATGTCCAAATATATAAACATTTCAATTCGTAATTTGTAAATTAATATTCGAATACGAAAACTCGTCAAAATAGATTATAAAATATCATTTTTTTAAGTTGAATTGAAAACATTAATTTTTAACATATATATTTATATTTTTATTATATTTTTATTAAATTATTTTTGTTATGATTGTGCTCTCACTAAGTTTAACTCCTGAATCCGCCAAGTAAAGAAATTAGTATAGACAATGAAAACACATTTCAATTGATTTAAAAAAGCAAAGAAAGAGTAAAAGGAGTAAACAAGCTACACCATTAATTCTTGATAGTTGACGGTGGAATGCCCTATTTAATTAAACACAATTCTAAATTCCACAAAACACAATTCTAAATCAATTGAAATGTGTTTTCATAGGCTATACTAAATTACCATATCTAAGAACATGTGCTCTCTTGAGAGACCGTCTTTTATAAAGACGACTCTCAAAAGTCCGGCCCAAATCTATATTTAGAGTTGTAACAATATAAATTTAAAATCGGACTGGGTTTTTAAGAGGCGTCTTTACAAAAGACGGTGTCAAGTAAGAATTTGTGATCTAAGAAATATAATAACTCCACAAAACACGATGACATATATAATGTTGATATTTTTGTTCCATAAGATAAAGTTCTCAATCTATCTATCTAAAAAACAAAAATTTATAACCATTAACCACAAAGATACACTCCATATTAATCGGAAAACCAAAGGAAAAATATATTTTACTTGTTTGCTCTTAGTCTTCCATTAATTTTTATTTCTTCCAAAACAAATCAAAGTCCTAATATATTAAATTTTATAACAATAAAATAGAACCTCTCAAATAAAAATAGCCACATTACAATCCTAAATTTATATGTGTTTATGATCAAAAAAAAAATTATGTGTTTATGATCAAAGAAGAAAAAAATATGATAAGAAATAAAATTGTTAAAATTGATTAAAAAAATAATTTTTTGAATTTTTTTTTTTCATATTTTTGATTCCTAGTGAATTAAAATGGCGCAAAATTCAAGCTCCGCAACAACAAAAGCAATGGAGTCAAGCCCCATTGTATGTTATGCACCAACAATGATAACAACAAATGGGATGTGGCAAGGAGATAATCCCTTAGATTATTCATTACCACTCTTTATATTGCAATTAACATTGGTTGTTATTGTCACTCGTATTCTTGTTTATATCCTCAAACCACTACGTCAACCTCGTGTCATCGCTGAAATCCTTGTAAGTTTTATTTTGAATTTTTAGTTTATTACGTCCAACAAAAGTTAAATCGTCTTGATAATTTGAATCGAACTTGACTTGAAAATGAACGAACTTCAATTTTTTTTCCATCGAATTAATCATATAAATTGACTCGATATGATCTATTCATTAAATAAGAGGTTCGGAATCATTGATTCATTTGTATGTCTAACTCATTGCGGCTAACAAAAGTTGGTCTAGCGTGTAACTTAACTAGAACTTAGTATGAAATAAGTGGGTTCGCTTGTTTTGATAGTATTTTTTTTATCCAAGTAGTCATATGAATAATTGATCGGATATTAATTAAATAGATTAGGTTAATTTTAATATGCTCTAACTAATATTCTATAAATGTCTAAAAAATGTACGTTAACAAAAGTTGACGAGACATGGTAACTTGAACATAGTATGATATAAGTAGGTTTTCTTACTTGGATAATATATTTCGATCCAACTATCCCTATAATTAATTGATTATATATGGTTCATAAATTAAATAGGTTAGGTTAACGTTAACATACTCTAACTAATACTCCCTCCAATTCATATCTATTGTCGTATTTGGTTGGGCACGAATATTAAGAGTGGGATGATGTCCACTAAAAATGTGGTAGTTGGGATATTTTAATTGATTAAATTAATTATAAAGGTGGTAGTTAAGGTATTGTAAGAAGTAAAAGTGGGGGTATTTTGGTCATTACTTGTGTGAACATTGAGTATTTAGGTAAAAAAATCATGACTAAAAATAGAAATGAGACATTTGGGGTGAATTTACCTAATAAGAAAATGAGACAATAGTTGTGAATTGAAGGGAGTATTTTATAACGGTCTAAAAAATGTGTGGGTAAATGACAATATTGGGCAAAAACATTAAAAATCACAAAAAATGGAATTGTAATTGAGGATCGATTCTTACTGCTTATAAGAAGATATAATATAGTTCATACTAGCGAGTTTTGTTTTCAAGCATTCTTCTAAATGTGGTATAAAAAAATGACATTCTCACCGAATTTTAAAAATAAGGGCTCATATGTGAGAGGGAATGTCCCACATATGATCTCACATTTTATCAACTGGCGAGTTATGTTATAAATTCATCCTACTAAATAAGGTTTGTTTGTATTATGTAATCAAACAGGGAGGTATTATATTAGGACCATCAGTCCTAGGAAGAAACAAATCTTTTGCAAACATATTTTTTCCTTTAAGAAGTGTAATGGTGCTAGAAACAATGGCAAACATCGGCTTGTTATACTTCCTATTTTTGGTTGGTGTTGAAATGGATATAGCAGTGATCAAACGAACAGGAAGGAAAGCAATTAGTCTTGCAATTGGAGGAATGATCTTACCCTTTCTCATCGGATGTACATTCTCGATTTTAATGCAACGAAAAGAGGATGATACACCCCACGGAACCTTGGTACTTTTCTTAGGTGTCGCGCTTGCTGTGACCGCCTTCCCTGTTTTAGCTCGAATCTTAGCTGAACTTAAACTTATCAACACTGATATGGGACAAATAGCTATGTCGGCTGCTCTTGTCAACGACATTTGTGCGTGGATTCTTTTGGCCTTGGCAATTGCCTTAGCCGAGACTAATGCCTCTGCTGTCACTTCTCTTTGGGTGATTCTCTCGAGCACAACTTTCGTGTTCGTGTGCATTTTTCTTGTCAGGCCAGCCATAATGTGGATCACCAATCGAACACCTGAGGGTGAGCCGTTTAGTGATTTTTACATATGTTTGATACTCACAGGGGTCATGATCTCGGGTTTTATTACTGATGCTATAGGGACACATTCTGTTTTCGGAGCCTTTGTCTTTGGCCTTATAATCCCGAATGGACCTTTAGGTGTTGTCCTTATAGAAAAGCTAGAAGATTTTGTTTCCGGCCTTCTACTCCCCTTATTTTTTGCTATTAGTGGTCTTAAGACTGATGTTAGACAGGTTGGCGGACTTAATGTATGGGCTAATCTAATGGCTGTTATTGCATTGGCTTGTTCTGGCAAGGTTGCTGGCACGGCTATTGTTTCGTACTTCTATAGCATGACAATCCGTGAAGGAATCACCCTCGGTTTGCTCATGAATACCAAAGGTTTAGTCGAAATGATTATCCTTAATGTCGGAAAGGATCAAAAGGTTAGAAAACTTTTTGACGCATTTGTTACCTCATTACTAACGACTTCTATGATGTTGCAAAGGGTAAAGTTGCATACAGGGGAAAAGTCATAATTTCAAATTAAGGGTGGCCACATAACCAATAAACTAGCAATATATCTTAATTATTAAGTTAAAAATACAATAGGATGCAAGTGTAGGCTAGGAGGTCAGGCCTCTCTCAACCCCTAATGTAGTTTCGCCAATATTTACGTATATCAAACCCTAGAAACACCACTTTAATGGGGGCAATTAATGGTGTTGGGGTAACGAAATGTTATCTTTGTGTGCAACAAAAAAAAACACAAAAATCCAAACTAATTTACCCTTCAAAAAATCTTGATATGCTGAAATCAATTCGTGTTGTTACAGGTTTTAGATGATGCATCATTTTCAATCATGGTGATCTCAGCATTAATAATGACTAGTGTGATAGGTCCCTTGGTCACTTTACTATACAAGCCAGCAAGGAGAAATCTGGCATATAAGAGAAGAACAATACAAAAATCAAAACCAGACGCGGAGCTAAGAATACTTACATGCATCCACACTCCAAGAAATGTGCCTACCATCATAAATCTCCTAGAAGCCAGCTACCCAACCAAAAGATCTCCAATATGTGTGTACGTGCTACATCTAGTAGAATTAACAGGTCGGGCATCAGCAATGCTCATAGTCCATCATAGCCGAAAGTCAGGCCAATCCGCTCTTAGCAGAACACAAGCACAATCAGACCATATCATCAATGCTTTTGAGAATTACGAGCAACATGCTCAAACTGGGTCAGTCTCAATTCATCCATTGACAGCAATTTCCCCCTACTCCACAATGCACGAAGATATTTGTCACTTGGCAGAGGAAAAACGAGTAGCACTTATAATCATTCCGTTCCATAAGCAACAAACAGTGGATGGAGGTATGGAATCGACAAATCCAGCCTTCCGAATGATAAACCAGAATTTATTAGCCAATTCCCCTTGCTCAGTTGGAATCCTTGTCGACAGAGGGCTAAGTGGATCGACCCGTTTGGCAGCAAACCAAGTGTCTCACGACATAGCAGTCTTATTCTTCGGTGGCCCTGATGACAGGGAAGCACTTGCATATGCATTGAGGATGTCGGAACATCCAACCATAACCCTTACTGTGTTACACTGTAGGAATATACGGGATATTTGCATATTGTATTTACCTCTTTTAGTTTAGGCTGATTTTATTATTATTCTTAGATTATTCTCCTACCATATTTAGGAGATTAGTTTGTATATTTAATGGCTGTAATTCTCATCAGTTTAATAGAATTTTCATACAATTAAACACTAAACACTCTCATTCCGCAATTATCTTTGTCTTCATGGTATCAGAGCCAACGGTGTTTTCCGGGACCGGCAACACGTCGTGACTCATCATTTACCCTTAAACCAAACTAAACCAAACACAAACCTGCAAACTGTCCCAAATGGACGAAAACCAATCTATTTCAAACCCAAACCAGCAATTGATGACACTTGAACAAATGGAGCAAATGTTCAAGCTGTTCGAAAAAATGCAAAAACCAGTAGCCCAAACGGAGACTGTCTCACCGGATTTAAAGGTGGCCGAAAAGTTGAATCATCATAATTATACGAGCTGGTGCAAAATGATGCACATAGCCTTGGACTGCCGGGGTCGTCTCAATCACATCATCGACGAACCCCCGAGTCCCACCGAACCTGAATACAAGATCTGGAAACAAAAGGACTCAATAGTCCTCTCATGGATTATCTCAAACATTGATAAAGAACTTATCAATCATTTTCTTGATTACTCAATAGCACGAGATTTATGGAAGGGGATTGAGACTCTCTTAAGTGGTGGGAGAGATGAATTACAAGTTTTTGATTTAAACTGTCAAGCTAATAGTCTCAAACAGAAAAATGACACTCTTGAGGATTATTATGGTAAATTGATTACCATTTGGAAGGAGATGGACCGTAGGCAACCTAACCCGATGGTACATGCGGAGGACATCACGATTTTCGGCCAATACCTTCAAAAACAACGTCTTTTTCAATTCCTCGCCGGAATCGATGAGACATTTGACAAGGAGAAAAGAGATTTATTAAACATGGACCCCCCTACCAACGGTTGAAATGGCCTACTCAAACATTCGAAGAGAAATTTCGAGACGTGGGATAATGACCCACGTTTCATCATTGGGTAAAACACCCTCAGAAATTGGAAGTGGGTTGGTGGCTCACCGGTCGGCATTACCCTCATTCCGGCATGAAAAAGAGGACAAATCTCACCTGAGATGCACACACTGTGGTGGAACCCGTCACACAAAAGACGGGTGTTTCAAGTTGATTGGTTTCCCGGACTGGTGGGAGGACCGCCGGCAAAAAGCCGCCACCAAGGCCCCGATGAACAGGACCGGCGGCAAGGCTAATATGGCCACTGGAGTCTCACACCAACAGGGCACCTCAGAACATCATGCAACCCACTCCTCAAAGCTCCAAACCGGTGAAAATGGCGAAACAGTGAATGGTATGGAGGACAAGGAAGGTGACGGCCCAGGAGAGAGAAAGGGAAGGGATGGGACAAATGAAAACTTTCCTTTTTCATCCTTTTATACTCCCACAAATACTCACATAAAAACCCTAGGCCATTCCCTTAACAAATCAGAACATTCCCTTACCCATTCTCACCCAAACCCACGGCCCAATATGCATCAAGCCCACGTTGGGCTTTTATGCACCAAACCCTTATCTACCCAGTGGATTTTTGATTGTGGGGCCACCGATACTATGACTTTCGACCCTCACGATCTCTTATCTACTAATACCCAAACACATACCCACATTCAAACTGCCAATGGGGAATTAGTGAGTGTTGATAAATCTGGGCCTGTCCATGTTACCTCTTCCTTGAATTTGAAGAACTGTCTTTTAATTCCGAGTCTTTCTCATAAATTACTTTCTATTAGTCAGCTTACTCGTGAATTAAATTGTACTGTGCTTATGTCCTCTTCTGATTGTATTGTGCAGGATGCTCAGACCGGGAGGATCATTGGGCGTGGTACTGAACGAGATGGCTTATATTATGTGGATGAAGCGACTCGCCAGGGTCACACTTCACTTGCTCAACGGTCTCCTGATCATCAGTTATGGACGTGGCATAGACGTCTTGGACATCCATCCTTAGGGTATCTAAAGCGTCTTTTTCCATCTTTTAGTAGCTGTAATGTACCTTTGGACTGTGAAGCGTGTATTTTGTCTAAGAGTCACAAACAATCTTATTATCCTAGTAGTACTCATAGCAGCAAACCTTTTTGTTTGATACATTCTGATGTGTGGGGCCCAGCTCCGGAGTTCAATAAACAGCATTTTTCATATTTTATCTCCTTTATTGATGATTGTACGAGAATGTGTTGGGTGTATTTCTTAAAGCACAAATCTGAGGTTTTTGATGTGTTCTCTAAATTTTATCATATGATTGGTAATCAATTTGAAGTCTCACCTAAAATTATTCGATCTGATAATGGGGGGGAATATATAAACCACCAAATGAAACATTTTTTTGATTCCCATGGTATTCTCCATCAAACTTCTTGTCCTTATTCACCACAACAAAATGGGGTCGCTGAAAGGAAAAATCGCACCCTCCTTGAGATTAGTAGAGCCCTCATGTTTGAAGCCCATGTTCCCTCATATTATTGGCCTGAAGCCATTTCATCTGCCACTTATCTTACCAACAGACTACCTTCCAAAATCCTAAAATTCAAAACTCCCCTTGAAACCCTCCATACATACTTTCCTACCATCAGTTTCCATTCTCTTCCCCCTCGTGTTTTTGGGTGTGTTGTTTATGTTCATCTCCCTAAACCTGTGAGACACAAACTTGAACCTCGTGCTGTTAAGTGTATCTTTGTGGGCTATGGTGTACATCAGAAAGGTTATCCGCTCGATCCCTCTCGAATAAACTTTTACTACTATGGATTGACTTCTTGAGTCTTCAGTATTTCTACTCCCCGCTCGCCTCGGGGAGACTACTAGTGATGACTTCATGGGTCTCTATTCAGATTGATGATCTAGACCACCAAGAGCAAGTAGACAATCCCACAGATGTTGCTTCTGAAACTATTATTATCCAGTCTCCTCAGGCTACACCTGTCCTGTCTGATGCATCACAGGGTGGAGTAGTGGAGAATGAATCTCAGGAGGTTGTGAATGAACCGGTTATAAATGAGATAACTAACAATGAATCTGTTGCTATTGAGAATTCTTGCGTGTATGAGCGCCCAAGGAGAACTCGAGGAGTTCCTCCAAAGAGATATGACCGAGTATGAGTCACGAGATCGAAATATCCTATCATTCAAAGAGATGGTGGTACCCTAGCCCGACGCAAGGGCTTTCCAAACAAACCTATATTCCAGCTCTATTCCCCGAAATGCTAGTGAAGCTTTACTTGATCCAAAGTGGCAAAAGCTATGGAGGATGAGATCTGCTCTTAAGAAGAATAGCACTTGGGAGAAGTGCGACTTCCTAAAGGAAAGAAAACTGAGGTTGCAAGTGGGTGTTTACTATAAAGTATCATGCAAATGGGTCGATTGAACGATACAAAGCACGCTTGTAGCAAAGGGATACACCGACCTATGGTATTGATTACTCAGAGACCTTCTCTCCAGTAGCAAAGATTGATACAATAAGGGTTCTCTTCTCCATTGCTGCTAATAAAGACTGGCCATTGTACCAGTTTGATGTAAAAAATGCTTTTCTACATGGGGAGATTGAAGAGGAAGTTTACATGCAAGCTCCACCAGGTTTTTCAGAGGAGTTTAACGAAGGGGAAGGATGCAAACTTAAGAGGGCTCTGTATGGCTTGAAACAGTCCCCAAGAGCATGGTTCGGAAGGTTTACAGCTGCTATGAAAAAGTTTGGCTACACACAAAGTCATTCTGATCACACCCTGTTCCTTAAGAAGGTAAATAATAAGATGACTTGTCTGATTATCTATGTTGATGATATGGTGATTACTGGAGATAACGAAGAAGAGATCAGGGATCTAAAGGCAAAACTCTTTAGGGAGTTTGAGATGAAAGACTTGGGGAATTTGAAATACTTCTTGGGAATAGAAGTCTACAGATCAAAGAAAGGGATTTTTATCAATCAGAAGAAATATATCCTAGACCTACTTGCAGAGGTCGGAATGCTTGATTGTAAACCTGCTGATACACCCATGGTTGTGAATCATAAACTCCAAACTTTACCTGAAGGAGAACCAGCAGATAGGGAAACATATCAAAAGTTAGTGGGGAAACTGATCTACTTAGCTCACACAAGGCCTGACATAGCCTATGCAGTTGGAGTTGTAAGCCGCTTCATGCACTCACCACAGATACCTCACATGGAAGCTGTTACTAGAATCTTGAGATACTTAAAGGGCACTCATGACAAAGGAGTGTTCTATGGGAAGAATGGACATCTTGATTTGGTTGCATATACAGATGCAGATTGGGCTGGTGATATTGGCAGTAGAAAATCAACATCTGGATACTTTACTCTCATAGGGGGAAATCTGGTTACTTGGAGAAGCAAGAAACAAAAGGTGGTGGCCTTATCAAGTGCTGAAGCTGAGTTTAGAGGTGTTGCTAAGGGAATAACAGAGGTCTTGTGGTTAAGGAGACTCATGGGAGAACTGAACTTCCATTCATCAGAAGCTTGTACCTTGTATTGTGATAATAAATCAGCCATTGATATATCAGAAAATCCAGTTCAGCACGACAGAACCAAGCATGTGGAAATTGATAGACATTTCATAAAAGAGAAGTTGGAAAACAAGATCATTCGAATCCCACATCTAAAATCTGAAGATCAGCTTGCCGATATCCTCACTAAAGCGGTTGCAGCAGAAGTCTTTGAGATGACTTTATCCAAGTTAGGCATTGGAAATCCCATGACCTAACTTGAGGGGGAGTGTAGGAATATACGGGATATTTGCATATTGTATTTACCTCTTTTAGTTTAGGCTGATTTTATTATTATTCTTAGATTATTCTCCTACCATATTTAGGAGATTAGTTTGTATATTTAATGGCTGTAATTCTCATCAGTTTAATAGAATTTTCATACAATTAAACACTAAACACTCTCATTCCGCAATTATCTTTGTCTTCACACTTCATACCAAGTGATAATGCTACAAGAACAAATTCGGTTGAGCCAAGTCGTGAGCCAGGGGATCCGAGAGTGCTAACTGTGATAACCGATGCAGAACAAGAGAAGCAACTAGACGAGGAGTACATTAACACTTTCAAAACAAAGATCGCTAGCCACAACTCACTTACATACTCAGAAAGGATTGTAAACAATGGAGAGGAAACGGTGGCGTCCATACGAGCAATCGATAGTGTCTATGATCTTTACATAGTTGGAAGAGGACAGGCCGTGATATCACCACTTACAGCCGGTCTAACAGACTGGAGTGAATGTCCTGAACTAGGAGCAATAGGTGACATGTTAGCATCATCAGATTTTGCAGCAACAAGTTCTGTGCTAGTAGTGCAACAATATGTTGGCTTAGGGCCACAACACGAGTCTTTACCGACTCCCGACACTCCTACATCTCCATATGACTTTGACGAAAATGCTCATATTAGCCAACAACAACCACCAGTAAAGCTTTAATTCCAAAATTTTGAGTTGATTACATGAACCAATAGATCAATTTTAGTGCTTGTCTACATAAACTTTTTCAAATCTGACAAGAAGATATGAAATCATTTGATTTTGTCTTTTTCTAGAAAATATGTGAAGTTTAATATTTTTGTTTTTTTTACAAAAGTAGTTTCATGATTTCATTTTATGTCTTCAATTCTCACAACTTCATTTATGGCTCAATGTTTGTCTAAGAACTACTAGCATATCATCTTAAACTAAACATGATATTTACAAACTCTTGAGACTTAAATTTAGAGGGGCTAAAAGAGTAATACCATGTGAAATGTTATGTTATATGTATTCCTTCTACCAATGATTCAAAAGCGACTATAGAATAATCTAGGATATTAGTATTAGTATTATAAGGTGGGTTGAACAGTTTTTCATGCACTGAACCAACTCAAGTGCCACTTTTTTGTGTTATATGTTACACATTCATGACCCTAGTCATGACCTAGACAGACCTAAACCTAGATTCTTGCTCAAACAAATGTTTGCATTTTTTCATGTCAAGACATTTGCGGCCTGTTTGGTTAGTGGTACTAAATGGTGGTAATGGGAATGATTGATAGTTTAAAATTTCATCAAAGTTCCATATCATTCCAATGGTAATGAAACTTTGATCAAAAAAAAGTTTTTTTGTTCACAAATTTTCATTACACGTAATACCACCTCCAAATGATAATGCATTGGAATGAAGAAAATGAGATGGTTGGAGTTAGACAAGCATGTCCATCAAGGTAGCCAATATTTTTTTCAACTAAAATTAACTTTTTTTTCATTCCTATTACCACCATTTATTACTACCCACCAAACGGACCGTTAAGGTCACTCTAATATAATTGTAAGTTTCCAATAAGATCTTAGTATCAGCTAAAATTAACCTTCATAAAAGGAGCATAAACTTGTACTAATGACCAACCTTTTTATCCAAATTCTACCCATGATCTAGGCCTAATAGCTATTGTCCTCCACACTGTCTTCAAAGCAGACTCGATAATTACAGAAGTTAAATTTATGATTTTTTTTTGAAGGGTGGGAAAAAAAGACTTGAGTTCTTTTTTATTTTATTTTTGAAATTCAAGGGTAGATAAGAGAATAGGTGACTAGGAGAAAATTAATCATATCAATAGTTGTTGAAAACTGAACACTTATCATAACAATAAAAGAGAAAGAAACTAACACATGATCCTCCAAAAAAAAGAGCCCACAAACCAAAATAACACATGATCCTCCAAAAAAAAGTTGAGTTCTTAAAGGTTATAATCCTTTTTTTTATAAAAACCCCAATAAAAATTGGATTGTGTAATATGCAATACTTCAAGATTTATTGTTAACCAAATTGGTTCAAGACATATGCAAATGTAATGATAAATTTTCACTAATTAAATACAACAACATAAACCATAATACCTCAAAATTACATTTTTTAAACAACTTTAACCAACAAAACTTATTAATAAACAACTTAACAATATCATCTACCACATAACACCCATCACCAGTTAAGAATTAAGATAACGGAAAAGTAATTTATGAAAAAGATACGCACATAAGCTAATGCAATAGAAAATCCAGGCTGATCCTGAAGATAGGCTAAAAAGGTCGCCACCTATGGCCCAAGCCTATGGTTTACTAAAGAATCCATAGTTATGAATATGAAGTCAAATTTTTTTTAATAAGTATTAAAAGTAATAATAATAAAGTAATAGTAAGTGGCGGAGAAGTGGACATCTTCCTTTTTCTCGTTAACAGTAATCATAAATCAACTTTTTATTTACGAAGAGAAACTTTTATTATTTCCAAAGCGGTTTTATGTATTTTAAAATTCTAAAAAATGCTTCTCTTAATTTCCCAAACCAATTTCCATGGTGCAATTTCATCAATTTAGAGTTCTGTATGTCTATCTCCAGTCTATCTCCTCACAATTGCAATGTAATTTTTTTCTTGAATTTAAATAGATTTGTCTTTCATTTGCAAGTCACATCTTTCACAAGTTATTTGCTTTAATATAATATCTAGAAATTTGAGAACATTCAATTTATTTTTCCTCAAATATTGACCAAAAAGGATCAAAGAAACAAAAATATTGGAGAGCTGGAGTTAGTGGTGTATAGCGGTTAGGACTGAATAAAATTTGGTCTAAACAACAAATTAAATCAAGAAAAATTTCTCAAAATGATCTTGTATTTTCCTGACTTCCCTACAATAGTTTCATCTATTAATCAACCATAATTAATGCAAACTTAGAAGGATTTTTCTTCTAATAAGCCAGATAACCTAATATACTGATATAGGTAAATAAAAAAAACTAGATTAAAATTTTTAAAAAGCTAGAAATAATATCCAAATCAAAAAAATCAATTTCAGTCAGTCTCCTGAAAGACCGTCTTTCTGAGAGATGTCTCTCAGGCCCAATCCATTAAAACTTATTGCCTATATTTACTTAACATTTTTCCTAATGGACCAACCCAATAAGAGTTGATTTTTCAAAGAGACGGTCTCTGACAAGAATGTGTGTTTTTAAAAAAAAACATGCATTTAGCAAATCATGTGGTTATTTGGTAATTTGGGTTTAGGCTCAAAAAAAAACTTTGAAAGTTCAAACTGTTTTACGATTCATCATTAAATGAGAGTATTGGAGATATGAGAAAAAATAAAATTATTCTATGAAAATTTTCTTTGTTTTTATTACAATTCAAAATTTATTTTACAATTTAATAGAAACAATATTTCAAAACATGATACTCCCTTAGTAGCAATGAATTATATATATATATATATATAGGGGAGAGATCCAATGAAAAGGGAGTTGAAAATGACAAGGGTAAGGACTTTACACCCTTGATTTCACTAAAATAAAAAAATCTATGGTCACGATTGAACCAAAAACACATAATTGTAAAAGTTACTATGTTACACAGAATAGTTACTATGACATAAATTTCAATAGTGTTCTTAATTTATAACATAATATCATTTTTTGTATGTATAGTTAGTGATGGCCACGGTCCGGGTTGGGCCGGTTCCGTTCCGATTCCAACCGGTTCTTTGGCGTTCATGAGGCGTTCGGCGGTTCCAATTTCGAATTGGGTGGTGGACCATCGGTTCCGTTCTTATTTTTCCTTTAATTTTAATTAAAAAAATACTATAATAATGCGGGACGTACCTTCGTCGATTACTTGATTATTAGCGAAATTCATTGGTTGTCATCGTTATTAAAATATTTACTAAAAAGAAGGAATAAATAAATTAATAAGAAAGCGAATCAACGATAAAGATCATAAATAAAAAAGGTAAATTCATGGTATTTTATTGATATTTCTTTCCACCATTCTAAAATATTATAATTACTTTGGTGATTTCAAAGTGATGTTTAAGATAATTATCTAATTCTAAATATGAAGCGAGGAGGAGGAAGAAGATGACTAGAAAATTATCATCTCGACTTATTATGTTAGCGATTACGGGATTATAATAATCGGGACGTGCCGAGAGCTAGCACGCCTAGACGTATCGCGACTCGGGTTATATATACTAGAATAATGGTCATAAAGGTCCGCTAAAAGTTTTTTACAATTTCCTACACAATTATGTACATCACTAGGCAGGCGATCTAATGCTTTGGTACTAAATTCCTATTATTTTACTTAGGTTTTCCGTCCTAAAACACGGATCTAAAATTGCAATTCCATAAATATAAGGAAAATTAGTGAAATACGCTTTCCACTTATCCATCATATCTGCAAGAATGGCTTTAAAAAGCGTTACTATCATCATGAGAATGTTTAAGAAGATGATAAAAAACAATAATACATTCACTTATTACTAAGTGAACGTTTGGTTCATAAACATATGAAAAAATCTTAGTTTCGTGGACATATGATAAGTGCAATTATTTGCACTCATCATTAACATATTTGCGCTCATTTTCGATGTTTAGAGGCGGTTTAGGGTTGTTTTATGTGGTTTCACTCCATTTCGGTATTTCATGTCCAATTTGTAGCCAAATGGGTGAATTATGGTACTTTGAGTCATTTTTGTGGGTTTTTGGTGCTAATCATGTTTACAAGGCTCAAAGAACGTATCAATGTATCAATTTTATTAAGCCATGAAGAGTAAAAAAGCAAAAGAGTAGAAAAGTGTTGTTAATGCAAAAGTATTAAGGTGAAATTTGATACATGTCTACTCTTTTGGCTATAACTTTTGATAGGAATATCGTATCAATACAAAGTTTGCGGCATTGGAAACTAGACTTCAAGGGCTTTCCAACGATATATTATATGTCCGATTCCGATAACCGAGCAATAAATGGCGAGCGTTTAAAGTTGATGCAGTTTTTCAGCTCCGGTTCCGGTTCCGGTTCCGGTTCCATAGAACCGTTGGGCCGGGTGAACCGGTCCGGTCCGGGTTCACGGTTCTGGACGGTTCCACTGAACCGGTGGGGCGGGTGAACCGGTCCGGTCCGGGTGAACCGGTCCGCGGTTCTTTGGTCCGATTTTTTCGGTTTTTTCCGGCGGTTCCACGGTTCCGGCAATTTTTCGCGGGTTCGTTCACTGGTTGTTCGGTTGAACTGTCACGAACGTTCCGGTTCCGGTTCCGGTTCCGGTTTCAAGCGGTTCGGGACCGGTTCGGGACCGGGCCAACCCGGACCGTGGCCATCACTATGTATAGTGACAAATCAAAAATCATCCTTCTTATTTTAAAGTCTTTCATATTTGATCCTATATATACATATATATATATATATATATATATATATATATATATATATATATATATATATATATATATATATATATAGTTACAAATAAGAAAGATTTTAAAATAAGAAGGATGAGAAGAATTTTGATTGATTTTTTTTACTATAAATACAAAAAAAGAACATTTTAAAATTTATGTCATAGTAACTTTTCTGTGTAACATAGTTACTTTTACAATTATGTGTTTGTGGCTCAACTGTGACCATAGATTTTTTTATTTTAATGAAATCAAGGGTGTATAATCCTTCTTACCCTTCTTATTTTCAACACTCTTCTCATTGGATCCCTCCTATATATAATAGGAAGGGATTTGAAAATAAGAAGGATAGAAAGGAATTTCATCCATTAGATCTTAGATCAATGGTCCATTTTGCACGAGTTTAAAAACAGAAAAAAAATTGCGATGCTTTCGGTCCATTTTCATATATATATATATATATATATATATATATATATATATAGTATGTATGTATGTATGTATGTATGTATGTATGTATGTATGTATGTATGTATGTATGTATGTATGTATGTATGTATGTATGTATGTATGTATGTATGGTGCATTGCACTATCTAATTGCAACTACAATAAAAATAAGGTAGTTGGCTACTGAATTTTGTTTTGTTCATGTATATCTCTAACTAATGAAATATCTACAATGTAAAATTAATTGCATCAACAGTTTTGATTACATAATAGCTCTTTATGCATAAGAAATAATACAGTCATGTGAAATTTTGGTTGATATATTTAAAAAGTCTAGTTTTTAAATATATAAATTTCATAATTTTTTGTTGAGGCGGATATAAAAATTTATAGTATCAAATTATGTCTTAAATAATGTGTAAAAAGTAATGTTGCAAGTAAATTAGAAGGGAGGAAATATATGGTAAAAAAATAGAAAAAAAATGGTAGGATCATTTTAAAATGTGGAGACAAAGTTCATAGATGATTAAAATGTATGAAAATAAAAGAAAATGTTAAGAGGTATTTTCATTAAAAGAAAGTGGAACAAAAAAGACCATCTAAAAAATAAAGGGAAATTTCACGTGGTAATTATGAGGTTTTGGGTTTTCCACGCGGTAACCAAAACTTTTAAAAAATTAACGCGATAACCTTGAGGTTTACCAAATTGTTCCACTGTCACCCTTTGCACATAAAACGTTATCAAACATTAATTTTGAAGTTTAAAGGCTACCGTGCGCCTATTCATACGACTCACCATTTCAAATTCTATCAGTTTCAACCTTTTCCCCAAAATAACAATTTCAAATCACATTTGAATTTGGGAAAAAAAATATGATTTGAACGAAAGATGGTAAAGTTAGGATTTATGTTTTGGGAAAAAGGTTGAAACTGGAATTTGAAATGGTAAGTCACATAAATTGGCGTACAACACCCTTCAAGCTTCGAAACTAACGTTTGTTAATGTTATATGTGCAAAAAGGTTTCGGTGGAACAATTCGGTAAACCTCAGGATTACCGCGTAGATTTTTTAAAAATTTTGATTACCAAGTGGAAAACCAAAAACCTTAAATTTACCACGTATAATTTCCCAAAAATAAAAGTGATACACTACACACTATACAGAGTTAAAAGGGTTCGAGCCGTTAAGTCCTATCGAGACGGTCGCGTTCATAACCAGGTGAATTTCGAAGTGTGCACACGACGGAGTTTGTATCTAGGGATGACAATTCAGTCCGAATCCGATTCTAGTTCGACTCGATCCGAGGAAAATAATTTGATTCGAGTCCGAGGAAAAAGTCATCCGACTCCTACTCCAAATTTACGATCCGAGTCCGAGTTAGAGATGGGCCGGAGTTGGACCTTATTAAAAATTTGACACTCCGACTCCGAAGGAAATCCGACTTTGAATTTGACTTTTACACCAATATTTTGTTCTTTAACACTCTAGACGTAATTAATACAAGTTCTCTCTCACACTAATTGTAATTTTCGATTTTGAAAAAACACTTGGTATTTTATTTAGATTAATTAATCAGGATACGACAAATCAGATCAATAGAAATAAAATACGCCAAATTAAAATGCGAGAATTTTTTGTTAAATTGTAGTTGTAGGACTATTTCTCTTGCTAAACTTGAATTCAAAGTACATATTTTTTTGTTAAATTGTATTTGAAAAATATATTTTGTTAATTTAGTATACTTTAAAATCATTAATACATGACAACGATACTGTTTGATATAATCCGATTCCGTTGAAGGTCCGAGAGTCTGAATCGGGGCAAACTTAGAATATGCATAATCTGACTCCGACTGGGGGTGGACTGGAAAAAAAAGTCCAACCATTTTTCAGAGTAAAATCGAAATATGTATAATTCGAGCCGAGTTCGGCTTATTGTCATCCTATTTGTATCTCGGAAGCTTCCAATTTATTTGCCGCCTTCACTCAACCGAAATTCTCTTCCTATCACTCCACCCAATATGCCCCAAGGTTTCAAACTTATTGCTTCCAATCCATTATCACCTTCAATTTACCTTAGATTACACAACTTTTATGATTTGATGTTCGTTTTTGTATGATTTCATTGATCTTTTTTATTTTTTTGTAGATTTGCCAGGGTTTTATTTCGACCCAGAAAAAAAGAAATACTTTTCAATAAAGGGTCCAATTCCTGGTACTGTCCGTAAACCAGTTCTTCCTCCTCAGAACCCTATTTCCCTTCCTGCAAAGGTGAGTTTTTCTGATTTGAAAGATACATGATTGTTAGAATCATAATTTAAAATCAGTTTTGGTTGGTGAGTTGTTATACAAGTAAATAAAATTGATCGATTAAATTTTTTGGTATTACATTTTGCTTTTCAAATTTTACCGATTTATTATAATCTTGATTTTAATGGATCTTTAAGATTAATTTTTCGGTATTGCATTTAGGGTTTTCCATATATGATCTTTGGATGTTCATTGTAGGCCTCTCGTAAGTTTAAGAAAGATAGTAGAATTTGCAAGTTGCTTCACTATAAGGAATTATATGGAAGTATTATTGATTGTAGCAATTGGAAGGGTAGCTTCCAAGAGGAATGCAAAAAAAAGTTGGCTTCTGAACCAAAGGTATTTATTTGATTTTTGTTTCTCTATACATATATTTTCTTAATGAAGTTTTTTTTTATTTTCTTATTTTTTTATTTTTGTGGATAAATATAAGGAATGACCATTTTCCAATAGATGGGGGAATCTTTGTACTAATAAGTTTGTCTCACTTTGGATTGGCGCCTTGTCAAGGCATTTGTGTAATTATGATCATATATGGCAACGAACTCAATATCTATGTGTTGTTTTGTGTCAATGTGAAATTTAGAATTTATATTATGGCCACCTCGAGGCTACATACTATCGTAGTCTTCTAGCTACTGATTATAGAATTAAGCTTTGTGTACTTGACTTCACTGAAGATAGCATTGGTTTTAGGCTAATAGCTTTCAAATGAAATTTTATATTGTTTTTTAAGTGGTTAGTAACCTTGCTAAAGAACAATTAATGTTAGTGTTTGTATCACAACTAGTGTAGCTTACAAACCGTGGAAGATTGAGGGATTTTACCTCTTATTCCCATAAAGATATAAAAAGCATTGGGCAAAAATGTGGTATTGGTTGCGGTTGTGGTAACAGTCACAAAATGACTTTCATAGTCAATTGAAATGGTTTTGCACCCAACTTATATTTTTGTCGCAATAAGCTCAAAAGTATGCAGTCTTGAGGTAAACAAAACTTTTCGTAAATCCAAAAAACGTGTTCCACATTATTTGATCTTGGTTGGATATTTGATTTGTAATTTATTTTACATTGGTTGTACAATTAGAATTACTGATTTAGTATACCACTTAAACCTTTTTGTGACTACGCACAGCTCGTGTATGCCATATGTGATTTTGATGAATAACATGTCTTTGCCTAATATTTGTGAAATAACCCTCAATTCTCCTTTTCTTGCCTTAAAGCAATACTCCTTTTCTTGCCTTAAAGCAAAAAAAGTATTAAATATATTTTAAAATTACTTTTGGAACTTTTTAGCAAAATTATTCATCTTGCATACAAAAAGTCTTGCGCGTCTAAAAAAACATCTTTCGCTCCTCGAAAAATATGATCTTTGGCACCTCAGTGTGCATTTCATCTCTTAAAACTAAGGGTATGGTTTCCTTGGATATTCAAAATTTGGTTTGTATTTTGGATCTATATTGTGTTTACTATGTGATTGGATATCATAACAATTAGATATATTATTCGAACAAGATGATAAGTTGTGCTTGGTTAGTGGGTTTTGCTTGAGATTGTGTCATTCTTTTTTGTTTTCTATTTATGATCCCTTGGTTCATCATTTTTCATTGAAGCTTACACATTTGTTTCTTGTCAATTCTATTTTTGATTGAAACAACATCCACTACAGATATGGAAATACCAAGGTGTAGATAAAGATGCTGATTGTTCTTTGGCTCTAATGCATATTGATGTTCAAACACCTGAAGGGCAATGTTCATCAAATTCATTAATAACTGGCGGTAAAAATTGTTGCTTAAGGTATGTTTGGCTTATTCCATATATTTTATGCTTCAAGAAACAGTGTACTAACAACTTTAAGACATTGATTTTGTTCGTTTCTAATGGTAAGCATCAATGATGTCAAATATTTACTAGAGATACATACAAACATTAGAATTAAAAGGATTTACTTGAACTAGAAGTAAGAATGTAAGATTATCGCCTAGTTACCAGAATCGAGAAGCATTTCACCACATTTCGTTTTGGAAACTTCATTCCCTGAATTCCATATTAGCATTTTAATATTATATAACAAGAACCCCTTCATACGAACCTTTAGCTCCCAAAACTCTGAATTAATGTTTGTGTTTCACTTCCTGTTTCTCGTATTTCCTTTGTGGTAACATTGGACTGCCGTTTTGATACGTAGGATCATAGTAGGGTTGTGGTAAAGTTAGATACAAAGAAACTCATTCAAAGTGAGTGTTTCAAGTACCTTGACTCAATATTTTAAACCAATAGAGATATCAATCGAAATATTAAGAATAAGATTTAGTGGAGGTTACTCAAATAGAAAGTTGCGTTGGGAATATTATTCAACCCATTTGTGTCACTGAAATTGAAGGGGAAACTCTATTGTGTTGACATTAGACCAATAATTTGTCGGTCATATTGTTGGATATTATTAGAAGGGATTTATGTAGGAAGATGAGGTAGTTAAGAAGTGCATGTTGATATGGATGTTAGACATACTCTAAAATGGTAGAGCTCGAAAATGGTCTTGGAGTTGCATTTATTGAAGATAAATTGTGAGAAAATTATTTAACTTGTTTTGGTCACGTGTAAAGAAGATAAAAAATGCACCATGAAGATTAAAACTTTGAAAATTTAGAATAGAAAAAGGTAGGTCATAGATGTTGTGAATAATTGATCGTCCCTAACTGTAGGTGCAAGGGGGCCATTACCTTGGTGTCGTTACTATCATGGTTATCAAAATTGCGATCTGGATCGTGGATCGTAGGATCGTAGGATCGTACGATCCTACGACCCAGATCGGTGCCAGCGACTAGAATCGTGCATAGGATCAGAATCAGTCAGGATCGTGCATAGGATCGTTAGGATTGGTCAGGATTAGTGGGATCGGTCAGAATCGTGTAGGATCGTGGGCAGGATCGGTAGGATCAGTCAAAACTACTAATTAAATTTTTTTGCTAGTATCTTTGTTCATTTTTGCTTAGGTTTATTATTATATCCTTGTGTGTATGTGCTCTAAAATATATTATGTGTAGTGTATATCTTCTATATATATTGTCATTTCGTTAAAAATAGGGAAAAAAAACGGCATTAAAAAAGTAAGATATGTATGTATTTTAAAATTAAAGAAAAATCTGAAGAAAATGTATGGATTTTAAGAAAATTAAGGCAAAATAATAAACATACACATAATATAACTTGTTCATTCTGCAAATTTGTAGGATCGTCCGATCCTACGATCCAATCCTACGATCCGATCCCACAAGCTAATTTCGATCCTACGTAGAATCTCGATCCTGACAACCTTGGTTACTATCAAAGTATTGATCACTTTTACCGAATTTTACAAAGATACAAAAGTATAGTGAATCCACATGGAGGAGAGCTTGGTCTTACACTATAACTAGAGACAAAGTTGGGATGTCTTTAGATTTTGTTTGGGTTGTTGTCTTCAATCAAGAAGATTGTTACTCTATTGGATTATATCAATTAAGATAAAACTAGGACAAAGGGAATTTACATACAATACGACATGGTGGTTGAAATGAGCATAGTAATGAATAAAGCTAGCTCTATTATGACACCCCAACTTCTTGGCATTGGTGGTCTAGACAAGCAAAACTAGATAAGAGTATGGGCTTTTGGGCCTTAGAACTCAACTAATCCATAAGTCTCATGAACCTAGCTCATGAATACACAACCAACAAGATGAATATGCAAAGTTTGTAGCAAAGTGTTTTGTTTATTTTCATTCTTCATCTTAAACTCATATTCAGTGTCAGAATGGTGTGGAGTAACAATGGATATTGTCTTCTATCTTTAGTGCTTATTGATTCAAGCCTTTAAGGCTCTGATGATATCGATCAATTGTCTAAAATGTAAGGTTCTAATGGTTGATTTCCTCCTCTTACACCTAGTTTCATGCATTAAACACTACAAAGAGAGTGTAAGCACTGACAAACAAGTATAAAGAATATGAATGAATAATTGCGCAAAATAAATATTATGTACACTATGAACACAATACCACCAATGGCTATGAAACAGTCAAAGAAACTAATCTCACTTTAATTATGAATTTGACGTCTAAATTTTTTAATTAGTGATGGTAGTAATTTGAAAATTTTTCTAGGATGATTAGAAAGTTGTTAATTCATAACATAGCTATGAATCGTAACAAGTAACGTAAACTTTGGAGGTAAAACTTAAAGTTGAGCAACTATCCATACATTTCGGGATATCATAAGACTTACCCAAAAACTTTATTTACCCATGTTGGGAATAAATTAAATATTTCATACATGTACAAGTGATTTTTAAACATGAAATACAAGTTACACGACATGTTACATGTACAACAATTTTTACCCAAACTTTAAACTATCTTAGATAAACTTTAAACAACCCCAACCAAGGAAAGTTAAGTGCATATTAGAGATCCGAAATTATTATTGATTTTTGGATGAACGCAAAATGTTTAGTTGAA
This sequence comes from Amaranthus cruentus, assembly GCA_019425755.1. NCBI lineage: Eukaryota > Viridiplantae > Streptophyta > Magnoliopsida > Caryophyllales > Amaranthaceae > Amaranthus > Amaranthus cruentus. The sequence continues at coordinate 1,746,233 of CM033453.1, forward strand.
GAGTTGGAGTTGAGACTTGCAGGGAAAGGGCCCAGAAGTTGAAACCACTTCTAAAAACTATGAACACAATACCACCAATGGCTATGAAACAGTCAAAGAAACTAATCTCACTTTAATTATGAATTTGACGTCTAAATTTTTTAATTAGTGATGGTAGTAATTTGAAAATTTTTCTAGGATGATTAGAAAGTTGTTAATTCATAACATAGCTATGAATCGTAACAAGTAACGTAAACTTTGGAGGTAAAACTTAAAGTTGAGCAACTATCCATACATTTCGGGATATCATAAGACTTACCCAAAAACTTTATTTACCCATGTTGGGAATAAATTAAATATTTCATACATGTACAAGTGATTTTTAAACATGAAATACAAGTTACACGACATGTTACATGTACAACAATTTTTACCCAAACTTTAAACTATCTTAGATAAACTTTAAACAACCCCAACCAAGGAAAGTTAAGTGCATATTAGAGATTCGAAATTATTATTGATTTTTGGATGAACGCAAAATGTTTAGTTGAAGAGTTGGAGTTGAGACTTGCAGGGAAAGGGCCCAGAAGTTGAAACCACTTCTAAAAACGATTAGGAGCTTACGGAAAGTTAATATAGGCTTAGAGTCGAGGTGTGGAATATGGGGTGTTGTGCAAATTTGATTGTTAATACTTAAGTTTCCAAGAGTTGATATTGCTTGTTGCATGCTTAGTTTTTTTTTTTTTAATCTCTATTTCTACTTATGTTATCTTCTTACTTGTATTAACTTGCTTTCTCTATAGCTGTCGTGGTTTAATATTTAAACTTTGTTTTTAGTCTTTTCGATGTTGGCGATGTTGGGCACTATTTCAATCATGGTGACGTGACAAAAGCAGAGTTTGTATGGCCTAAAAATGATAAGCTAGACTCTTACCCGACAACGAAAGATATTTGGAAATTTAATGGAGCAACATTGGTTTTGCAATCAAGCGTATCTTCAATAAGGATTCCTAGACAAGAATATTTTGGGACAAATAATGACAGTTCAGCTCAGCAATATGCATTGTATCCTTTCCTGATCAAACTAAACGGATTTCATGCCTTACACAATGTGTTTGAGTTTTAGTAATCTATCAATGAAATTATGACACATGATTTATTTTATTTGAAGACTTCTTTGTTTCTTTATATGCTTTTTCACTCTATTCTAATTGAATGGCCAAAATGTTTTGCCTAGGACCTGTTCGGGCCTTATTCTTAGCTAAACTTCATCATGCGATGTTATACTTTTCACAACTTCTGTTACATAACTATTTAAAGCAACTTAAATATTGGCTTCATGACCAGTAAAATAGTGAAAATTGATCGAAAGTAGCATTATTTTTTGTTATATAGTATTTATTTGGCTCAGTTATAAGCATCTAGAAGAAAGTTAAATATGAAGTTAATTTGAGGTAGGGTAGAGGGAGATAATAAATAAGCAGCTTTGTTGGATCATGAGCTTGGAATTGAACTCAGTAGACCTGACCTTGGTTTGGGTTTGTGCTCGAGCAGCTCAAATTTATTTTAGCTATAATTCACAGAAATATGAGATATGGCTTTTTGCAAATATAAAGATACTAAATTAATAGCAGTTTTTAGTTAGATACTACTTATAAGATGTAAAAGAATTTGGCAGGCTACAGTTTGTTACTCGAGCTTCCGCTGAGTTTCAGCTACTACTAGTCAAGCTAAGCCAAGCTCAATTTGGAGGTGTGCGAGCACTTCTCGTAGAATTTTCATCTCATGCTTCTTGTAATGCGAATCATCTTCCAATATACGCTATTTCTGGACTTTTAAGTGGGTTTCTAGTTTTATTGCTTTTTTCATACTGTTGTTGTTTTGTGTCCATTCCACTTTTCTTTGACGTTAGATGACAGGATTTCAACATTGGGGTCAGAGTTATCTGGTGGCGCACTTTATATTCTGAATCTCGGTGAACCTGTGGATCTAAGCTCAAACATGATTGCCCTTAGTCGACTGCACGAGCTTGCTTCACTGGATTGTTCTATTTGGGGGATGGATGTCAGTCACTCTAGTCAAAAGGCTGTCCTTGGTAAGCTCTTGGAATTCTTTTACAGTATGTTATTTGCTTCTCACTCAATTTAGTGTACTCCTTATAATTTATCTAGCACTTGCTTGCAAGTTTTCTATTCTGAATCTCACGTGTGATTCTGGATTGACACTCCATTTAGTGTACTTTACATACAGATGCACTTACATGAATATAAATTTAGGGGTGTAATTGTCGGCTAACCGGTTAGTCGGGTACCTTTTGGAGGCTTGAAAATGTTCAGGGCTTATTAGATTGAATTGATTAACTGACATCTTTAACAAGAAACTCCTATTATGAACAAACAAGAGGCCACAAATGTGAAGCAAAAGTTTCTTTGCATACACATTCTTCAATAATTGATTATTAGCAATCATTGGCAGTAGGTCTTAGAGATATCTGGTTGTCCTTTCAGCGAAATGGCTTGATCATTTGGTTGATTTGACTGAGTTATTTTGTTTCTTGGTTGGTAAAATTGATAATGAAGGTCTATTCCATGGAGATTATTCCTGAAGTTACTGAAGTGAAGGCTTCTTTCTGCTCTTACTCGTGCATAATCATGCTTTGGACTTTGAAGATTGGCAGGATACTTAATGATGTAAATGCTAGAATGATATATGACTCAAGATACTGATATAGTTGACTCTTGATTGAGCGTTGTAAGATTGACCTGAGTGATCCAACAAGAAGGCAACACAGAAGAACGATAAAAAATTATAGAACCAAAAAGAAGTAAAAAGATGGAAATGTATTATTATTGAAAATTGATTAGAACATAAACCTTTGAGTGGTTTCCTAACTCCTAAACAAAACTAATGTCTAAGTTCGTCACATTTTTAACAGAGCACATCACCCCCATTTATACAAGGAAACTATTTAAAACCAACCAAAACAGTCATACATACAAAGTCCAAACTCCCCTTACTTATTACCCCTCTCCTTTCTTCTACTATAAGTATAACGCAAGGGGGAGGAGGCACGTGGGTCATATTAGATACCTCTTCTTTACTGCATCCCATGACTCAACTCAGTTAAAAATAGGAAGCAGTAGCCCAACTCAAGCTGATTTGTTAAAGCATCTTTACACTCGTCATGTTATGTAACACCCGTTATATAACATGTTTTAAAGTTGTCCCGATGTTAAAATCTCGTTGATCGTTATATAACTTATAACAATGCATGAAGTTTCACGGTCAAAATGCCGCGTTGATCGTTATGTAACTTATAACGCTCGTTATTTTACTGTTATAACGATATTTCACTGTTACAATATTATTTGTCTTCCAGTTAAAATTTCATTAATGCCCATTAACTTTAATATTACGATCACTTAAATTATAATTACTCATAATTATAGTTGTTAAACAAAATAATTAACTAATAATTAATTAATTAATTAATTATACACTAAAAGAATCTTAAATATTGCTATTATAATAGCTAGTTGCATATAATAGTAGTTCAACAACAAAAATGCAATTATAAGTTCAAAACCCCTTATGTGATTTTTTTTTTTCAAAACTCACACCGCATCGGCCGCGATTTGCGTTATTTCTCTGTTATAGTCGTTTTCCGCCACACCGCGACTACTTTTGCAAACGCATCCACGACCGCGATTTTTTTTCCATGATGCGTCTACTGATTCACAAAGTCAAACTCAACTGCTCCACCCTACTGTCAGTCGTCAGTTTACTCTTGAGAATATTACCTGAACTAACATCCAATGCTTGACAATACATAGAAATTATGTTGAGTTTGCTATTACATATGCTTGAACTATACCTTACTAAAGCGCACAGAGGTGAAATGAAGGTCAGAAACCTGACACGGTACAGTATTGTGAATGTGAAGTACGATATAAAAGGCAATATTTTCCAAGATGGCACCAAGAACTTGATAGAAATTTCTGAAATTAAGAAGATATGTACTTATTTATTTAAAGTTGCATACTTGCACATGATGTTTGCTACCAAAGGTCAATTAGAAATTACCTCTTTGTTTGTCTTATCACTAACAAGGGTAATGTTGTGTACACCCGACCATTGAACACCACCCTAGGTAGAAGCCACTTAATGGCATTGAGTAAATGGAATGTTGTTGAAAAGATTGGAAACACCGAGGTAGTCAACAAGCAGTATTGGTATGGGAAGGTTCCACCTTGTTTTTGACGCAATCAATGCGCTTGCTGATCCTAAGATAACCGGTTGTTCACATGATAAATGGTTTTCCTAAATCACAATTCAAGAACCATTAAAGTCATAGCTGATTACCGTCCAACTTGGGGACAAAGTTGATGTTTGGGTGACAATTGATGCAATAATTTGGCAAAATGGGGTTAGTATTATAAATTTGCAATAACATAATCCCTTTAGAGAGTAGCTTTTAGAGGATGAGTATTAGTAGGCATGTAGAGATAAAAAGAGGGAAATGTTATAAATAAGGATTGAGTTGAAAAAGAAAGGCATCAGATTGTAGATGAGTTTTGTATTAAGTTTTCTAACTCATTTTGTGAGAGAACAAGCCTCTCAAAAGCTTTTTGTTATCGTCACATTTTATGCTTGTAGTTTATTCTCATCTTCATCTCAAAAGTTTTCTAACTCATCTTCATCTCTTGGTTATCAAATTGGGTGGTACAGATTTAGTTCAGATGTAAGATTCTTAAATTCTAGCAATTTAATATTGATAGCTGAATTCTGATTCAGGCTTTTGGCTTGTCAATATTAATTGTTTCTCCTGTATATCACTATTCGACTAATAAATCTGCATAAAATTGTTTTTGCTAATTGATGTGAATAAATGTTTTTTTTTAATTTTACTTAGAAATTCATTCTTTATGGTTTCTTTAGGCACTAACAGGGGAGCTACAGTGGTAGATTTGGAATGTGGAGTACGATCAGTGATATGCCGTAGTATGAGTGATGTATTATCGGTGCAATTTATACAGTCGGTAATTTAGGTCTCTTAAATATCATTTGATTCTATGTCTTTCATTTACCCCACCCCTACAGATGTCATCTCTCATGTGCTGACTTACTTCATGCATGGCTTTTTTATTTTGCCTTTCAATTCCATTTTCTATTTGCTTTGCTTTGTGTACTCTACATAAAATACTTGGTTCGCGTAGAAAGCTGTTAATTTAGTTATTCATGATCAATAGTTGAGGGATGTTTGCTAGTAATATCTTTTAAATGCCTTTCATTTATTAATTAAAACTTTTTGTAAGTTAGGTTTTAAACCTATTTAAATCAACTTTTTTTCTTTTGGTCAGATTTTGATAATTATAATTTTTGTCAAATGTATAATAGCAGTTAAAACATAGTTGACCATATTAAACCAAGAGTTTAACTATTGAAACACATTTAAGTTGACCATAGTTGACAGTGATGGACAGAAATTCAGGAGCAGATTTTTTTGTGTAGTTCTTCAATAATTTCCGACGGTTCGTTAGTGAATGGTAGTTGGGAAAATCAATGATTAGATTTTCGCCTACAACCAGTGTTGACCATTGAGCTCCAGCCATGGTGGGTAAGGTGGAGGCAAAATCTATTTGGTTTAAAAAGGGGTCGTAATGAGGTTGGGGTGTGCACTTTTTTGAATTACCTAAAATAGCAAGATTCGGCACTTTTGCATAGAATTACCTCTATTTTCTTTTGACTTTTTGCTAATTATGTTAGATCATTGACACTTTGATTTGTGATTGAACTGTGTGGGTAATACATCAGACTACAATATTCCATAACCTCAATGTCATTATGCTACTCCCATCGGATTTGAGGGGTTCAGTTGTATGCAACTTTACCCTTGATAGTAACAAAAAAGTTGTTTCGACTTCAGATTAAATCGCCCCCGTCATAAGAAATTGTACTGCATTTATAAATTTGCTATCTCTTTCTCTCTCGTCCTCACCCTCTCAAATGTATAACTATGGTCATTGTACGGGAAGTGGAACACGGATGTTGAAATTTTGAGCTCTGCTTATCTTCTGCAGCTGAAGAAAAGGTGTAACTGATTAAAAATGTTGTCGCAGGGAAATGTTGCTCTATGCGGACTAAGAAATGGAGCAATAGTAACTGTTGATGTTCGACAGCAGCAACGTCAGCTTCCTCGATACAAAATTTGTTATCCTTCCAGTGATTCTGAAAGACTTGCTCAGAGAACAACTAAACAATCTTTTTGGGTACATGATAAATACTAATTTTATATCTTTTTGCCCATGTTTTTCGTGTGGATCTGGTTCGGTTTTCTGTGAATTGCTATAGTTCATATAATAGTAGTGAAGTATAAACCCAGATCTCATACTTGCTCTTGAACTATTTTAGAAGTTGGACGCCAACCATCTTTTTACTGTCTGGTGTGATATTATAACACTTTTCCTTGAGATTTTACTATAGTTCTGCATTCATACATTGTGGACTCTTGCCATCAGACCAATAGAATAAGATCGCGGATGTCATTGCGTTTGCGGTAACTGTTGCGATGTCGTAGATGCAGTAACTTGTGGTGTTACGATATTTTTGCGGACATCGCAATTTAAATTATTACTTGGAAAAAATCAGTTTGTCGTATTAATTCAAGTTTTCTAGAACTTATTTATTAATATATGCTTATAATAGATCGTTTAAAACCTAGTTCACTTTTAAAAAAAAAAAAAAAGATTGTAACGGTTAAATGTTAGCATAACCACTTGTAAATCATGGGTTAAGTGACTATGTCTTGAAGAAGGGTAAGCTCAAGATCAAGCGGCCATTACATTACGAAATGGCCTCATTTTTTTTCCATGATCAGAGAAGTATCTACTCATTCTTTTCTGAATTATTTTGCTGGCTTAACAGTACATTTGGTGGTGTATGGAACTAAGCTTGTTCATATAAAAGCATCATAGGAGTATTATATTGTATTATATTTATGCTGATCATATTTGGTAACGGTCACAGATACAGTATTGAGGATGATGTGGTATCTCACCGCTAAATATTGGCCTAAACCATGAAAATTTCTAGGAATGGCCTAAAATGCGTTTTTTTACACCTTTACGATGAGGGAAATACCGGTCTATAAAGTCGATATCATTAACAAAAATTCATGTTTCCAACTATTTATCTACAAACTTGTTTGTCCCTCTGAGATTGATACGTAGCAAAATTAATTCTAGTTGGATGAGTTGGGTAAATAAGACAAATTTTGAATTGTGTGATGCTATTAGAAAGAGAAAAAATGTGTATATGAGATTTAAAAATGGTGGGATCTTTTACACAATAGAAATGAAGCAATCTCAGTGAGACATTTATTTCGGGGAAGGGAACAGTATCTATGGGACAGAGGTAAATACCTCCAACCCACTTTATCGTATAGCTGCGGACCTTTTCTTTCTTCTCGTCCAATGTTTGATCCTATGCTAATTATCTCTAAGAATCGAATTTTAATTTTTTGGGTGCAGCTTAGAGGAAATATACAACCTTCTTGTACAGTGTACATGCCTTCAGCAATATGCAGGTTAGTGTGTTCTCCTAGAAGATGTTTTTGATTTAGATTGTTCATCCTTTTCTTATTGCATCTCTCTGATCAATATTGTAGTTTGGTATCACTTGAAATGTACGACCAATACTTCTTGGCAAGCTCCATGGATGGATCGGTTAGTAACTTCTTGCAAATTTCAATAGTTTAATATAAGCGTGTTTGCGTAGATACATGTCCGTGTTGATGAGGCCTAAAATATACTTTTTAGCAATTTAACGTCTCCTTTGTGTCGACTACTAGTAAGTGCAATTCTTCTTGATTACAATTTATGAGTTTTCGGGAATTTTTCCTTTCTAATGGGAACACTTGTTAAATACTGGTCAGCAGGAACTAGTAAAACTAAGGGCATCATCTTGTGTGCTAATAATATGTTGGACAATTAGATTTCATGCAAAATTTTCTTAAAATTTTAATATAAATACATCGAAAATATTTCGGTATGGCGACATGAACCTGTACAAATGTAGCAAATTCAATGAAACATACCAATATGAAGAACTTCCCTTTGTATTGAAATATAGGAAGATAGTCTTAAGCAAAAGTGGATCTGATTTCTGACTCTTGTTTTATTTATGACATGCATGAATTTGCAACATTATGGCGGTTAATACATCATATTTTACAGATAAAGCTATATGATCATCGCTTGACTAAGCGAGGCCCGGTCCAGTCCTATGCTGATCAAGTAAACACCCACACTCATTTACAGCTAGCAACTGATGCAAATGAGAGATTTTTAATGTCAGGTAGTCTTGCTGCTTACTTTTCTGCTGATCTTAATATTTTGTTCAATAGTTTAAGCGTGTTATTGGTTTTCTTACTATAAATTCTTGGGTCTTTTGACTCGTCTTTTGATTCAATAATTGATTTGAAATCAACCATACTTCTACCTGAAATAGCCCGTTCTAAGGCAGAAATTGGCTTAGCTTTTCTCATATAATCTTTAATTTGATTATGGAATTTCATCCAAGTTTCGGAGTGCGTAACTTGATTCTGTACGGACTCTTCATATTGAACTGTACGGAAACATGATTCTGTACACTAAACTAACGTTTCTCGTTTTGCATCTACGTGGAAAAACTTGTCTTTTTTACGATTATATTGTGTTTTTGATTCATGATTTTAATGTATTTGATCAAATTTTGTCTTCTAAGTTTCCGAAACACTAACTTAATGTTTCTCGTACGGAATCAAATGTCGTTTCGTGTAACATTGGATGCGACTCTCATAGTTGTACTTTCTATAGGAGGCGAGGACTGCAAAGTGCGCGTTTGGAGCATTAAATCTGGCGAAAAGCTCTTTGAAGAGAAACTTACGAGCTCCGCCCCGGTGGCTGTTTGCTGGCAAGGAAGTGCAGGTAATATTTTTTTCTCCCCTTGTTTTTTCAGTACTCCATTATGCAACAGAGCTTAGTTTTGGTTTTTGGTAACAGATACTGTTTATAAGAGCCCAATTATATCAGAATCGTCCTCAGGACAAACACACAGTTCAGATGCATGGCTAGGATCAGCAGACGGATTACTCCGAATGCAATTTTGCCTATGATGAACTTTTTTCTTCTGTTCTACCCTTTTTGTGGCTCGGAAAGCAGCCGAGATCTTGGTGATCATACATATTGAAATGTATATGGTTAGATAATCGGTTTTAGGTTTATTTATGCATAAATTCAAGTGTTTAGTGTTTAGAAAGTAATCAATTATAAAAAAGTTTTAGCTTATTGACGTCTTCTTTTGAGGTCGATTCACCGTGACACTGTCTCATACAAAATGGGCTGGTTGTTTTTACTTTGTACTTCCTCTAGGCCTTTATCCTTGTGAATTAGCATTGTTTTACATTTTTGTTTGTCTCGTTTAATTTGCACTATTTTCGTTCTAACAACGATTTTACCCTCTTTTTGAATCTTGTTCGTAAATTTATTCTTCCTCGTTTAATTGTATTTTTTTCTTATTTTTCAACTCACTTTCCATTTCTACTCAAAATACATTAAAAAGGGTTAATTCGAAATTATCCGTACTGAACATTCATCAACTTTTTTTGTTTCGGTACGTACTAGTTTTGTTTATTTTGTTTCCAATTGTTTAGTTATGTACATAACATTCACTCTTATGTTTGTACTATATAATGACTTTTCTAACCGAAAATCTTCAAATACAATTGCTTTGTGTCTAATTACAATTGATTTCTATGATTAAATATAGTTAAGTGAGATCTAAATATATATATTTTTTTATAATATAAATAAATTTCCTATCTAAACAAATTTGAATTTATGGCAAGAAGAGGGGAGAGTTAATCTTTATCTATATGTTGTGACTTGTGAGTGTCATAAGAAGAGTAGTGGGGTAAACCTTCAAAAAATTGGATTAATCATGATTCTCAATTTCCTATACTCTTTAATTATACAAAGTTGAATATATAAGTAATCAAAAGACAATTATTCTTTGTCCTTCTCAATGTACTACATTATCATCGAAATGCTTACAAAAAAGAATATCGTAAAAATCTAAAATCAAGCAACATATGAGCATGGGTCGGGTTGGGTTAGGTGGAGACGGGCACGACGCAACCTGTCAGCCGTTGTACTAGATCATCGACGTATTATAGTTACTCCTATTATTTTACGAGATAAGCATGATATTGACATATAGCCTACAATCACGACCTTCTACTACGTCCTGATAAATTCGTCGTTTTGTATTAAAGTTTAATGAAAAAATAAATTAATATGTGCTTATGATGTGTCACGGCCATTGGTCGAGTGTAACACCCCTGAATTTTCGACTCCTTGTACAAAACCAAAACCGTAACGGAGGGAGAAAATTCGGGTATTGTATAAAAAGAAAAAGGAAAAAAATTTAAATAAACGTTAAAGATTAACTTTAAAAAAGTTAGTAGAAATTTCGGCAGCATCAGCCTTGAAATTGGACGCACCAAAGGAACCTAAACAATCAAAAACATAATAAGGAAGAGACATCAACAGCCGTAATAAATATCACAGCGGAAACTTTATCGCTAAATCCTTTGTCAACATGCTAAACATGAATCGTGGTTTCAAAGTAAACGCTTGAGTTTGAAGAAAGAAAAAGAACGATAACTATTTAAATCACACAAACAACAAAAACAACGCAACAGAGATAACTTATACAAAAAGCAGGACATGTGCCTGGACGGGAGGAAATTCGGGTGTTACATTGAGGGTGGACGCTAGTCTGCTATGGTCATGGTTAGAGGTGTTCAACGGGGCAGGTCGACCCAACGAGTCAAGGGTCGAGTCACATTTAATGGGTTATTAGTGGGTCGGGTCAATAATGGGTGGAGTCATTAAAGGACCTTTGTCTAAAGAGTCGGATCGGGTCAGATAATTATAGGAATTGGTTGTAAAAAATATTTTACCATTTCTGTATATCACAAATTCTTACTTGAGACCGTCTTATGTAAAGACGACTATCAAAAGCCTAGTCCAATTCTAAATATATATTGTTATAACTCTAAATATAGATTAGAGTTAGACTTTAGATGTACTTTAGAGAGTCGTCTTTACAAAAGACGGTCTTTCAAGAGAGCACCTGTTTTATAAACATATAAAAAACGGGTCAAAGTGGGTCGTATTTAAACGGGTTTCCATTCTAACGCATTTAACATTTGACATGTTCCGCATCACCCCGGCCCATTTATAATTTGAACCACCCGCCCTGTCCCAACCCGTTGAACACTTCTAGTCATGGCACTGCCCACCAAGCACATGGCTCAATCTGGCTCTGACACACGCTTGACACGAATCCGATGCTAGTTGCAACAAAAAAAATAGGCGGGGAGTCTTTAAAAAGTAAAATCAAAGGAGAAGACAACAACGGGTTGCCGAACCAGCATAGTCAAAAGCGGTCATTTTTATTCTGGGCGATTCATCTTCTTTCAATCAAGCAGATTTCGAAAAAGTAAAAGAAATAAACCTAAATAAAAATTATAATTCCCCCTTTTCTTAGTTTCCCCATTTGAAGCAATCAATTTCCATTGTTATCTGGTAATTTCTTCTCTCTACTACAATCTACAGATTGTAATTTCTTACAATCTCCTATGGTCCTACCTTTTTTTCAGTTGTTGAATAATTTCTTCTTCTGTAGTTTTATTGAAGGTTAAATCTTTGAAGAAAGATGGAATCAAATGCACCAGAATTTGAATATTTATTCAAATTGTTGATGATTGGAGATTCCGGTGTTGGAAAGAGTAGTCTTTTATTGAGTTTTACCTCTGATACTTTTGAAGATCTTTCTCCAACGATTGGTATGATTTCCCTATTTCTTAACCTTGATTTTGCTTCAATTTCTTTTCTTTTTACGGATTATTGAGAAAGGGTACCTATTTTGTTTATGGGTTGATCGTTTTTGATTGTAATGTATCATAAACATCAATCTAAAACATATTGGATTGGGGTACCTTTTTGTTTGTGGGTTGATGAGTTACGATTTTGTAGTGTATCTGAAACATTGGTTATGCTTATTTTTAAGATATTGTGTTTATAACTTATAAAGACATTAATTTTGATTTTCTATAAATGTGTTTTGTAAAAATTAGGAGAATTGCTAAGTGTATCGGTTGTTTTAGCAAGTAAGGAGTATGATGAGATATTTATTTTATGTTGAAAGCTTAATTTTTACTCTCTAGTTTTTTCTTTTTGGATTCAACATAAAAAGGTATTTTTGTTTGATGAGTTTTGCTCTGTAATGTGTCTCTAGCATTATGTTTGGACAAGGATTCCTAATTTACCATGTTATTAGCCTTAATTTTTATATGAATGACTTTTTGGCCGTATAATCCTTTATCCTTTATGGGTATGGTTTGACATCTTAAATCTCTTTCGAGACCTTAATCATGTTATTGCTAATTGTATTAATTGGTCCTGTCCTTTAAGTAAGATGATTGATGAGATTTTATTTTTATGTTGATTTTTGAGAGTTTGAGGAATATTTTGACTGTGGGTGTACATGTTTTAGGTGATTGAAGTGGTTAATAATGCCCTAATGGCTAATAAAAAATTGAAAATAGAAGTGGGAGATCTGATGAAGTTAGATGTGGCGAGGAGGGAGAAGGGGTGAATGAAAATTAGAAGGTAATGGTGAAAAGTGACAAGGCAATGGACATAGCCTAGCTGTTGTAGTTATTGGTGTAGTATATGCCTAGCTAAATTCTGATGAATATTCACAACTTAATTATGTTTATGAAATAGCTCATTCTTGTGCTAGTGTTAGCTTGCATTGTGAACAACATGAAGGGGCACATCTGTTTGAAGTAGAGCTAAAGAAGACAATAGGAAGTCAAATGTGGGAATGGAATTGTACCAGAGAGAAAAGTTGGATTTTGGATAGGTGAGGTTGGGAGATATGAGAGAGACGAGAAATTGCTAAGCCTAAAACGAGGAAAGAGCGACTTTCCTTTGTTTTAAACATGTTATCTGTATGAATAATGGCACAGAATGCCCTGTGGAATGAGCTGGTTTTGAGAAGAAAGTTGGATATTGGAGAGTTTAGATTGGGAGATATGAAAAATAAGAGAAATTGCTAATCCTGTATTGAGAATAGGCTAATAGCATAAACGTTTCACCTCATATTTATTCCTTATCTAATCATTCTGCAAAATGATTGCACAAAACACCATGTGAAATGAGCTGTTTTAAGAGTCTTTTGAGCTCTAGGATTGGTGAGACGTGCAATAAGGCTTGCCTTGAAGATGCTTATGATGCTTGTAACTATAAACGGTCCCATATTATGTTATTATAAGGTATATTGTCAAGATGGAACTTTCAGTGACCTTCTATCTAAAGTATAGATTTCTCTCAAGTCTCAAGACTATGATGCTCAAACTCTTCATTTTTAATTCATTCATATTGGATACTATCATTGCAAATAGCCCTTTGCACTCAACTGCTTTCGCAAATGGAAAGGATTAATTCATGTTTCTAAGAATTATCCATATTCATTTCTCGCAATCATAACCTTGAACACCTTTATCCTTGTCTTTACATCTTCAAAGTGAGAATTAGCCATGCTATACATTTTATCATTTGGCCGCATGTTGGAGTCCAAGGATCATGCTCAAAGGTTTTGAAGTTGTCCTTGTATTCGGATTTTCACTTACTGCTATATACAAGTTGTGAGTATCTCGAATTGACTCAAATGCTTCATTTTCCGGGGGTTATCAATGTCAAGAGACTTAAGGCTTATGAAATTTGAATATTGAACTTTATGCAGACAGTTTGAATGTTGAAGGGTTTGTGAAGCCATATGTTTGTCTTTATATGCTGATGTAATAAGAAGCAAGAATATTTTTTGAAATTATTCGAATTAGCTTCTTTTTTTTTTGTTTTGTATGTTTTTTTTTTCCTTTTTAGCAACATTTGTTGTGGCTTTATCGAATATCAGTTGTGTTTACTCTCATGTCTGTGTTGTTTCCTTTTCCATTGTGTAGGTGTTGATTTTAAGGTCAAGTATGTAAATCTTGGGGGTAAAAGGCTGAAGCTTGCCATTTGGGATACAGGTAACGGATTCCAGTATTTTAAGAGTACTTTCCCTGCAATAATACTTGTGTACAATATTTGTCAACTGGAAGCTCTGTGGCCTTCCTATTCATTTTTACATACATCAACTGTACAAATAGTCTTCTTTGGGTGCAGTTAGTGCTCCACTGGTATCGTTCATTTGATTAATCTAGTTCAGCTTCCTTTTGTTATTGGGAGGTGTTTTCCTTGGCACAAATTTAGGGAGACAAAGCTCTTATCAGTTTATCTATGAAGATTTCACCAATATTAAGAAACATTTGAAACTGCTTATGAATATCTTGACTGCTTATTTCATGAATGGTGTATGCCCAGTGTTTTCTACAATTCTGTTGCAGGCTAGATTTTTAAGTACTGTCTAATGGATTATATCTACTTTCTTGCAGCTGGTCAAGAAAGATTCAGAACATTAACAAGCTCATATTATAGAGGAGCACAAGGAATTATCATGGGTAAAGTTTTGGCTTCTTGCTGTAAACGTTCTAGTTGTTTTTAGTAATTACATTAGTACATACACATTTCATGAAGAACAACAATAGTGCTCATAACTCTAATTTTTTCTGTTGTGATATGTTGTTTCCATTTTCTCATTCTCTTGTTTCCGAGAGTTTTTGGTTTAGTGGGATGTTTCATTTTGTTTATTACAGCATCATTTCCATGCTAGAAACCTGTGAAATTAGTTCAGATTTGTAGTTTAGTAACACTGAACTTGATGTGATCGTTATCGGTAAGTTGTTTCTTTCGCTTTGCTGATTGTTTGGGTTCTGTTTTTCCCTTTTTTTTAATGTTGTCAGTTATGTATGGAATTGTTTGTTTATAGATCGCTACGCATATTTTTTTTGATACCGATCATGTTAAGCATAGTCAAAGACAAGCTAATATAGTCTTGCTTGAGCTGTCATTGTTTGCAGTGCGATCACTTATTTTTCTTTACATGTGGGACAGCATACGATGTAACGAGGAGGGACACATTTACCAATCTAAAGGACATATGGTCAAAGGAAATTGATCTCTATTCTACTAATCAAGACTGTATCAAGATGCTTGTTGGAAATAAAGTTGATAAGGTTTGCATTGTCACTCCATTTGCTTGGTTTTTGTCTTGACTTATCTTCCCCTTCGCCCCTTAGAATTCCCCTAGGGTTCCAATCTCTCGAAAGAGAGAGGATAAACCTAACTGATCAAATACTAATGATGTATAATTAACTTTTGTAAGGATTCATTAATTTCGAAGGAAATTTATGTAACATAGGATGGAGTTGCGTAAAGATCAAGTAGAATCCTAGTCCAGTCTTTAGAACCAAATCATTAACACAGTTTTGACCTAATAGACCTGTGTTTTACGTATAGCAGAAGTGTTGACCCGTCTAGAGAGAAAAAATATGAATCATGTATCTAAAAGATTGATCACGTATCTAAAATATTGCAGTTTTCTTTAACATTCGTGTTTTAATCCCTCAAGTCTCCATGCTTGTTTCTTTTTCTCTATGTCGAATGTTTTTTTCAAGTACAGTGTAGGCTGAGGGAAGACTCAGATTGCGAGAATCGAACCCATAGCCTTACTTAGGGAAAGTGGTAAATGCTCCAACTAAGACAAAACCTGATATTTAATTTGTCGAATATATTTTAGCAAATGATTACCGACGTGCTTCAGCTGTTTGATCTACTATGATTCCATGCCCAACAACTTTTCTTCACTTAATTGCCGGTTTTGTTGTGTTTTCTTTGTAGGAGAGTGAAAGAGTTGTTACTAAGAAGGAAGGGATAGACTTTGCTAGAGAGTACGGATGCTTATTTATTGAATGTAGTGCAAAAACTCGTGTAAATGTGCAGCAATGCTTTGAGGAGCTTGTGTTGAAGGTAAGCCTCTACATGATTCTTTTATTTCTTTGATTCTTTTCCTATTGTTGTTGACTTAATGAGTCTCTTGCTTCTTGTATAGTGATTTTGTATTTCATTTTTTTCTTTCTCATGACCATATATTAAAGTTGCACAATAAAAAATAGGAAAAATTGTTGGGATTAATCCAACCTATTTTCCATTCCCTACCAATAATCCCACTTTTTGAAATTTTTATAAATAATCCAACCTTTGCTTTTAATTTGTTGCCATTGGACCCTTCAGAAAATGACCTGCTATATCAGGTTATTCTCATCTTTTGTCTTGTTTACATTAATCCAACCTATTGCTCATTACCTACCAATAATCCCACCTTTTGAAATTGTTATTAATAATCCAACCTTTGCTTTCATTTTGCTGCCAATGGACCCTTCAAGAGGCAAAGTGAAATGGCTATTATTTTTGAAACATGAACTTCATCATTGCATTAATAGTTCTTTACATACATACCCCATAAACATTGTGGCTTACAAAATATCATCCAAGAAGGATTAAGGCTATATGCGTTAATTATCTAATTTTCTAAATACAAAATAATTAGATTAGTTTGCCAATTACAAAATGGCTTACAAAATGATGAGATAAGTTTGCCAATTACAAATGGCTTACAAATATATAGCAAAAATAATTACATTGCCCTACAAATTTAACTCGAGTAACTACACATTATTTGGTACACTCGAGGTAGATGCTTGCGTTGAACAAATGACCACATTGCGTTGAATTAGAGCATAATGTTTCAAAGCATCCCTAAATGCCCTAGAATTAGGAAAACTTAATCCAACTTGCCACTTAAATTTCCTAAAATCTATATGCTCTAAGACTTCATTATCAGAACCTAGGAGACTTTCACTATCCTCGTACTCAGACAATTGATCTACCTCATTTTCGGATGCGTTTGCCTCATCACTATCAACATAAGAAACCTTTACAACATTTCCTTTTTCTTTGTCCAAGTTCACCGTTTGTGCCCTCCTAGGTGTTAATTTTCTTCTCTCACCATCAATATTACCCCCAATTGACAACTTCAATTTCTTGTTTATACATACAAACAAAGATTCATCATCCTCTTCTCTCACAATATATACATCAATTGCTCTCTCTTTTGCTCCAATTGATGCCATCTCAAGCACACATGCATCACTATTGATATTGCGCAATCCTTCTTCAAATGTCAAGCAATTAGGAAGCAAGTAGTATAATGTATGTGGATATTTGATACCAACACTAGTGTCAACCAACCCTTCTAAGTCAAACCAAGAAATTATATCCGGATCAACAAGTAAGGTTTTAAATTCACCACCTAGATACTGCAAACCCACCATATCCGGATCAACAAGTAAGGTTTTAAATTCACCACCTAGATACTGCAAACCCACCCCATTTGTTTTGAAATTACCCCCATACCAACACTTCAATGTAAATGTATCAAAAGCACTAGCCTAAAACATACAAACAAAACAAAATTCAGAATTTCATACATCAAAATTTTAAATTTCAGAAACATACATCAAAGCATTAAAATTGAAATTTGCACAAACAAAATTCAGAATTTCAGAAATTTCATACAAAATTCATACAAACAAAATTCAGAAATTCAGAAATTTCAGAAATTTCAGAAATTCCAGAAATTACAGAAATTCCAGAAATTTCAGAAATTTCAGAAATTTCATACAAGAAATCAGAATTTCATACAAAATTCATACAAAATTCATACAAAATTCAGAATTTCAGAAGTTTCATACAAACAAAATTCATACATACATAAAAGCATTAAAACAAAATTGAGAATTTCAGAAATTTCATACAAGAAATCATAAAAAATGAGAAAATTCAAAATTTTACTAACCATTGACAAAGTAGATGTGAGAACCTGTTAAATTTAAGAAGATGATTAGGTATGAAATTAAAAATCAAAGACTAAAATTAAATTAAATTTTCGGATGAAATAACTTTAAATTTTCGAAAATTAGGGCAAAAAAAACCTGTGAGAAGACGCGAGATATCTGGACAAATTTGTTGCAATTGTCGAACGAAAATGAATGGTAAAGAAAAGTATAGATTTAGAATTGAAAGAGGAAAGCATTTGGTGTATTTCTTGCCATTCTTGAAGACTCCATTGAAGAGAAGAAAAGACTTTGAAGAGGAAGATGATGGGTTTAGAGTTTCTAAAGTTTTTGATTTGAATTGGAATGGTAGGAGAGAGAAATGAGGAGGAATTGATGAAATATGACCGGTTTACCTGTTTAGCATTTTTTGGGTCCATTCACAACAAACATAATGCAAAAGTTGGATTATTTTTTAATTTTTGAAAGATGGGATTATTAGCAAAGAATTGAAAATAGGTTGGATTAATCTGGACAATTTTTCCTTAAAAATAATGAAAAAGAAGATTTTGCACGATCTTATAAGCCGTTCTTGTGATTTCTTATACCTTATCGAGCCAAATTTTATTCTTTCCAAGCATCAGCAAAATAAAACTGATTTTAGACAATAAAGTTCGGTTTGCGGTTTGGTTTTTATATGATACCAAATCAAATCAAATTTAATTTGGTTTTTGTTTTTATATGATACTTTATCAGCTTCAACTCTATTTGCCGTTTTCTCAACTCCCTCCTCCATAAAAAACACCGTCATTTATAACCTTAGGAAACATTTTTGTTGAACAATGAGAATGAGGACGATAATGAGAACGTGTAAATGCAGATCTTAGAGACTCCTAGCCTATTAGCCGAGGGCTCAGCAAGTGGAAAGAAAAACATCTTCAAGCAAAAACCGCCTCCGTCTGACGCTTCTGCAAGTGGCTGTTGCTGATCCTGCTGCTATACAACCTCATAGTTCTTTGCCTTTTTTCCTTCTGTGTGGCTCAGGCCTTTATAGATGTATATTTTACGTCTCGATTAATTAAAAGTCTTGAATCAAGTCCAACTTGTTTGTAATCTTTTCGGTTTTTGTTTCTCACCTCGATACAAGTACACTACTATCCCGTCTTGATGTTTTTTGTAATGACTTAATATGAAAGTTGGCTCTCATACTAACGTCGACGACCGCAATAATACACATTTCCGTTGTTGTCTCTGTCTGTGTGTCAACCTGCTAGGCTCGGAGTTGAATCAGAGGTAAATTAGCCGACTTCTTATTGTTATTGAGTTCAATTGAATTATGTATAAATATCTGCTAATTTTTTTAAAAAAATGTATAGATGTCAGCTAATTTAACTGGTATCGTCTTGTTATAATACCAAATATTAGATCTGGATTACGCCTTCGATTTATGTTTGTGAACTGGTATACTTGAAATTCAGTTAGCTGAAGTAAAGGTTAGGTAATTGTGTTAAGTTATTAGGTATAGGTTACTCTTATTAGGTTTTAACAAACTCAAATTTTAGTTATTGTTCGTCATCTTCTCTCGCTCAAATTCTATCTTGAGTGAAATATTGGGTAAGATGATGATCGTGATGAAATTTTATTATTATTATCAGATTAGTATTCAAGTTTTATAGTTCTCTTCCGGGCTTTACTCATTGAATCTAGATAGAGCGATCTGTTTCTTGCCTCAATGTCTCGTTTAGTTATTAGTACAAAAATGTGATTATGGACTAATGAATGGTATTGGGAATTTAGGCTATATTTACTATGAAAACACTTGACTAGGTTCATGCTTATACTTGTTTTTATCTAGTTATCTTATTTTTCTCCACAAAAATATTTTTTCTCCATTGTCATTTAAAAAGTGGTATTAGATGATAATATAAAAAGAAAATTGCCCACAATAATTCAATGTTTTACGTATTTTCCTACAATAATCTCAACTTTTGATTAACCCTATCCCAACTTTGATATTACTTGCCCAAGAATATTGTTTAGCTAATATTAACCGATTGTTTAGGTAATTATTTGGCCGTTTCTTTCTTTCTTATACGATCTGCTTCCTCCCATTTTCCTCTATGATCTCTTTCTTCTTCAACCTTTGGTTTTCTCTCATCACAAATTGTGTGAAAGACGTTCTTTTCGATAGAGGCATTATATATATGGGTTGAATAGCTTAATTAATACAACTTAAAGAGGAAACAAGAATGTAAGCTTAATGATTTGAAGTCGTCTCTCTGAGAGACGGTTTCTCACAAGAGTAGTTGTTCTCTCATTCACCTCCATTACTATATAATTCACCTCCCCTCCTATTATTTCTTCAAATTTTCTTCCTAATTTAATCATAATGAACACAAATTTTTCTTCTCATTCTAGGTCAAGGACGTCTTAAGGGCATTAAAGGTTGAAGCCTAATCGAAGTAAATAAAAAAATAGAGTGAAAATTGATAAAATCAACTGTTAAATACCATATTTCGTGTGTCAAATAAATCCTAATTTCAAACCAAAATTAATTAGAATAGAAAAATAAATTACCATTGATGACTGTGTGCTATGCTTTCTTCACATGGAGAGAAATTTTTTGACCAAGTTTGGAGAGTTGATGAAAGGAAATGGATGTTGTATAAAATTTGGGAAAGTTAAAGAATCCAAGGAAAAATAAATGTGATATTTTTTTGAGTTAAACCTATAGCCTATATTAGATCAAGATCAATCAAGGTCCGAAGGCCAGACGAAAATAGTTCCATATAAATCTTTTTATGAGCAACACCAGTGTCCCATCTAGCAACTCTATGGGCTACGGTATTCCCACTTCTACAAATATGAAATTATGAAAGTTATAAAATAAAGATAAAAAGAAATTTAATCCATCAACCAATTACTAGTTGGGATTATTTGAGGTTAATCAAAAATTGGGATTATTATAGGAAGATTCATAGGAGGTTGGATTATTATGAGCGACTTTTCCAAATATGAAATTGTGGAAGTTTGCATTTATTCTGTTTGCGCACAGCATTAGCCTCTTTGTGCCCTACATATTATATATGTGCAATGAGTCATATAAGGGTCGGGTCGAGCTATAGTTAAAATAGGTCGGTTTGGGTTGGGCTCAAATAAGATATAATTGGTTAGTATGGGTTGTGGCTCTTGGTCGATCCATCCCAAACCATTTATAATTTTGGTCTTTCAAATTCTTTGAAATAAGCATGTTACATTGACTAAAATGTCTCGTAATTTAATTGTTTTTGTCATTTAAAATCAAACTATTTACAATTACAAATCTATAGTATATGTATCATAATTCAAGCTTAAAATAATAATAAAAACAGTTGTATAGAGTCTGTTTTTTGCCCGTTTCAGAGTCTGTTTTTTGCCCGTTTCATTTATGTATATAAAGGGTTTATTTAAAATTCAGTCCATCAATTTATATTGACCCCATTGAGTACTTGCTAGAGCTAGGTATCCACTTTGTTGTGTTGGGGCTTGGATCCTTGGCTTTGTAGCACACCTTAGCTGCTTGTAGTTTTTTTAGTCTTTAAAGTTGTTCTTTGACTTAGATGCCATGTAGTTTTGTTTAGGATTCCTTCCTTTGAATTTGCTCTTTGCCATTTGTGTGAATTACCCTAGTATATGAAATGTAAGCTAGGTTTAACAATAAAAAACAAGATGAATAGCAAATGAAAAATAAACACAAGTGTATCTTGGATACCTACCCCTCAAATATAGTTTTATAGTGATTAACAATACAAGTATAATAAACCTCACCTTATCTTAAAAACAATTCTCTTAAGATTTCAAATGTCTGAGCAAAATAAGAATACTCACAAGTTTCTAACAATGCAATAAACTAATCTTAATATGCATGTTTGTGGTGATTTGTTCTTATGAATGATGTATCCTTTTATAGAGGAAGAATACATCATTATAAAACCAAATTATTACTCGCCATTAATCCACACAATAAACATCAACGTTTACCATCACAATTATTATGACAATAACCAACAATAATGTTATACAATTATGAATCTTAGCGTAGTTGTTTGTGTATGTGATGTCTCAATGATATAAAATGGCTTCTAGCCTCCTACCTTAACTTAGGTTAAGGTGGGGTAGTGTTGCTATTTCATGCGAGTCCTTGGAGATACATTATACATATGTAAAACTTCCTTCTCCTAGTCCTACACAAACTCATCTTTAAGAAAAAAAAATTGAGAATCAAATCTTCTCACGATTATAAGATTTCAGTTTGATCATAATTTCAACAAAACCATTTTATGAGAGATGGAAGCTCATAAAAATTCTCCTTGTTCTATGATACAGCATAGAAGTCGATAGAACATGGAAATTACAGTATTTATAATTGTAAAAGAGCAGAAAACAAATCAAGTTTGCATATCATAAAACAATGTTTACTAACATTGTCTTGTTTACTCCATGTAGTGATAAATTTCTCTCACAATGGCACCAACCAAAAACAAAATTGATATAGAAGCTAATTCGTTCCTAGCAGAAGGATTACTCCTGGGAGTAAGAGTTACGACATGTACATAACAAATAGCCACAAAAACTGATTCTTATGCATCCTCTATCCACCAGTCTAATATGAGGTAAACAAAATTGCACCATTCACACCTCACTATTCAACATATCTTGGTACTTGATTACCAGCCAACACAAAAGAGGTTAACAACAACCTAATTATCAACGTACTTGAAGCAGCTCAACTTCCATAATCAGCCATGAGTTTGGGGGAACACGACTAGAGCCCTCGCTTCCAAATCTAGAGAAAGAGAGTATTCAATGAGCACAAAGTGAAAAACAACAAGAAAAACTTGTTCAACTACTATTGACAAAACTAGAGATAAATGAAAAGGGGGAAGTACCCTAGTACAGGCGGTATTTGGAGCCTTCTCTTTCCACCAACTCGCATACCTAACAAAAACAGCATATAAACGTATGTTTCAATTATACTTGCAGAGTCGCCACAAGTAGAAAAGCAAGGAGGAAAGTGAAAATGGAGAAATAGATGTACTGTTAATCAGGGCATATGAAATATTTTGGGGGAAATTTAAGGGTGAGCACCGTGTTAAGATAAGACATAGAAGTATAAAAATGCATCAACACCAAGGATAATAGAGAATGTATTACCTTCGATTCCAAGATCAAGTCCGTCCATGACACGACCTTTACCTGGAATTAGAATTATTAGACACAAAATTTTAAGCAATAAGCTCCTTTATGAACAATTATACAATCATACCTAGACGAAATTTGAGAGGATCTTTTCCATTAGAAGAGTCAAAAATCTGGCCTCCGTCTTTCAATCTACCAGTATAATGGATAGTGACCTGAAATTGATATTAACTCAGTTATTTCTCCAATGTTGCTATTATACTGTGAGCATATGCAACAAAAGGTTGTAGCACTTACCTTCTTACCCGAGGAGGCTACTTTTCCATCTTTCTCACCGGCTTCAAGCTCCTCAACAATCAAGCCACTAGAAAGCGTCCTTCCATTTGTCTTTGTCAGAGAATCAGTCTCAATTTCTGACATGCTAGAAGGGTTTATAGGTTCAATTAACACTTCATTATTTTTGTTATTCTTTTTCTTCTTTTTCTTAGCCTTTTTGTCTTGAGATGGATCATCAGCAGTTGTATCTCCAGAAACATCATGCCTCTTCCTGTGCGAGCAACAGATTCTGTCATTTGTTGTATGATAAACAATCCATAATAAAAGATGACAAACAGAAGGAAAACCACATCACAGAAACATCAAGAAAATCCCACTAGCAGAAGTCACTGTAACATTAAGAGATATTGCAAACAAGACATTGTTCACCAAAAAAGTTAAAATGCACATGAAAACAAGAAAACAAATACAACTCCATGAGCAACCAAATCCACAAGGAACCAAGATAATAGAATTTGAAAATTTCTAAAAATACTGCCTAACTTTTGCTTTACATATATGCTCTTCCTGCAAGTAGCCGAAATTGGAAAGACATAAAAAGCTATAGCGAAATTTTAGCTAGGACAGGCGACCTGAAGTCGTAAAGCAGATAACAATAACAAGAGGTCAAATATTAGAAGTGCAAACGACACTAACAAGAGAAGAGAGCTTTTTATCATGTTCTGATTGGGTGTGGAATAAGATGGATATTCCTAGAAATAGTTTCATAATTTTGATTAAAATGTCATGCAAGCTAACAATCAGAATTCAGCTTATCACATTTGACGTTGCAATTGATTTTTCATGTCCACTTTATGGTCAACGACATGAAGACATAGAAAAGATATACTTCGGATGCATCTATAGCCAGACACTGTAATCAGATTTAGAAATGGCTCATCACATGTTCTTTGATTTAAACAATTGCAGAAAATGGCTTCACAGAGGTATTAGAGGATGGTATTATAAGAAAATCTACCAAGCTGCTCTACTAGCTCTGTTATACCATATTTGGGGCGTGGCGGCAATGTAATGAGCCACCAGGAATTATTGGATATCCCTTCAAATTGGTGGAGGGCAAGAAGCATGGAATGCGTATGATGCAAGTTATTCCTGAAAGAGCTAGTAAAAAAGAGAATGGTCTTCCAGGTTAAAACAATAGGTGTTTTGCCATGGTTAGAGAGGCTATTCCTAGAATTGGTTGATTTTTGGTGATTCATAAAAGTGCGCCTTCCATCAAAATATTAAAAATGAATAATAAAGTTGGCCACAACAGCTTTATCCTAGAATTGGACATTGTTGCAAGAACTTCATGAGATTTGGTCCAGGTAACTATTTTTATAATTTTACGTTAAGAATATCTGCAGGGTTCCAACCATAGGTCACATAACGTTTGGCCTTCCAATTTCACATTAAACCTATATTGGAGGCCGTGGAGGGTCAAGTATCCAACATTGAGGTAAATTAAAGAGTCTGCATGGTTTAATAAGCACCTAAAGAAACTAATGAAAAAGATCAAAGAAAGCAAGATGACGCAACTATTTAGAACTATTTTATATAATTTAAATGGTGATGCTACTAGATACTTTCACTGATCACAATTGTAACAAAACAAAATAGCAGTTATCAACAAAGTTAAACGTAGATAGCCTTACAAAGAAAAACCACCATTATCCAGCACATAAATTAGTCTAGCAATGGACTTTGTAGATTTGACATAATAAATTGCACCTTTTTAAATCTTCATTGCTCATTGTATCCTTAAACAATAAGGATATAGGCCTTTGATCTTCCTGCTCGTTTTCAGCTATTTTATCATCAACCTTATCACTAGTGGTATTGGGTTGACATACTGCACCATCTTCAGATTCGCTCAAAGCATACTTCTTTTTTAGGCGTTTGCGGCTTCTTTTTCTGCTATCAGCTTTCTTCTTGTTTGTTACTGAAATAATAGCAAATTTGACAATGTATGCAAGCTTATTTGAAAATTTAAAGTGTTGATGACCAAACTAAATAAATAATTAATTCTGGATCTAGAAAAAACCAGAACTAAATCACAAATCATGTAAAGCCAAAAGCATTTCTGTGAAAACTCCTATGTCGACGTAAATCAAAACTAGAACATAGAAAAGAACTTTGTGAACTTGTCCAGTAGATGAATGTGTGCAAGTGTTTGTGTCATTTACAAAAACGGCCAAATGCATAACATAAAAATTGATTCTAATAATACACTCATTAGGGTCAGCTAACATTGAATTGAGCAAGATAACATTCAATGAAAACATATAACATTCTTAGTTTTATAAAAGTCGTTTACAAAAACGGCCAAATTCACAACATAAAAGTCGATTATAAAAATACAATCATTAGGGTCAGCTTAAATTGAATGGAGCAAGATAACTTTCAATGAAACCATATAACATTCTTAGTTCTGAAGAGTGTGAGGTGCAAAAGGTTAGAGCCTAGGCACAAAGTGCAGATCGAAGGCGTGAGCTTTTAGTGCGCTCGCATACGAAAAGCCCACGCCTTCTCCTTACGCCTCGAAACAAAAGACTTTTGTGTCTGGGTGCGCCTCGCACTTCATAAAACTAAGAGATCAGAATATTGTGGTAAGTGTTATTTTGAAATGTGTGAATGCAATATAAAAAATCCTCATAGAGTCGCCATGTTCCCTAGAAAACTATAAATGGCACCAAAAAGCCACATAATCAACTCAAGGAGCCTCAATATAGTCTATGTACCCTTTATCAAAGGCAAAATCGAAATCCTCATTGGGTCAACACGTGCTTGAAAAAAAAAAGGTTGCTTTTGTATGTCTTGGTACACAACTTATTATATAAATGAGCAGTTTGACTAAAGTACGAAGGTTTTATCCCTCCATATATTCTAACAGAACTTATAAAGTGTGGAAATTTTTTTTGAAAATTCTAAGTCGGGACCCCAAGATAGGTCCATAGTAACTCATTTTAAATGCTATAATGCACTCTTTCAAGAAATTTCAAACACAATGAACCATAGGACTCCTCATTGGGCTACCACATACCCTAGCAAACTAAAAATGACACCAAGAACCAAGGTTGTTAGAATTGATATTCTACATAAGATCGTTGAGGGGTTAGGAACAAAATTGGTAGAATTAGATCGTAGGATCGTACAAATATGCATTATCATGCTTTGGATAATTGATGATCAATTATATTTGTTCTCTTTTCAAGTTTTAAGGTGTAAATAAAAACTTATTTGACTTCTTCAAGTTGTGAAAAAAAAATACTTATAATAATCATTTTTTAAACTGCAAATAAAAAAAAGAATTTTATAGTCGTATTGATATAATTATTGACATATATATACATGATTATTTTAAAGTGAAATCTGGATTACATGAATTTTTTTTAACCATAAATGTGTGGAAAAAGTTTTGGCAAATTTTGAATCGGGATCCGCAATAGGTCTTGAGTACCCCATTTCTTTAGAGTCTTGAAATTTTTAATGCAATGTGAGGTCATAGGAATTCTCATCAGGTCACCACGTGCCCTAGAAAACTAGAAAAGGCATCAAGAAGGTTACATAATGAGCTCAAAGAGCCTTTTATATGTCTTGGTACACATTCCCGTATAGAAAAGAAGTGAGCAATTGACTAGAGTCAAGAGGTTTTATCTCCCCAAATATCCTAATAAGATAAATGAAAGGTGCAAAATTTTTTAGAGAATTCTGAGTCGAGGCCCAAAATAGGTTCCTTAGCACATTATTTTTAACGCTACACACTTTCGGTGCATTTGAAATTTTTTTATGGCAATGTAAGAATTTAATAACGGAATCTATATTTGGTCACCATGTGCCCTTAAAAACTGTAAATAATGCCAAGAGGAAAGAAGGCCACATAATGAGCTCACAAAGCCCCTTTATAGGTCTTGGTAGATATATCTTATTGTATATGTGAGCAAATTGGCTAGAATATGGAGGTTTTAACACCTCAAAATATCCTAAAGGGACCTATATAGAGTGGGAAAAGTTTTTGAGAATTCTTAGCCGGAACAGAGTACCTCAATTCAAAGACTCTTTCGAGATATTTTGAAGATTTTTTATGGCAATGTGAGAATGCAATATAAGAAACTTTATTGGGACACTACATACCCTAGAAAACTACAAATGGCACCAAGAAGGCTACATAATGAGCTCAAAGAGCCCTTATTGTATATGTGAACAATTTGGTGAACATAAGAGGTTTTATCATCCCAAATATCCTACAAGTACCTAGAAAAAGTGTGAAAAAAGTATTGGAGATTTCTGAGTCAGGGCATTAAGTAATAAGTACCCTATTTCAACGGCTATATGCTTTCGAATAGTTTTCAAATTTTTTTTATGACAATGTATAGAAATCCTGATTGGGTTACCAGTTACCACATATCGTAGAAACTAAGAACAACACGAAGAAGGCCACGCAATGAGCTCAAAGAGCCTCCTTTAATTATGACTTGGTAGACACACCTTATCATATATGTGAGCAACTTGGCTAGATAAGGTTATTTAATCACCCTAAATATCCTAATAGGACTTATTAAAAGTGTGGGAAAAGTGTTAAGAGAATTCTTGGTTGCAGCCCGAGACACATCTTAGGTATCCCAATCCCATTTCAAAGGCTATATATAATTCACGATTTCCGAATGTTTTAAATTTTTTATGACAATGTGAGGATGCAATCACATTAGATCACTACGTGAGCTAGAAAACTGGGCACTAAGAACTGCCACAATATGTGCTTAAAGATCCCTTCTATATGTCTTGGTAGATGCCCATAATAATATTTAATTGATAAATTTGAAGCACAAAAAAGGTCAGTTCAAAATACATAATAATATTAAGTTAGTTCTCAATTATCGTGTAATGGCTAACACACATCTTACCTCAATATAATAATACTAGTTTGAAGCATTCCAACCAATCTCTAGAACATAATCATTTACGATACGACACTATATGTTGATAAAGTGCTTATTAAAATGGAAAAACAGCCCCAAAGCCCAAAATTATGCATACCTTCATCGCTAGTAGAAGAAGATGGAGAAAACACTTGAGGCTCAGTGTCGTCAATGAAGCTATCCTCATAGTCATCATCATTACTTAAAGCATCTGACATGTCTGTATCTGTGACTCCAATATCTTCGCCAAATGATTCACTTACATAAACGTTAATGGAATACAAAACAAGGGAAAATGACATCCCTTGAAGCAATAATTTGGAAGAAAAAGGATTATACACACAAGTCATTTTCAGACAGTAGTTAATCTTAAGACTCCAGCACCATATCCCAAGCATGGGAAAAAACAAGAAGCATTTTCTTTCAAAGCCTTCAAAGTTCGTGCAAAATGAAAATATTCATACTCATAGGAAAATCATGCCACAAGAGTTGTGAATCATTAAAACTAAAAAGAGAGTCAAATTGGCATAGATTTTCTCAAGCTTATATCAGCTAGTAGCATGTTCTCCTAACCCATATTAGCCATGTAAATCACGGAGCTCATGAACAAATCAAAAAAATTAAAAAAATTAAGAGATTCTATAGTGAGACACTTGATTTTGGGGGCCAAAACCACATAGTATTTTACAAAATATGCAACTCCAAAACATAGATAGTTGAGCACGTACCAAGTCGCACACAAGTATTCAAGTCTAAGTAATCAGCACAATAAACACCAGTGCTTGCCAAATAGGTAACTTATTTTAAAGATCATTTTATACCCTTTTTTACTCAATAGCAAACCAGAAGCAGGTTTGACATCACAAGCATTAAGAAATATCTCATTATCTACATTCATAGAAGTGAATTAAACCATGTACATAGAACTCAATTAAAAAACAGCACTAGAACAACAAAACAAGGCTTGGAAATCAATGTTTAAATAAGGATACGATTCGTCATCTCCAACAAAATTCCGTCGAGCATTGCCTAGGAAGTAACCAGTAAGGTAAACTTTACGAGGACCAATAACAGAGAAAGTGACTCCTTCAGTCTCTTCGAACTCCAAATCCAATTGGCATGACTCTGATTTATCGGGCAATAAACAACACAACAAAACAGGAGTCTTCTTTCCCACATTGCATTGAACCACGCTCCTAATGTCAGAAGAACCAACCCCAAGTGTAGCCTACAACACTCAACAAATAAAACACCCAAATTCTTTACAAACACCATATGAGATAGAAACATTACTTATAAAGTAATAAATATTCGCATTTTTTAAGCAAGCCCAAAACTAAAAACGTGTACACAGCACAAAACTTTCAGAGAAACTCACCTGGGTAATTCTGAGTCTTCCACAAGATTTATCAGGTGATAAAGTAAATGGTTTTCCAGCTTTAATTTCAACTCCTACAAACAATCACCATATAGCCACAAATTCACAAATCAAAAAAAAAAATGCAAACAATTATATATTCGTAGCCAATAATTTGCAACATGAATGGCATTTCAAGGCAAATAGTTTAGGATTGCAAATTACTATAAATGTAATTCAAGAGAAGAGGGAAAATGAGAGAACTAACCCCAAAATGCCATATTTGCCAAAATAAACCTCCCTGTCGATCGATCACTTTAAGTAATAGTTCGTTGAGAATGAATAAATTCCTGATTAGAGTAAGCTGTATATACAAGATAAGACTAAAGCTAGGCTTTCTGTGTTTTCAAGATAATTGGAATTGAAAACCCCGTTAATGGTTGAATTTAGGGCTCTTTAGTTTGGCGAAGTTGTGGAAAAATGAGAAGATTGGTTTATGGCTTCTTCGCGCCAATATAAGAACTTCAATTCTTCAAGAGAGGCGAACCGTGGAAGTAGGGTTTTGTTGTTAAAGATGTTAAGCCATTTTTAACACTTACTAATTTTTCCGTTTCATATCGCTCGCACCAAATCAATTTTTGCACTATTTATCATTCGATGATAATTTACATATTTCAACTAATATACGAGAAGATCAACATAGTGTGGGATCTTATTTTTTTTTCTCAGTCACACATTTTCATAATATCAAATTTTTTGTAATTTTTAGTTATGTATAACTCTAGATATAAACAATCCGAAAAAACGCATTAGATTGCGCAAAATTTTGTTTGGTGCAAGCAATATGGAACAGAAGAAGTACAAAATATTCCCTCCTATTCCCTTTAAGTATCTCATTTAATTACTTAACACTATTCACCAATCACTCTTATTATGTGCTTTATTTTTAATCTAAAAGTTAAATCATAGTCAAGTAGGATTTTATTGGATTTGTCTTATTGTAATTTGTAAATTTTATTAATATCGACCTTTTATAATTTTTACCCAAGTAAAATTAAAGATATTTACGATTGAAAAGTGAATTGACAAATATGCCAAAAGCAAGACAAATATGCCAAAAGCAAAGGAAAAATGTAAAGAAAATATGAGGGAGTACTAATTATATCATAGAAGTACGAGTATGTGGTCTATTTTCCTTTTTTTAAGTTCATTAATTCTTATTGAAATTGTAGTTTTCTATTTTAAAGTTAGGATTTTGGAATAGTATCAGCTTATTTTAATTATACTATTAGAATCGATAAAACTTTTAGGTTAATAAGTAATATTAAGTTGTAAATTGTTATTAGACGGCATGAAGAGAGAATTTTTAACGGTGAAGATTTTTCTAATAGATTGATTTTTTGGATAGACTTGTATATTAAGAAGGGTTATTCTTTTCTTTCTTGTTTCAACAAAAAAAAAAGATCTAGGAAGAATTATGGTTAAATTTTTAGAAAAGTTTATCATTCAATTTCATGCAACGATGTAGAGAATGTAATTTAAGAAAAATGCAACAGGAAAGAGCGTATATGATGCTAACCATGAATAGGGGGGTGGGCATGGTATGGGAGATGGGAAATGGGAGAATTGGATTTTCTTTCATGATAACAAGGATGATGATTTTGGTGACTCACATGATAATGAATTCGATGAAGATGAAGATGAAGGCGATAAGGAGGAGGATGAAAATGAACAGGATTTGATAAGTCATGTAATAAAATATTAATTAAAATAATTTGACGATGAGAGAATCTTGACCTCCATTTTAACATACTGATGTAGGATCACCTACATCTAGTTCTCATGAGCAAGCCAAGATCAGTATAATGATACATCAAATGGAAGACGCTCAAATTCAAGGTCTTTTCGTCAAGTCTTTTAATTTCATAATAACAAACTAAGTCTTCTTTTTTTTTTTGAGTTGTTTTTTTAGTCTTTTATTTTCAAGCATTTGAGTCGTTTATTTTCTTATTTATTTTTTCGTGTGTTTTAAACGAGATGATTAAAGCCAGGTTTAGGATCAAGCTTAGTCATTTCTCATGTTTAGTTAGTTGAGTAGTACTTTTCTTTTTGAGTCTAGTATTTATTTTTGCTCAATTGGGTTCGAAAATTACAAGCTTATGAAGCAAGAATCAAAACAAAGAACTCAGCCTATTATTTCAGCCCAAATCTCCAAGGAAATATGAAGATTATTTGAAGATTTTGAACCGTTGTGATACAAAAATCAGCCAAGCATATTTTATTGGAGATTATTGCTGATTTCTAAAGATATATTATCCACTTGCAGCCCCAATTGTTGACCAAACATTACTTGAAGATTATGGGAAATATATTGAAAATCTTATCTACAATCAGCCCCAAATTAAAGATTGAATGTGTTCCTTTGCTTTTCAATCTTTGGCTAAGATTGAATGTGTTCTTAGGAGCCCATTGAATTAACTTGTGGTGAATTCTGTATCAAGTTAGTCCTTTGGTTAAGCCACTTCTTAGTTGATTAATTCAATACATCTTTTTGTTTTTCTTTTTTCCCAAAACAAAAATACATAAAAAGATTCAACCTTCAATGTCTCGAAATTCAGAAAACAAAAGGAACGTGTGCTTATAAATTGGTTTCAAACGTAGCCAACCTATATCACATGCTAAAACAAACAACGCTTAAATTCCAAAATCCCAAAATCAACGAAGAGCAAACACAGCCTTAATAGACGTGATTCCCTATTCACAACTGATAGCCATTGGGTACAAGTTCTGATCCATATTTTGGCAATAGTTATCCAGATTTAATATTATATTTTTAGGCATTTAAATGTTGTAAAATTTTCAACTTCCTGTCTCCAATAACGCCCATTTTCTCCGCAGCAAGAAGGGAAAGAATAGAAGGTAGTTCAAAGGTTAGTAAATTCTCAGATTGATATGTGTTATGTGTTGTGATGTTGGATTGAAATGATTTGGAGTTCTCACCAAAATATGTTTTTTGATTCTAAATTGAATATTGTATTTTTGTCATTGTGGCACATTGGAAGTAAGATCCAGGGAAATTATCATTGCTACTTTCAAATTATAGCTGAAGGCCTCACTGGCCGCAATCTTCGTATTCCCTTTGACTATGAGATGATCTAATGTTGTCCAACCGCCCCAATACCTTGATCATAACTTCAGTTAGTGGGATATTCTAAGTATTATAATAATGATTCCTCAATTCAAAAACAAAGAAAATATACAAATTTTGAATTTGTAAGCATCGAAACTGGTGTTTAGGGCTGCCATTGTTGTGCCTTTGCCCTCAAACATGAGATTGGTAATAATCGAAGCTACATCCTATACTTATCAGCCAACAATCTATGTATCACCATCCTCAAAATTTCACAAACCATTTAACAAACAAAGAATCCAAAATTGTTACATTGATTTTCTAGTCAATTTATAATTAATTATTAAGTGCTAGCCTGTCGGGCTTCTTCTGTTTGGGGTAACATTGACCGCTTTCCTCTAGTCCTCCCTGTGAAGGGAGTACATGTATGGATTGTCCGTCAACTTCCCTCACCCAGACCCTGCTTTCAAGCGGGATACTGGACATGATGATGATGATGTTGCTATATCGGTAGAAATGAATGCATGAGAACCGTTTAGCTACCCGGGTGATTTGCAATCATAACCTTTCTATGAGCTTCCTTTACCTTCTCTGTGGCTGCACTCTTTGCCATCACAACGTCCAGAAATCTGTGATTACGACAAAGTCTTGTTTTTAAGAAACTAAACCAAATGCTAAGATCAAGGCAAGAAGTTAGTGAAAGTGAAGAGGAATGCAAGACGACATCGCACAAGTACTTTTTTAAACAAGAAGGATGAGTCATTGGGTCGATTAAATTGCTTTTTTTAGACAAGTTTCACAAAAAACTGAAAGTGAAGCAATTAAATGATAATAATTTTTTATTGTGTTGTTGCTGCCAAAAATACCCAAATAGTATCAACAGTATACTCCATGAATGTATGAGTAAAGCTCAGAGAAAGTAGAAAATATCAGCTTCTTTAAGATCACATAATAGAGTTAAGAAACTTGGATCATTTTTTAAAACTCCTTAAAGATAAGAGAAAAAG
Source organism: Amaranthus cruentus (assembly GCA_019425755.1). Lineage (NCBI taxonomy): Eukaryota > Viridiplantae > Streptophyta > Magnoliopsida > Caryophyllales > Amaranthaceae > Amaranthus > Amaranthus cruentus. Next base: position 1,780,002 of record CM033453.1, read on the forward strand.
TAGTAAGCTTGCAAACATTATAAATAAACATAGCAGCTCTTGAAGTAGTAATTAGACCTAGAAAACTGGATACTTTGAACTGATAAAAAAAGTAGAGAACAGAGAACTGAAAATTAAGTAATGGATAAATATAAGTGCAGAAGCAGCCTGATTTGTGAACACGTAGAAACAGCTTGAATGAAACAAACCTCATCCCAACAGCTAGCATCTCATGACAACAATGACAACCATAGACAGCAGCAATGACATTCACGCACATCATCACAACTTCTCTACGACAGCAGCATCAACAAATGGTAGCTGCAGCAATGAGACAACATCAGTTACGATGCATCACCATGTCATGAAGGGTTGACAGGGGGTAATATGGGAATTAGTAATAAATACTACTTAGCAATTAGTTAAGTTGGAGGGAATAAAAGGTCGGGATAATTAGTTTAAATAGAGGGAAGGGAAGGGAAGGGAATTAGGCATTCATTCAAGTAATAGTTTTAAGTGGAGTTATACTCTTTTGGAGAGAACATGCCTCTCGAATGCTTGTATACAATCCTTTGTAATCGTTCTGTGTTCACATTCAATCTTTTGTTATACACTTACATTTTACATACAAATCGATACATTTATATACATTTTCTGTTCAATCTTAAGTAATTTCATCTTATAGCCAAGCTAGTCCATAACAAACCACATTATCAACTGACAACGAGAGCTCAAAAAGAAAATGATTATACTTGAATGATCATTATCGAATATCAACCATTAACACTGAGAAGACCACATTTAAAGAACTAAACATTTGAAGATCATAAGATGTCAACTCCTACAAATTCAATCATGAGACCGGATATAACTAAAATGTCCAGCAGTACAATTTACATATGCAGACACCAGAACACGGCCACACGTTTAAAAAGGTCTTTCAAAACATTAACTCAGTACATAAAAATTGTGGCTGCATACCTTTAGTGAACCAACAGTAGTCTGTAACCTCGATAAAAAGCTCAGGGATTTTGTAGGACTTGATGCTAAGCCGCACTGCATGAAAAACAAAATTTAATGTAAATAATTTAACAGTGCGACCAAAATAACACTTAATAAGGTGAAAAATATCCGAGTAGTACCATGATAGTTTCTTGAATTAGAAGATGAAGAGGGTGTCCCTTTTTCCAGAGAACCAGAAATCCATCCAGTCAAATTCTGATCTTAGCTAACTGGAATAACAAAGGCTAATCAATAACAAAACTTCATGTAGTTTCCAGAAAAGCTACTGGTTTAGTCTGTTTTTACACAAAAAAGAAATTTATCGTTGTCACTGTGACATTACCAATTGATACAAACCTTTACAATTGTTCTTCATCTCAACATATCCTGTAGGCTGTAGCTATGTTAGAAATCAGAATTCTCTGTCCTTATCACCATGAAACTCTCACACAGCCAGTAAAATCTGAGATAATAGTTCGAATAACAGCTCTAGTAGATACAAAAAGAAGGCTCGGAGATGTTGACATGCCCGTATTTATTTCTAGAATTACAGGACAGAATGAGAGTTCTTCCAAACGTCAGAACCATGTAGTTACAATTCAGCACAAATTATTGGAGTATTGTAGAACCAGTACCTGCGTCAGTGTTGGTAATGTGTGTGTTATCCCTAAAACAAAGTAGGAAGAGCTGGCTGAAACCTCCCAGTAATCCCCGCATCAGATAATGCACACAGCTTTGTGATTGCAACGAATTTACATGTGATAATGATCGGCATGGTATTACATTCAGATTTTGAGGAATATTGGCTTAAGCTCATGCATTCCCTTTCATAGGATATAGGCATTACCGTACTTCACACTTCACACTCAATCAAAAAACTGGAATGCTACCTTCTGCAAGAAGAGAATTAACACAGCATGCAGTTAGCGGTTCAACACTCAGCTTCAGAACTGCATTCCTTACAATAGCGTAATTCTTGTCTACAGGGCTTGGAAACATTTTCTTCTCAACCATCTTTTTCAACAAGTCCAAAGCCAGGACGGGGTTCTTGTTCAACAGAAAAGAATCCAGCAAACCTATGTACACAAAAATATCAGCACTCATTTCCCTTTTCTCCATCTCTTGGAGATAAGATAGTGCCCTATCAGGCATGCCATTCTTGGACAGACCACTGATCAAGGCCATGAAAGCAATTCTATTGGGTGGACAAGCTTTAACCTCCATCTGATTCCACAGCATAAGTGCATCATTAGGTCGCTTAGCATTACATAGCCCATCTATTAGCGTCGTATATGTTATGACATTAGGCTCCCTGTTTACCCCATCCATATTTGAGTACAAAACAATAGCTTGATCTACATTACCATTCTTACACCATCCATCAATGATAGAGTTATAGGTTACTGTTGAAGGGACAAGCCCCTGTGCCTTCATTTCTTTCAACATGTTCTCGGCCTCAGACATTCTGTTAGCTTTACAAAGACCATCAATCAAAATGTTATAAGCAACAACATCAGGTCTGTAACCGCGGGAATATATATCATGAAACAGCTCCAGAGCCCGGTCAACTTCTTGAAGTTTGAAAAGCCCATCGATAGCAGCAGAATACGGAATCAAATGTGGAACAAGACCTGCTTCAACCATATTAGCAAGAAAATTACACGCTTCCACTGCTCTTCCACGAGTGCATAGCTGTTTGACAAGAGTGGTAGAATTCTTTATCCACGGTTCATGCTGTCTTAGACACATCTCTTTTACTATAGTTGTAGCTCCTACAACATCCCCCTTTTTACAGAAGTATCCATATATAGAGTTATAGGTGAAATGGGTTAGCTTGATCCCTGACTGTTTCATCTCTCCCAACAGGTGAAGACTGTCAAGTATTCTGTCAGCCTTGCTTAAAGCATCAATAAGATTGTTATAAAGTAATGTATCCTTTTGACAACAAAATTTATCCATTGACCCAAAGAGCTGTAATGCTTCATCCAATCTACTATTTTGGCATAAAACAGTTATTATAATACTGAAAGAAGATGAATCCAAGCAGTTAATTCCTTTAAGCTTGAAAAACTTCTCTAACCTGCTACTACATTGATGTTTTTCCTCCATCATCATTTTCACCAGATCAAGGGCTCTATCAATGAGACCAATGCGAACAAGACCATTCAAAACAGAATTGTAAAGCAATTTCACTAACTCATCATCAAAACAATCTCCGTTTTCCTCAAGTAATTGTGCCATTACCTCTTCTCCGACAGATGATATAAGCTCCGTGAGTATACCAGCATCAGGAAATATCCCACAATTTTTCATTTCTGAGTACAATTGCATAGCTCTTAGAGGCTCTTTATGTTTGCAAAGACCTCTAATCAGTACATCGTAGACGCCAATGTCAGCAGAAAATCCGGTTCTGTGCATTCTGTCAAATAGCTGAAGGGCCTTATCAACATTACCATCAGATACAAACCCATGTATTAGTACATAAAATGTCTTTTCATTCAATGTCAACTTCCAATCTTCCATCTTTTCAATCAACTCAAAAGCCTTATCCACTTCTCCCCCCTTACTGAAAGACACAACTAAAATCGACAAAACATGTGAGTCAACCCAACCCTTTTCAAGCATTTGATTGAAAACGATCAAACTCTTCTCAAACTCTCTGGCATTGCAGTAAATCTGCAGTAGAGGAGTCACAGTGTACTTATCAACAATCAACCCAAAATTGCGCATTTCATTCAACCTCTTCTCAGCTAAATAGCTCATACTCGACTTTGCTATAGTCTCTAACAAACAATTATAGCTATAACTATTAGGAATACAAATACCCATCTCCCTAACATGATCAAATAACACATTAGCTTCTTCCACTAATCTTACTTTACCCAAACACCTAATAAAAAAACCCAATGCACCAGGACTTATAAAACGTCCATTATCAATCAAGTCTAAAGCCAAAGCTTTCATTGGGGCATTTTGTCGAGCGCCAGATAGGATTGAAGCCATAGCATTGTAAGTATAGCAATTGTGCACATATCCATTTTGAAATTTTGCCCAATTAAAAAATTTGTAAGCAATTCTCCAATTTCTGATCCCCTTTAACACAGTTTCAACAATCTCAGGGGTGAGTTTAGAACCGAGCTGACTCAGTTCTTGGTTGTTGGGATCAAAACTTCTGTGAGTGAAAATAGAAATCAAATCATCAACCACCCTTTTGCTATCAAGAGAGAAATTTGTCATGTACGGTTTTGAGCTGTTATTTCTGATGACTGCTGGGACAAATGGGATGTTTTCGATTGATTGAGCATCAGGAGAGTTTAAGGGTTGAATAAATATATAGTTGTGTATGAGCTGAACTAATCTTGGAAGTGGGTGATAATTGGTGAATGCTAGTAATGGTGAAACAAGAGAGTTGTGCAGATGGTAATGGTGTCGCATATTGGTGAAGCATTCATTTCACTGCCGCCAAATGTTCTGAATCTTTGCCTTAGCTAAATACTTCGCATTAACTTTTTAGGCCCTGCCTGGATAGGAAGTGATATAATGTGGTTTAAATATTTCAAAGTGCTCTATTACAGGGGAATGAATTAACAAGAGAAGAGTTACTTGACATCATCATAGATGATTTGGTATAAAAGTACTAGAATAGTAGATAATAACAGGGAGCTATAAGGCCCTCTTCTCCATGAGTGTTCTCACTGGCATAGCATATACTCCTAGCTCCTCCTTTAGTCAAAATACAAAAACTTCCAAAGGCAATTTCGATCGAACCTAAATATTCAAAAATGAAGAACAATCGATAAGCAAATTAATAAATCATTTACTAACCAAATCATTTACTGATCTTTCAATTTAACAAGAAAATTAATAAATCAAAAAAAGACAACAAATTTACCTTAATAGCAACAAAACTGAAAATAAACAATCCATAAATCATGTTTTCATCACAAAATCGAAATAAATGTAAAGATCGATATGTATTTACCTCAAATATTTCATGAATTTTGAAGGGGCAAGAGATTGAATGAGGAGGAGTAGAGTATACAGAAATATTATTCTCAAAAAAATGGAGTTGAGAAAACTCTAGTGAAGGCATGCGGCTGCTGCTAGCCTGCTTTTAGGGTTGTTCAAAAGCAAATATCGGATCGTATCCGGATATTAAAAACCGATCCGGTTTAATTCTGGTCGAAATTGTTGCTTTTATTCTTGTTCGGTTTTTTTCCTCAAGTAATTTTTGAGTGCAAGTGTAAAGAAAAATTAAGGGATGTATGGTAAGAACTTTTCAATGCCAAGTAAAAAATTCAATTAGTATTACTTTAGATTTTTTGTTTGGTATAATATTAGGTTAACCCAATCCCTTTCTTGAAGCTAATAGATTCCCCTATTTTGTTACCATTTATTTATGTCAAGTAACAAATTTTGCTGCTATTCTTGTTGGTGTTTCTATGATCAAATAAGAGTTTTCCTCCATATGGTATACCAAACAACACATAACTACAACCCTTACCCTTATCCTTACTCCTCTCTATTATTTCGCTTTCCATTACATTTTATATTCTCACACACTAGACAATAAGGTATTCACAGTCAAATGTATAAACGACACTATACACAGTCGAATACACAATACACTGTCAAATTCCAATTGTGATAAAGATGACCCAATATCATAAGATGACCCAATATCATAAGTTGACCCAAAAATACCAAAACTAAACATCTAGAAAGTCGAAACTACACTATACACATTACACAGTCAAATGTCCGGTATAAAATTGGCAAAAAATGGCAAAAACAAAAGAAAAAATATCGAAAAATTAGGTGGTGGGTGAGACTTCAAGTAGATCTTCAAGTTCAAGTTGAGAGAAAGATCAAAAAATCTCCTAAAACAGGAGCGATTTAAAAAATTCAGTGAAAAACACTAATAATCAAAATGGCCATTGAACTATTAACAAACAAAAATTAAAAATAAATGAACAAAAACTTACCCACTTGTGATTGAGAATGGAGGCGAGAGGCGATTGTTGAAGAAGAGGTGAGAGGTGATTGAAGAGGAAGAGAAGAGGCGAGAATGAGAGTGTGACTGTGACTGACTAGGGTTTTCAATTCACGAAGTAGTGTGGATCTATTCTTAGCTTGTTAGGTTAGCTTCTGTTGCTAAAAAAAAAAGGTTAATTTCTAGATATCTTTGGTTTTCATAAGATTGTTGAGTACTTGAGTGAGGATGACATATACAAAAAATAAAAAAATCGATTTTAAGATTTTGTGATTCGTATTCAAGGTTATTAGGATCGAGATTCTACCTAGAATCGTTGAGGGGAGAATTGAAATCGGTAGATACGAATTGTAGGATCATGTCATCCTACAAATAAGCATCAATGGGCTTTGAATTACCAATTATCATTTATATTTGTTCTCTTTTTAAATTTTAAGGTGTAAGTAAAAACTTATATAGTTATATGACTTCATCTATTAACTTTAGAACAAAAAATACTTGTAACAATTGTTTTTCAACGTCAAATTAAGAAAAGCTTGAATTTTATAAAGCTATTAATATAATTATTTAAATTATATATTTATACGTAAGTGAAATTTGTATTTTATGAAAATATTTTACGATTGAAACTACCCATAGAATCGGATCGTAGAATCGTAGAACCGTGTTATGATCCTATCACCTAAAATTTTGAGCTAAGTAGGATCGCACGATTCTACCAGATTAAAATCTTACCTACGATCCGGATCGGTCGCCTATTTTTGAATCGTAAGATCGTAGAATTGTAGATCAGAATCGGAATTTTGATACCTATGTTTGTATCCGATCCAAATATCCGGCTTAGAAACTGGATATACAACCAGGTAAATCCGGATGCCAAGAACATTGGAAGCAACCAAACCCTTTTCAAGTATTCGATTGAAAACAACCAAACTCTTCTAAAACTCTTTGGCATTGTAGTAAATTTGTAGTAGAGGAGTCATAGTGTACTTATCAACGATCAATCCAAAATTGCGCATTTCATTCAACCTCTTCTCGGCTAAATAGTCATACTCGAGTTTGCTATAGTCTCTAACAAACAATTATAGCTATAACTATTCACAAATTCTTGCTATAGACGGTCTATAGCATAGACGGGTGTAATGGTCCAACTCATTTTTACACTTTTAAAAATAAAAACAACTGAAATCTCAGGAGACCTTCTGCTAACTATTAGGAACACAAATACCCATCTTCCTAACATGATCAAATAACCCATTAGCTTCTTCCACTAATGCCCTAGGACTTATAAAACATCCATTATCAATCAAGTCTAAAGCCAAAGCTTTCATTGGGACATTTTGTCGAGCACCTGATAGGATTCAAAACTTCTTTGAGTGAAAATAGAATTTAAATTATTAACTATTAGTATTTTACTAGAAACTAAAATTTCAATATCGTTCACTTCAATTTTAGGTTTTGGTATGTAAAATATCTAATTAATCTGATTCATTTTTATAGGTAGATGGTTTGAAAGTATAAAACTCAAGACCCATAGCTTTGTGTTAGTATAAAATATTGTTAGTTGATCGATTATTTAGAAGTGAATGATAGAAATTTTTGAATGAGAAGAAAATAAACGCATTTGTAGATGTGATTACTAACTACAAAGGATAATATAGAACATCATTGTTATCATACCCAAACCTAATGCATCTAAAACTCAAAAAAGTTATGATTAGTGTCTGGAAAGGGATCTTACTCTTTTCTAAGGAGATAAAGAGGTTGCGGCCAGTGAGACCCTTAACTCTAGGAAATCCTACAAATGAAAACAAAAGGCAATGCAAAACAAGATAATTAGGGAGAAGAAAAAAGCAAGACAAGCAAGAAGGAAAATTCCATAAACTAGAGAAATACAAACACAATCATAAAGGCAAGATACAATGGCAAAGCACGTTGAAATTAATAGATATTTCATTGAAGAAAAATTAGAAGAAATAATTTTTAATATTCCTTTTGTAAGAACAAAAGATTAATTTGCATATACTTCCTCCGTTCCATAATACTTGCTACATTTTACTTTTTTACGCAATCCAATGCACAATTTTGATTATTAATATATTAAACTACACTTATCTAAAAATTATAAAAATTTAATAATATGAAAGTGTGCGATTAGACGATTCAAACAAGAGTCCACTTGACTATATTCTTACTTACACATTAGTCGCAATATGTAAAATAAGCTTGAACGATAAATAGTGCACAAAACGAAATGTAGCGAGTATTTCGGAACGGAGGAAGCATATTCTTACAAAAGTTGTTGAATTCAAAGCCTTTAAAAATGTCAGTAGAAAGTCGGATGTTGGTGATCCTACGATTAAGAAGTTAGAAATCGTTACTGAACCATATTAATTAATAGGAGAATAAGTTATACAACCGGGCTTCTAAGAGACACCTCTCAAGAGGCCCAACCCTTTAAAAGTTAATTTAAAAAAGATGAAAACTAATTTGTGTAACAGCTCCACGAACTGCACACTTACTTAAGTAGGGTTTTAAGATACATAACAAAGGCATTTAGTATACATCAATTAGGGGTTAAGGATACCTTAAGTATGGGTTTAAGGTATGTCATGTAGCCTTTTATGGTTTGCTAAGTAGTAGTTAAGAGTATGTCAAGTATGCATTTAATACAGCTCAAGTAGGCATTTAGGATACCTTAAGTATGAGGTTAAAATACCTCAAGTAGGCATACTTCAAGTAGACATTTAGGCTATCTCAAGTAGGGGAGAGGTAATCTTTTCACTAAAAACGTAATTAATTTAAACTTGTTACGAATAATAGTCTATGTAGGAGTCAAACCTACATTTCTATGCAATTGCATAGTGCTATACTAGTTGACCTAATAGACTTTGGATGCCAAGTAACTAACTTCTAAAAAAAAAACATGATTTTAATTTGCAAATGAAGTTGTAAAATATACATTGGGACCTTAATCCCTACTTGTGGTACATTAACCCCTATTAGTAGGAATTTTGACATATTTTTAACTAAAGAAAATAAACCAATAAAAACTTGGATTTTACATGTGATTGTGAAGGAGAAAAATTACAAAAAGCAGCGACAAATGACAGATTATGCGTGTAAAATCTTGGAAGATGAGAGAATAATTAAAATTAAAGGAATTTTGCAATGAAAATGAATGTTAAAACTGTTAAAAAAAGGAATAGAGGCGCGATTGTTAGTGTTTTGTATCTTATTTTTCCTTTTAATTTAAATTGTAATTATAATATTCGATAATGGGCTTACTGGGCTCAGGTCTTTTTGTTACCCCGGAAAATTATTCATATGGTTGTTGAGCAGGTTTGCAAGGATTTTATTTGGTCTTTGGATAAGCAAAAGGAATCTAAACCCAGGATTGCTTGGACATATGTTTGCTTGCCTAGGGTTTTTGGTGGGTTGAATATTTATAATCTCCGGGTGTGAAATGAAGTTGCCATCCTGAAGAGCTTGTGGGCACTTGCCTCCAAGAAAGATCGATTGTGGATTATTATATTAAGGGGGCTAATATTATGCAGGTTCACACTTCTAGTACTGTTTACTGGATGTTGGCACGTATTCTTGAGAGCTTGTGTCTGACCGGAGTGATCTCAACAATTGGGTGGTGAATGATAAGTTTAGTGTCAAACGTGCTTATATTGATACTTGATAGGATTGCTGCAAATCCTAAGCCTTATGGAGGACCTTACGGTGTAATAACAAGGCATCTCCCACAAGTGTCATTTGTCTGTGGTAGATCCTTCAAAATCGTTTGCCAATGAAGGCTAGACTTGCCCAATGGAGGACCTCTGTGATACTCAGTGTGTCTTGTGTCAGCTTGAGGTAGAGGATCGAGATCATCTTTTTCATGGATGTCGCTTCATCTAAGAGGTATATCAGTTTATATCTCACCATATTTTCTTGCCTTGGGCATCTTCTTTTGAGCATGAGGTACAGTTGATGAGTAAGTTGTGCAAGAGGAAATCCTCCAAAGCTAGTATCGTTGTTATGGCTTGGACTAAGATGTTATACCAGACCTGGCTCCAAAGGAATGTCAGGACCTTTGAAGGGAATGTCTTATCGACTCGACTTGGGGCTAATATCGTCATCTTTTTTGTTGCTACTAGACCTATGGATGATTGGAAAAATAGCCTTATTGTATAGTTTGTCTTCCTTTGTGTTGGTTTGTTTGCCTTTTTGTGGGCGGTTTGATTTGTTTGTTGCCTCCCTTTTGTGTTTTGGATGGCGTTTTTTTTTTCTTTTTATAATCTAGGTTGTAAAAGGTATTTTTAGGTTAATATATCCTTTTAATTGCCAAAAAAATATTCGATAATAAGCCGGATGATAATAACACTATCTCTAGGCTGTCTCAAATTAGAGTATGTGTTTGTCATAATGGTCACATATATAAATATGTAATGAGATAATTATCAAATGAAACAATACATCATACATCATACATGTTTAAAAACTAAATATCTTATTTTATATGTTCCCTAATTTCATCAACTAGCAACTGATAAATTGAAAGGGAATTAAATTAGGGTTTCAGTCATCAAACCCTTATCAAACTTCCTTTCTCTCCTCTGATTCTTTATTCTGATCATCGATGGCGATGGTGGAATCGCTATTAAAGGAGACAGAAAACAGTCATTTCAATAGCATCCATGGTCAAAATCTCAATCAGAATCAAAACCAAAATCATTTTGATTCAAGAGTGTGCATAAACGAAACTCTTAGAGATGACGAATTAAGAGCTATATTATCCAAATTAGAGAGTGATAAAGACAAAGAAGTGTTTGGATTAGTATGCAAAAGATGGCTTCATCTTCAAAGTACTGAAAGAAGGAAGATTTGCGCACGTGCGGGACTTTACATGCTTCGTCGTTTGGCTTCTCGCTTTCCTCGAATTCACGAACTTGATTATTCTCAGTCTCTTTCTCGTTCTTTTTATCCTGGTGTAACTGATGAAGACCTCAAGGTTATTGCTAATGGCTTCCGTTGTTTACGTGTCCTTCTTCTATCCCATTGTAAAGGTACTCTCTTTTTCTTTCTCCTCTATTTTTAGTATTTGAAATTTTAAGTTTGGCAATTTTAATTGCAGGAGTGGATAAGGATACAGGAACAAATAGAAGAAATTTGTTGATATGCATATTGTTTTCAGAAGACTTGACTTTTGATTGTTTTGGGGAAATTGAAGTATGATTTAGTTGTTACAAAGCATAGTGCCTTTCTTATGAAGTTTTTTTTTTTTTGAATAATCAATTTTAACTTGGATTTGTCAATGTTGCCTTTTATGTTTTGGCCCTTATTCTAGTCTTTTGTTTGATTTTAGAACAAATGTTGATGAATTATGGAGTCAGAGAGAGGTAGATTTTGAAGAAAGCTGATTAAGACGTACTTTTGGTTGGTGTCAGTTATGGGATTGATGGGGTTCCATCTATTTAGCTGAAGTTGATTCTTGATTGTTATTTTCAGATAGTATATTAGTGGTCAAATATTGTGCATTGAGGTTGGAGCTAATTTGGGGCTACGTTACCTGTTGTACAATTGGACTAATGGAGATTTCATTGGTCAAATTTTGTACTGAAAACTTCACATTCTCAAGTTTATTTGACTATTTTTTTTGACATGAAGTTTATTTGACTATTACAAGTGTACAACTTGCACATTCTGTTTGCTACTGTTTCTGCTGTCTCGGATCATGGATAAGGGCTAGTTTATTCAGGGTGTTATTGTGGTATAGCTATCTTTGGTTTGGGATGTGGGGATTTAGTGAACCAGGTGTTTTAAAATCATTGTTTTATTTATTTATTTTATTTTTATTATTGACAGAAATAATATGCTTTTTTTAAAATGTGAAGTGTGTATTAATATGGGTGAAAATAGTAGGAAGTAAGATTAACAGAATGAAAATTTGAGTGGGATCAAGGTGCTATAGCAACTAGAAAGATTCAAGCTTACATTCTTACTTAATGTGTCTCATTTGGTGTTGTTTTTGGTTTTGTTTACTCGTGCTAGTTCGTGGTACTAAGAGCATCGTCGTGCCTTTTTGGGAGACTTTTCATTTCTTATGATGCAAATTAATAGGAATTTATTTTACCATTGGCAACAAATTTTCTCTTCCATAATGTGTCCCCTGAATTGCCAATATCCACATAAATTTCAAACATGCTATAAGCCTATGCTTCCCTAATTCCATAGATGTTGACGAATATGCAAAATCCTTTTGTGATCTTTGTGTCTACTTTCTCTCAGGAACTAGATGGGGCCTTTATTTTAACTAGCTTGCCTCTTTTACTACTGATGCTGATGTGGAGTTACTTCTAGATATACTGCAGGGCATTGAAGTGGACTGCAGAAAAGTTACATTTTCCCCAAAATTTTTATTGCTAGCTTTCACATGATTTGTAGGTATTTCAGATGCTGGACTATTGGCAATAGGAAGCAATCTTCATTCTTTGCAGTCTTTGGATGTATCATGTTGCAGAAAAGTTACGGATAGGGGATTGTGTGGTATAGCTGAGGGTTGTAGTGACCTAAAAAGCTTGCACCTTGCTGGCTGCAGATTAATTTCCGACAGTACACTGGAAGCTCTGTCCAATAATTGTCGTAATCTAGAAGAACTGGTTGTTCAAGGGTGCATTAACATAACAGATTATGGGCTTACTGTTCTTGTTAGTGGATGTAGACACATCAAGCATTTAGATGTAAACAAATGCACCAATGTAGGCGATGCTGGTATCTCTAGCATTTCAGAAGCCTGTTCTGCCTCTCTAAGGACTCTAAAGATGTTGGACTGCTACAAAGTTGGAGATGTTGGTATCTCAATCTTGGCCAAGTTTTGCAAGAGTCTGGAGACTTTAATTATTGGTGGTCTCCGGGATATAACTGATGAAGCCGTAAAATCATTAGTGCTTTCTTGTCATTCCAGCCTTAAGAATTTGCGGATGGATTGGTGTTTAAGCGTCACTGATTCTTCACTGAGCTGCATTCTAAAACATTGCAAAAATTTACAAGCACTCGACATGGGTTGTTGTGAAGAGGTGACTGATGCTGCTTTTCACGGATTAGGTACAGGAGATTTTGCAGAAAATCTGAAGGTCTTGAAGGTGAGTAACTGCCCAAAGATCACAGTTGCTGGAATATCCATGATCCTAGATTCTTGCAAACTTTTAGAATACCTTGATGTTCGATCATGCCCACATATAACTAAGGCTGGTCTTGACGAGGCTGGAATTCAGCTCCCTGAAACCTGTATTGTTAATTATAATGGAAATTTAACGGAGCCAGATGTTGCTTCGAGCATTTTATAATCTTGGGAGTTTGAATTAGCTTTCTGCTATTTCCCAATGCAGACGAAGTAAGGGTTATGCTAGGTACTATCCTCTTACCATTCCCTGCTTACGGTGCAATCTTTCATCTTATTTCCAGTTATTTATTTGATTGATGAAGAATTCTCTGTATAGTTTTCTTTGTGAAATGTACATTAGTTTCTTTGCTACTTTGGTTGTTGATCATCATGGCGATAATAATGTTTAAGATGTGACACAATTTAGCTTTGGTAGTTGTATGGACTATGATATATAATAATATTGCTATGGCTTATTGGATCATTTTTGTAACGCTACTCTATAAAATCACCTCCCAATTAAAACGATGTATCTGTGAACTGTGATCTGTTACCAATACATGGGTTGATGATTTTACATCATCTACAACTCTGACACATAAGGAAATGTATCATTTGGGATAAATTTTTTCTGTTCGTTGTCAACACTTCTTTAAAGTAATTGATTTCCACTATTTTTATCTCAAGAAGCTGCGTAGTTTATATTTTGTTGGACATTTATAGTATATTAAGTGAATAAGTTAATACCAAATGCTATGTAACTAGTGGGACAATATAAGTGTAAAAACTTAAAGTCCAAATCAGAATATAAGCGACGAGTCGTCGCTTATTAGCACAGACCCGTCGCTCTCGTCGCTTGTATTATGGAAAGTGATGTTTTGGTCAGAAGAATAAGCTGACTTGTTGGCAAGAGAAAGCCAACTCAACTTTTCTGGTGACGACACGTTGCTCAGAGCAACGACTCGTAGCTTTGCTTCTTGAACTTCTGTTCTTATTCTATTCGGTTTAGGAGGATGATATTCAGTTCGGGTGGTTTCCTTGCATTCGAAAGTGATTATAATTCACTTTTGTGTCCTTTAATGACATGTTTAAGGCCTTTATGCATGTATATATGTTTATTTGTAAGGGTGGTTACATTGAGAAACCAAGGGACTCGAATCAATTTTCTAATTTTATGTTCTTACTTTCTTGATCCCCATATATTCTCTACATGCACTTGTAGAAAACGTGCCATTAATAACCCCTATTTGTATCTTTTATTTAAAAGATACAACTAATGCTATTTGTATCTTTTATTTTAACAAAAGATACAAATAAACCTTATATGTATCTTTTAATTAAACAAATGATACACATAATGAATTATTTGTATCATTTGTAAAACAAAATATACAAATAATTCTTATTTGTATCATTTGTAAGACAAACAATACAACTAACACTTATGTATCATTTGTTTATACAAACGATACAAATAAGTGTTATTTGTATCGTTTGTTTTACAAACGAATACAACTAACCCCAAATTAGACTTTTCATATGCTACACGCTACAGCTACAACATTTCCCTCTCAAATAGAAAATGGTGCGGGTCCCTTATCTTGTAAAACATTTGAAGAACTTTGCTCCGCCACCCTCAAGTTAGGTCATTATTCTGGAACTAAAGTGCGACTTTCTTGATGAAAACCTAATTTTTTGCTTTTTGCTCAATCTCCCAGCCCAAAGGTACTTCCTTTCTCTTTTCAATCTCTGTTTCATTTCAATTCAAGTTATTTATTGATTTCAATGGTGGATTGTCGCATTTTGTTAAATTATTGTTGGTTTGAATTGAAAAGTATGATGCCTAATAGAAAATCAAGAATTGATTCAAATTGATTTTAGGGTTAATTCGTTTGAAAATTACTACTTCTTGAATCTAGCTGTTGCATCTGTTTTTTGTTCAAAAATATGTAGTACTATTTGAAATATAGTTGTGTTGTTGCTACTATACAGCAACAATATTGTTGCTGGTTTTGAATGTTTGAACTTTTGTACGGAGTGTGACAACAAAGTTTATTGGGTTGATGTTCTTTAATTTTTCTTGAATTTTGTTTTTCAAGATCAAAAAAGCAATTACTACTGATTGAACACATAGATTACATTAAACATTGATTACAACAAATAGGCCACTTAAGTCTCCATGGTGTGCTAAGCAATTGTTGGAATTATTTAAATCTAGCCCTCACATCGCAGCAGTTGAGATTATTGGAAGGCTTAAAAAGTTATAATAACTGGGGTTTTTGCATACAAGGTCTAAGAGGTTTAAATAACTATGTCTATGATTACTTTGAACTGCATTTTACTTGTTGAAACAGCTTTAGAATACTGTAGAAGTTTGTGTCAAAGAGGGTGCTTCGCTTGCAAAAGTATAAATCGATTTCATAACTAATTTGGGTTCATTTGCAGCTTTAAGTGGTACCACCAATCTTTACAACAAGGTGAAAAGCACTTCACGGAATCTTAATATTCGATGTTCTAAAGCGAAGCCTGCCCCTGAACCAACATCTTTGGGTGGACCTAGGTTGAATCTATGTAAGCACAGGCATGTTGGGTTGCTTCTTGGATTATCTTGTCTCGTCATAAATTCCCATGAGATAAAGGCTGCGGGATTGTGTGCTGAGGAAAAGCCGAAACTATGTGATGATGCCTGTGAGAAGGAGCTTGAAAATGTAGGTGAGATTGCTTGAACCTTTTACTCAAGACTTTATAGCTTCTTTTGTTTATTCAGATAACTTAAATTTGTGGTTCTCAAATGGTGTGCATTTGTTGTTGCATAACTTGTTGGAGTCTTATAACTGCGTAGGTTGATGATCTAAACAACATCATCATTTCACTTGAATTTTAAATCCTTCAAAAGTGCGCTACTAACTCTGTACGTTGAAGCTTTTTGAAAGTATAACATTGTTCATCTAAAGTTTAACGTAGTCTAAGTCTCAATGAAGGAACACGACACTAAAGTGATGAACTACGCAGAAGCTCCAAAACAAAGTACAACAGTTCACAACTCCAGCAGGTTTTCAATATTAATTTTTTTTTTTTTTTTTTTTTTGGTTGCATACAAGAGGTTGCAATAGTCTTGTAGTTTCACAGTTCAGATTTTGAGCATGGCATAGTCTCATCTTCTGGTTGCCCTTGTTGAGGGCAGTGAATCTTGTTTGTAAGAAAATCAAATTACTTATTGTTCTTGTTAACACAAATCGATGCAGTGAATAATCAACAATGAAATCTAATTAATAATTAAAAGAGAATTGATGTTTAGACTTGTGGGTGGATGTTCAGCAGATAATTGCATGACCCTTAACCAATCAAAGATAATCTGGATTTTGGTTGATAATTTCCAGTTTTCTTCAGATTATGCTAATTGCAACCAATTTAGTTATGTTGTGATTGTTGTTCTAGTTGATGAAATTTAATGTCATTATCTGTTTTATTTTTCTGATTAGTACATATTTTGTGTATATCTATTAAGACTTGTGTTTCATCTTTCTCCCCATAGATAATGTTCAGATAATTGCATGACTCTTCCAATAGACTTTCTATTGCAACTAAATCGAGTTGCTTGGTATGGCTGTCTTGCTTGGGCAACCTGGCTGCCGATTCTATTAGACTACGCCAAGTTTGTAGCGCACAATGCAGCCTCGACGAATTATTTGTGTTGTAAACATTTTACTGTCGATTCGATTATAAACATTTATTTACTATTCTTATCTCATTTTATAGACTCGCTCTCTTTCAACGCATTTATAAACTTTTCTCATAATTATTCACAACAAAATGCAACATAAGTTTAAATTGTGATTGTTGCCATTGCAAGACTTTTGAAACAAAAGAGCATTCCCTATGTGTTTATTATATTATTCAGTTCAATACGTAATTATAACATTTTATTATGTCATTTTAGAGCGTCCATTAATACTGTTAGAGTAGGCTAACGAATGCGGAAGCGTGGGCCTAAAGGTGGCACGAAAAGTTAACGACCATAGCTTGGAGGTGTACTAATGAAACACGGTTATATGCAAGTATTAAGGTGGTTAAAGCAATAAAAGTAAATAAAACAATAACACCAAGATTTAAGGTGGTTCACCTAATTAGGCTACATCCACCATCCTAGGCTAGTGTATCATTATGTGTTTAAAGGATAGAGGAGCTTTGTAAGCTCATTACAATGTTGAAGAAATTACATCAATAAGTAGTGTGTGTGAGAGAGAGTTACATGAAGTAGAGAATAAAAGGAGAGTGGTAAGAATAATGGGAGGCTCAAGCTCTAAGCTTGACTCAACTATACAAAGAGTATGGCAATACATATATATAGACTAAGGGAACAACATGGGACAATAATGGACCACAAAAGGAAGCAGCGGAATCGAAAAAACATGGTCAGAGAAGCTGCTCGACCTAGCAGCTGGTCGAGCGCCTCTCAGCAGGTCTGTTTCCACTTTCATGCAATGTCCCGGTCTCCAATACTTTATACCTTAGCCCTAGGTTTGGATATTTTCCCTTCAAATGCTTCACATGTGAAGCTTAATCTTCCATATTTCATTGTACTTTGATTCCCAAACAAGTCAAACACAAAGTGTTCTTTACCATTTCCATAATTGATGCTTAAGGTCTAATAATCTTAATTAGTTATTTTAACCTTCAAGACAAGATTCTTCTACACATTAATTATCATATAATCACATGACTAATTAACCCAAGACTCAAGTTACACATCTTTCAATTACTTTGCTATTATCACTTTTTGTGGAAATGACATCAATATTTTCATTTATTCTCATTTACACATCCGAAAACTTCACTCATAATATCATTTATACAATTTAAATGGTCTTTGTACAATTTATAACACTGGAGTACATAAATTACTGCTTTGAGATAAAGATTTTAAATTGAGAAAGTGACCTAAAATGAGTGGGAAATGAAGTGTTTGGCAATTACTCTCATATGTATTATCATTTGAATTTAATCTTAATTTTATTAATTACTTTTAATTTATATTTATTCTTAATTTATAAGTTAAAACATAATTACGTGAGATTTTATTTGATTCATTTTGATATAAATTTTGTCAATATCCATATTTTATAATTTTTAATTGAATGCAATTTGAGATATTTTTAATCAAACATGTTGTACATATCACTATTAATAGTATGTATTATGGAACGGAAGAAATATAAAATAGCGTATTATTTTGTGGAATTGTGGAAGCGTGGTGTGGGCCGTGGGGGCTATTAAAGGGGACAAAAGTAAACTTGTTCAAGAGGAAAGACTGACGTTGATAGTCAAATATTGTGGTATGAGAATGGTTGAAAATGAACGACTATTAGTACTCTTTTGTCTCTGGATCTACTTTTATGAGAGACTGTTTTGAGGCTTACTGTTTTTCGGTGAGAAGATCTCAAAATAAAAAATATATATGCTATTAATTGTATTATTTGAGTTTTTAAGTCTGTTTATAACGAGCGTCAGACGAAGAAACCGTCTCATATAAAAATGTGCGTTGTCTCTTTAGGATAATAAGAAAAGAGATATTCCTATATGAAATAAATGATGAGAAAAAATAAATCAGTTGATATAATTTAAATAAAATTAAAATGTATAAATGAGATTATAAGAAAATAGTTTGTCTTTGTTTTAAAAAACAGACAAATTTAAGTGTTTATCCTGAGTTTAACTTTTCCATGTGATAGATAAACTTTTTATTAATCTGCATAGTAACCAGGATACTTTCAACTTATTCATATAATAAAAAAAAAATAAATTTTTTGTTAAATTAAAAAGAGTATTCCAACAAGTTTTCGAAAAAATATGTGGAATAAGAGTGACGGTGGAAGTAAGTAGTAAGTACTATCTTTTATTAACTAACCATGATACTTCGCCTAATTTTTGGCGGTGAAGAGTGTAGACAGATCTTCAACTAGCTTAATTTGTATAGACACATGAATAGAAAGTGTTTTGTGATTTTCTGTTTTTGGCTGATTCAGTTGATTTGTTTGATCAATAAGTTATTTATTAATTAGTTATATATATAAATTATTCGTTAGTGAAAAATTTGGTGAAATTAGTGTTTATATTTTCTATTTGAGAAAATGTGGACTAACAAGCTCAACGGTAAAAAAAAAGTACCATAAAGTAGTCAATGTCGTTCTTGACATTGTATAAGTCTGAGGTAAATTGAAAGAAATGAGCCTTTTTATAGAAGGTCGGTTATTAACTAAACAGGTGTTTGGAAAAATAACAAAGATGAACCTTATATATTATAATTAATATTAAAAATGTAGACGTGTCATATGTAATTTTAAAAGATAAAAAACTAACATAAATTGCAAATTTTTAAGTGCCTACTTCAATTAACTAGCATTTTCTAATTTTTGGGCTCTTTTTAACTCTAGGCCCTAGGCAAATGCTTACATTGCCTATGGTTAGGAACGACGCTGAAAGTAGTTTTTTGTTTTGGTTTAAAATCTAGTTTTTAAATGGAAAAATTATTGTGAATAAGAAAACATTTTGTCAATTTGTCTATAATAATACCAACTTTTTTTAATTATGAATAACACCAGTTTAGAGGTGTTTTTTCTTAGTATAATACCAATTTTAGTTTATTAGCTATTTTACCATTTTTTGGTCATTTAATCTCTTATAGTTTGATTATTAACATGTTAGGGATATTTTAAGGGAAATACCCTCCTTAGTGGTATTATTCATGATTAATTAAAAGATGATATTATTATAGAGAATGAGCAAAAAGTTATATAAGGTCGAGTAAATTTCCAGTCATCAGGTCTATTTTAAACACTCTATCTATAAATTAACTAAATTAACGGCCAACACCAATACATTAACTATAAATTAACGGTCAACACCAATACATGACACGATACAACTCGAGATTCAACCAGGGGTCACAGGCGTGCCACAATCACCATTCTCCGAAAAAGTATTTGGCAAGACCCCATACTCATCGAATCACGAACCATTGTCTTGGTAAATAATGGTTATTTGTGAGGTTAATAAATCACCCTTATTTGGTAAGATGTGATAGGAGAAGGGTTTTATTGTTTTAATTTATATTTTTTCATTTTGTTTATTTTAATATTATTCTTTTTAATTTTTATGGTGATTTACAAATCATGGTTATTGATTAAGAATTATTGATTTAAAGTTGTCCAACATAATATGACCTATTTGACAAGCAGTCCGCTCTAATAGACTCTAATAGATAAAAAAGCACTTAAAAGTTAATAAGACAAATTTGTTTTTAAAACCCTCTTTATTACTAGTGACTACATATAATAGGGAAAAGTTTTCACAATTGTATAGTTTATAGTGTAACTTGTGAGATAATATAGTTTATAATAACAAAAGGAGGCACGTAATTATGAGTATTGATCTAATATCTAATTTAGTTTCCTAATTTTACTACGATGACAACCTGTTTGGTAGGTGATATTAAACGGTGGTAATGAGAATGAAAATTAATGTAATTTTGGCTGAAAATCTCTTGGCTACCTTAACGGCCATGCTTGTCCAATTTCAATCATTTAATTGTCTTTTTAAAATTCATTTCAATGCATTATTATTGGGACACGTGGTATTAAATGGGAATGAAATTTGTAAAGAAAATATTTTTTGTGATCAAAGTTTCATCAACGTGAAAATGACATAAAACTTTTGATGAAATTTTGTACAACAAATTATTTCTATTACCACAATTTAGTACCACTAACCAAGAAACTCAAAGATTACACAACTACCAAAAAAATTGAAAGTTTCTCCTTTAATCTTTTTTCATCCTTAACACCATCCGATGCCCGCCATCAAGGACGGTGTAAAAATACAAAATATATTTTAAGACCCCTTTAATTTTACATTTTTCCGAAAATTTAAGGCCTTAATTTAGAAAGTCCATACCGCTAATACCTTACACGTGTCCAGAACCACATCTGACCACACCGCTAATACACAAAATTCAAAAAAAAGAAAAAGAAAAAAAAAGTTAATTACTGATGCACCTTTTTTGGGTCCTTAGACCACATGGATCTGAGCAGCTTTAGCAGCATCCTGGCCCTTGTTTTGGTCCTAGCACTACACTGACTTTGCAACAATAATAGTAATTGTGTCAATAACCCACCACAAATTGCTTCTTCTCTTATCTCATTTGATTCACAACACAAAATCATTAAACAATTTACTGCACTTTCACTCCCTTCATCATCTCCTGATACTCTAAAAACCATCTTAATTAGTCCCTTAATCCCTTTTGATAATACCCCATTACCCATAAATTCCATTTTTGCACTTTCCAAATCTAGCACTAATTCTAGTGCTTTTAATGCTTTTGGTATCATTTTATCTCTGTCTTTCTTTTCTAATTCCAAAATGTATGTCACTAATGATGGGATTAGCCCTTCCTTAATCATGTTTTCGCCGCGATTATCATGGGATGATGAGCTTGATAATAAGCTTAAGATGGCCTTAATCCCTCCTTGTGAGAGTTTAGGATTTTGATCATGATGATTTATGTAGCTAATTAAAGATTGGAGTATTTGGGTGTTATTTCCTATTTTGGAAAGTAACCCTTTTGTTGATATAGAAGTAGGAAGAGATACTATTTCTATTATATTGCATAAACTTATTTTGACCAAAAAACTTCCTTCTTGGAATAAAACTTTGAAAGTTTCAAACTTTGATTCTTCTAATAGCATATTCAAATCATCTAAGCAAGAAAAGGGTATTAATTTAAGGGCACAATCAAGGGATTTTTCCAAAAAATTCATATTTTCTTGGGG
Source organism: Amaranthus cruentus (assembly GCA_019425755.1). Lineage (NCBI taxonomy): Eukaryota > Viridiplantae > Streptophyta > Magnoliopsida > Caryophyllales > Amaranthaceae > Amaranthus > Amaranthus cruentus. The sequence goes on from CM033453.1 coordinate 1,801,957, forward strand.
TTTTTTTGATCCAAAAATTATACCCAAAATTAATGGGAAAAAACCCATTGAGATTAAACCCTCATTTTTCCTAGGCAAATCTTCTGATAAACATATAACTTGCTCAAGAACTTGTATTTTTTGGTCCAAAAATGAGTGATCTTGAGATTCAAGAACATGTTTTAATGAAGTAAAGAACATAACTTTAGAACCCACTTTGCAAATATCATCATCATCATAATGATCATGATCATGATGAAAAGATTGATCAAGATTGTGATGAAAATTGCTCTTATCTAGCCATTGATCAATCAAATGCCTTAAAGTGTGATTAGGTACCATTGATACATCATGAAGTTTTTGCATTGTAACAGGACATGTAAGATTTCCAGCTGCAATCCATCTCTCAATTGAAGACCTATCATAAGTTTGTCCTGTGCACAAAGTCACCGGATCACTAAACAATTCTAGACTTATTGGGCATGTGAAGAAATTAGGGATTGACAATTCAATCTCCCTCATCATAGAATAAAAAAGGGTTTCTTTTTAAAAATAGGAATCTACCAAAAAAAAAAAATCTAAAAAAGTAATTTTTATTATATATTCTTATAATAAACGTTACGTAATGGTAATGGTGGACGTGAGGTCCTTTTTGAATCGGAGACTTCAAGCTGTGTTAATAGTGGCAACAGAGCTATAGATCATAGTATTCTCAATCGTTTTACAAAAACGTTTTCTCAAGAGATAAATGAATATGTTGTAAGCTTTTATAGTGTAAAAGTATACGTACGTACATACGTACATACATACATGTTAGTTGTGAATGAAGGTTGTTATTAGGGAAGAATAGTGAGGGATGAATCTAGGTACAATTTTGGTAGGAGAAGGTGATAAGAGGGTAGGAGGGGAAAGAAGGCAAGGAAGAGAATTATATATCATAATAAAAAGAAGGAGACAATACACATGAGACATGGGAAGATTATAAGGAATAGTAAAATCATGGGAGGAAGAAAACATCAAGAACCAAACATCTAAGTTTGGGAGGAAGTAGAAAGTGGGGGAAGGAAAAGGTTGGCTGATTTTTAGTGGGATAGTCAGGCTTTAAATATATTAATATAACATTTTATTTAATATATAATTGGAAAAAGTTTGGTCCCCACATAAAATTTTGCTTCTATCTTTATTTTGTGCAGTTGGTTTTGTGCAAGTGTAAGATGTTTCATCATATATCATCATCATACTCAATCTATCTCGCTAATAGAAAACTACGGTTAGGGTCTGAAAAGGGAAGAACAATGACAACTTATACTCATAGAAGAGAGTGTGATCAAGAGTCCTCTGGCTCTGGAATAACGTATTAAAATTATTAGATAAAGGTATTTAAATATTTTTTTAGTTAAACTATTTATTTTTAAGATTTTTAAAAAGTTTGAAAAGTAAAATAATTCAAATTTAAAAATTATTATGTATTTTTAGTGTGCTTCTTATATGAATAGTAAAGAAAAAGGGGAAAATGGAGATTAGAAGGTATAAATTATTGAGAGTGATGGAGGAAATATGACCCACCTAAAGGGAATGGTAATTGATGCTGTCTTTGGACTTTTGAATCAACCAAACATATCACTAGTAGTTCATATGCATGATTGTTGATTACAACTTCGTTTCTTTAAAAAAAAAATATTTATTTTTGTGTTAAAAAGACCATTATAATTTCCAAAGAGATGAGTTTGAGAATAGAAAGTCAAATGAGATTTATTATAGAAAAAATTAAGGGCGAATACAATCTTGTTTAATGCTGTCAACTAACACGATTAAGGGCGAAAAAAGTTAGCATTATCTTTTGTGAAAACAGTAATGTAGCAAGTACTTTAACACGATTAAAAAGAAAGATTTAGCAATGAAATGGAGAAAGTCAAGGGCGAATACAATCTTGTTTAATGCTGTCAACTGACAATGTTTAACAAGTTATATATCTCTAAATATGCTAATAAGTGTACCAGTTAAGTTGATTACAATCTTGGTATATGATAGCATTGCTCCATGTTCAACCCTTACTATTAATATTTTTAAAAAATGATACTTAATACATTGACATCGTTAATTTTAGTTTGAATTCGCCCCGGGAAAAGTATATATTTTCCTTGCACCTCTTGATAGAGTTGTAAATATTGATTTATAGTTGGTGAATAAGACAAATATCAAATAAATGATGAAATAGATTGAGATAAGAGAGAATAAATTTATGAATAAGATAAAAAGAAAATTAGCTAGTAAAGGTAAATGACACTTTCAATATTCCGCACAAGGCAGGGTTCAGGTGTTTTTTTTCCCTAAAGGATGCGGACAAATCATACCCGTCCCCCCAATGAGGGAGTAACGAGAGATGCGCGCAGTCAGGAGCCCCCAATTGATACCTGCGCCCAGTAGGGGTCGAACCTCAAACCTTCTGTTTCACATACAGATGCTCTATCCATTGAGCCACAAACGCTTTTGGTAAAAGAAAATTAGCTAGTGATGATTATTAAAAGAAGAAAAGTGTGCGAAAAATAAAAAATTAAGCACAAATTCTTGTGAGAGACGGTCTCTTTGAGAGACCATCTCTAATTGGGTTGGCCCATTAGAGAAATTATAGAGTAAACGTAGAAAATAAGCTTTAATGAATTGGGTCTGAGAAACGTCTCTCAGAAAGATGGTCTTTCAGGAGACCGCTGAAAATTAAATGAGAATTAGTTGGGATGGAGAGAGTATTATGGAAGTTGTGTTTGGTAAATTGAAAACTTCATATTGTATTGTATTGACTAAATGATCTATCAAACCTTCTTTCCACCTAAAATTTTCTAAATTAAACTCTTATTCAATCAAAAAAGAAAAATAGAGAAAACGTTTTCTCTTAAACCAAACTTCCTCCAAGTCAAATTTAGAGTGTATATATGGCATGGTAATCTAGAACATTAGACTGAGAAAATTAAATAATAAAATATGTTCTAGAAACCATATATTGAATTGTATTGTACTAATAATAATATTTTTCAAAAAAAAGACATAGGGTTTTATGATACTAATTAAAATGAAGTGAATTGATCATGACCTTATGCATATAAATTTAATAGATTAAGGGAATTTAGGATAAATAAACTAAAGTTTTATTTTTATTTTTTCATTACACAGTAGACTGAAAAAAACGTAGGATTAGAAGAAATTTGATTCTAAGATTTTGCCTAAAAAATCAATATTTATTTAGTCTATTAAGATAAAACTCAATTCTCCAATTTTTACTATATATGTTGAAGAAGTATAAAACTTAAATAATCTAAACATTATAAGTCGTTATACTATTTTGTGTTAAATAAACAATATATTAGGACATGAGAAGAGCAATACTAAGAGGAACCCACCCATAATATTGGGATCCAAATCAACATTGCACAATTTGTGGAACAAGTTCAAAATAAAAGATTGATGGATTTTGCAAATAATAATAGTTAATATAGGAACAAAAAAGTTATAAAGTTCCTTGTTTTAAATCATTAAGGAATTTGTATTTAATTATAGACTTATAGATATAGCTAATAAAGACAAATTTTACTATGTATAGCTTTGGTTTTTTTATTGAAGAAAGAGTTATAGTAGTAGCTAGTCTAATGGTACTATCAACTATTTCTTCCGTTCCACTTTATTTGCTATATTTGACTTTCAACGAAATTTAATATTTTATTTTAATTATTTATATACATTTGAAAATTATAAATATTTAATATTATGAAAGTATGATACGATTCATACAAGATCCCACTTGACTATATTTTTTTTACACATTAACCGCAATATAATAAAATAAGCTTGAACGATGAATAGTGTCAAAAACCGTTATGTAGCAAGTATTACTGAAAACGTAGTCGGTTTTTATATCGTTCTGATTTTATCTCTATATGTTTTTTGAGGGGAACCAAAGCGCTTGTAGCTCAATGGATCAAACATCTACACGTGGAGCAGAAGGTTTGGGGTTCGACCCCTATTGGACATATTAGTTGGAGGTTTTCTTGACTACGCGGATCTCTCTTAACTCCCTCATTGGGGGAACGAGTATGATTTGTCCGAATCTGTCAGTAAAAAGAAAAACCCCGCACTTAGACCCTGCCTTGTGCGGGATACTGAAAGTGTCCGGCGGTGATTCAATTCTAGCTTTAGATATTCTATGATCAAAAGCATAAAAAAAGTATGAAGGATCAAAGGTAGAAGAGATTGCCACACCATGCCTAAATTTGGACTTTTAAGGGGTATGATATATATGATGATGGTCCTAACATTCTTTATGTTTTTGGACTTTTTTTAGATCATGTAAAGTCTTATTATGCTTGGAATCTCATTAGATTTTTTCTTTTTGAAAAACATTTCAATTTGGGGGTAGGGGTTAGAATAATTTTAGAATTGTTTTCAACAAACATAATGATTCTTTTGTAAATAGATTCAACATGACATATGAGTGCATAAATTACTTTTAAGAGTAGTATTATAAGTGAAGCCTTAAACTTTTATATATTACTCCTATTTTGATTCATTAGTTATCTCATTATGTTTTATAAAAACCAAAATTTTGAAAATTCAATGGGGTGGAATTTACCTTTTTTATTAGAGTATAATAATGTTTGATATGATTAGGGGACAAATTTTCAAAAAAAATTAAATTAGCATATTGTTAGAGTATATAACATATCTTAGGGCCTCAACCAATATCAACTTAAACTTTTGGTTGAATTGGTTCCTTAACATGGTATCAGAGCTAATGTGAACCACCTCTCATTTAAAGTGGAATATTTATCGCCAAGTATGAGTAGGGCATGTGCTGCATCCACACTTCTAGCCCAAATAGCTCTCGTGTGAGGGGGCCTGTTAGAGTATATATATATTTTGGGGCCTTAACCATCAGCTTAAGCTTTTGGTTGAGTTGGTTCCTTAATAGATATTGTTTATCTTTTCATCTTTTCATCTTTCTCTTAATTAGAAATCCTAGATAATTTATCCTAAGATTTTACAAGATTATATTCAAATGGAATAAGTTTTAAAATACGCATGAGCACCTCCCTACTATTAAATATTATAGGTCATCTTCTGATGGAATAAGTTCTCCCTATTATCTAACATTGTAGGTAAATTCTTGTCCTAATGAAAGAAATCATGAGATCAATGGAAAGAAAAATTATTATATATATATATATATATATATATATATATATATATATATATATATATATATATATATATATATATATATATATATATATATATATATATTAGGTTTTGGAATTTATTATGGCTTACAATTTTTTATATGAATTTTTTAAAGTATTAATTATATTAATGAAGCATTAAACTCAAGGTGACAGAAAAATCAATAATTCAAAATAACTCAACTTGAAAAGCTCATATACTAAAAAGTTGCTTATTAGATTTTGACAAAAAGAATAACATTATTAGTTGCTTATTGATTACATACAGGTAGTTTAAATTAGCTAGGATACAATATTAATTTAAATAATAATATAATCATATAATATATTAAAAGATTAGAAAAATTTTAAATTATAACTTATTAGAATTTTGACAAATGGAATAACATTATTTGTTGCTTATTGATTACATGACAATTTAGTTTAGAAAATAATATTAATTTAATGGGCATAGTTTATTGTAATATTTAAAAACTATGTTAAATTAAGTAAATAATGATATGGCATTCAAAAATATCACTCTCTCTGTTCTTTTAAGTTTTTCCACATTACTATAACGGACAGTTTTAAAAGTTTGTCCTATATGAAATACTTTTCTATTTTGGAAAGTTTTTATCTTCCATATACTCTCTTTATCTCCCATTTAACCCTCATTTCTCTCATAATACCAATACAATCATTAATTCACACCACTATTCTAATAAAATAATACACACTATCTACAAAGATTCCACATTTCTTAATTTGTGTGAAATCTTCAAATAGGACAATCAAAAAAGAACGGAGGGAGTATTTTTTTTTGAAATCAAAAACATTATTAAAAACATTATTAAAAGTTCATTATAATTAAAAATGCGAGAAAGTTTTATCATAAGAAAATATTAAGAAACCATTTTTAAATGAATAAAAAGAAACTTAGAATTATATTTCACATGAATAATTTTACCTTTAATTTTTGAACAAAATACAAATGATAAAAAAAATAAATATGCCAAAATTTATTATTTTTCACCTGTTACGCAATAACAATTGACACACACATTACTTTACTTTTGAATACATTTCAAATTTTTTATTTATTTAAGGGTCCTTCTTGTCGTAAGGAGGGCACTTATTCTAACCTCCCTAGATATTATTCAATTAGCATTCAAGATATTATAAAACCTTTACAATGATTGTTGCAATATGTAATTGTATTTTTTTTTCTAAAAGTTATATATATATATATATATATATATATATATATATATATATATATATATATATATATATATATATATATATATATATATATATATATATATATATATATATAGATTTAGGATCAAATAAGAAGGATTTTAAAATGAGAAGGATGAGAAGGATTTTGTTTGATTTTTTTTAGTTACTATATATATAAAAGGATACTATGTTACAAAAGAAAGTTTAAAATTTATGTCATAGTTATTTTCTCAGTAACATAGTTACTTTTACAATTATGTGTTTTTGGCCAATCGACATTAGATTTTTTATTGTTGTGAAATCAAGGGTGTAGAGTCCTTCTCATCCTTCTCATTTTCAACACCCTTCCATTGGATCCTCCTATATATATATATATATATATATATATATAATATATATATATATATATATATATATATATATATATATATATATATATATATATATATATATATATATATATATATATATATATTATATATATATATATATATATATATATATATATATATATATATATATATATATATATATATATATGCTTAGCATTGAAATAATTTAAGTTTTCTTTTGTGAAAAAAGATACCACAAGTCCACACTCAATTTGTACATGCATGAATGCTTTAAAACTTTTCCTATTTATAGTTAGTGGTGACATTTCATTTGGGGATGAAATGAGTGCTATGGAAGAAAGTCAAAAGTAAGGGAACAAAAAGGGAAAAGGCCTTCGTATAATAAGGGAAGTTATTTTATACTTTCTCGGTTCCTTCATTCCATAATACTTGCTACTGATAGTGATATTTTCCCACACAATATGTCACATTCAGTAGCAAGTATTATGGAACGGAGGATGTATAGTCTTTGAGCATAACTATATGCACTTTCTGTCCCATTAAATTTATATTATTTTTTATTTTGGTTTGTCCCATTTCATTTGCATTATTTTTTTTTGGGATAATGGTCCATCATTTTCTTTTAATCTCATCCATACATTTTAATACTCTTTTGATTTTATTCACGCAATTCATACTTTCTCTTTATTATTACTACCTTTTTTAAAAACACCCATTTTTATCTTTAATGTAAATCAAACAGGACGGAGCTAGTAGCCTAGTATTCCACACTACATTGTATACGTTCATAAAAACTTTAATGGCGGCGTCTATATTCTTCTAATAGCCGCAAAGTTAAGCAGATTATCATCCATTTTTAAGGGAAAAAAGTTGCATAATTGTGTTCATTATTGAGAAGCTAATTAAAATATACTTTTTTAAGACTTTCGTCTTTTTAAGTTTGCATCATAAAACTTAAGGAGCTTTCACATATTGAGTCAAGGTTTGAGTTTAATTCTTATGGGAAGCAGAGGTGTTCAAAAGTATTCGACGAATCGACACCTTATAACTGAATTCGATTTCACCTTACTTCAAAAAAGAATTTACAATTATGAAAAAACCAACATGAATCATCATCATTAACCTACTATCCCGCTCAAAAATAGAGTCTGGGTTTAAAAAGCTGACGGACAATCCATACATATACCCCTTTAAAGAGAGAGTAAGAGGAATGCAAATAATTTTACCCCAAAAGCCATGTATAAAGAGGAAAATGAGTGACATCGTTGCTTTAAGAGGAAAACTAGCAGAAAAGCAACACTAACAAAACTAGGGCCAAAACAAAATAATAAATATGATGAGAAAATAAATAGACAAAAAGGAGCAGGTAAAAAGTAATTAACACTAGCGCTATAAAGGCAACTAAAGAAGCTATTAGTAGTTTAAGATATGAATTTAGCAGCTCACTCAAGTAGTTTTTGAATAGTTTAAACCCACGTTTTCTTAGGTCTTCATCGACTTCTCTTACCTTCTACTATGTTGCTTTATATCCTTTTGATGGGAGAGTGCATTGTCTTTCTTTACACTTATCCAAACCATCTTAGTCTATTTTATTGCATCTTAGTGGATAATGGGGCAACACCTAACTTCTCTCCAAGCTCTTGATTCTTGATTTTAACCATCATTGCGTTACGTCACATCCACCTCACCATTCACATCTCTGCTATTTTGATGATCTGAATGAACATCTTTAATGGTAAGATTATTTTTTAGTTTTTTTTTTCTTGCCTATAAGAGACTATACGATAAACTGTTAAAAATGAATCTAAGGAACCCAAATAACATGAAGAATATGTAACCCACGTACAAGCCTAAAGGATGTTTTCAACTAAAATCAATAGTGATATAATAACAAGAGTTGCTTATAATGTTTATAAAGCCGTATACTATATATTTTTTTTCCATTGTTGGATAACTTGGATGTCCTAACTTTGATACCATGTTATGATTTTAAGAAATGAGTTTGCACAATCCAAATAAGGAAGTAGATCAGGGAACCCATTTACAATCCCAAATAAGATTTACTATTAAAACCAATTGATAGTAGAAAGTGTTATTCCACAAGTTTATAATGGTATACTCTCTTCTGTTTCTCCAATACAAGAGAAATCACATGATCTATAGGTGCTACGATGGTCACTTCGCCTCAACTAAAAACTTAAATCAAATGGTCGTATACTTATAATTCTATTTATGTTATATGCTCTACGTACCATTTTCTTTACTCTAAATCTTTTTAAAAAAACACTTAGAAATGGTCTTCCATGACAAATACTACTTGTTAGTCACTTAATAATGGTGACAAACATCATCATCAACCCAGTATCTCGCACAAAAATAGAATCTGAGTGAGAGAAGGTAAAATCAAGAGTTGTTTGAAGTTAAAACTTGAACATTTTGGGTGACTTGTGATGAATGAGTTTACTAGAGTGATGGATAGATTCGTTTAAGTCATTTCATAATTATTGTTAAAGTATTGAATTTACTCAATTATCAGGTATCAAATACTACACCCTCGGCCCCTTTTGATTTGCATCAAAGAGAAAGAGAATAGTTTTTAAGAATGTGATAATAAATGAAGAGAGAGAAAATAAATTGTGTGAAGAAAATTAAAAGAGTAAAAATGTATGGATGAGATTAAAAGAAAGTGGTGGGCCATCATCCAAAAATAAAAACGATGCAAATTAAATGAGACAGATCAAAATGAAAAATGCTGCAAATTAAATTGGACCGAGAGTATGGGTTGGTACTTTAACCATACGGAAAAAGTGGTGAATAGTAAAATTTGGGAGTAGAGATCAAAATATTTTGTCAGCTTTAAGCCTTTAATCCTTAATTTGTACATAAATTTGGTTTTATTATAATGCTTTAAGCCTTTAATTCTTAAAGAAGTTTCCATTTATTCTTTTGGATGTTTCATTTGTTGTTGGCATAGAGAATTTTTCTATTTATGTCACAAATTTTAGATAAAAATAATCTTATTCATATTCACGTTAATATTTTTATAATGCTTATGTACCCCACATATCCTCCACTGACTTTAATTTAACGTTTTAATATTCCTTATGGTTCTCACATGTTCCCCAATAACTTTATAAAACTAATTTTTTATTAGTTGTGGTCCCTATATTTTTCCACTAACTTTATTTTAATATTTTTTAATGCTTGTGATAATCCTAATTTTTCCCTAATTAAATTTATTATCCAATTAAATAATATATCCACTATATAACATATTCTTTTTTCTAATTTCCATGAACATTCCTTTATGCCATGTTTGTGAACAAGGATTTCATTTGGAAATTTGGAATTGACTTAAATTTATTGTTTGACAAACCAAAAATTTTAATATTTAGATTTGAGTCAAATCCACTATGGTTATAAAAGTGGTTAACAATGAGAATTTGAGAATAACTTTTCAAACCTTGTGTTAGAGTATATAACATATCCTGCGCCTCAATCATCAGCTTAAGCTTTTGGTTGAGTTGGTTCCTTGACATGGTATCAGAGCTAGTGTGACAAGAGGTCATAGGTTCGAATCTCAACCACCCCTCATTTAAAGTGGAATATTCAACGCCGGGTATGAGGAGGGCCCATGTCGCATCCACACTTCTAGCCCAAAGAGTTCTCGTGTGAGGGGGCGTGTTAGAGTATAAAATATATCCTGGGACCTCAACCATCAGCTTAAGCTGTTGGTTGAGTTGGTTCCTTGACACCTTGTCATTCTTAAATTTTTAATTAATAAATCCATAACTGAATCTACAATTCAAAATGAAAATAAACGTCCCCAAAAGTAACGTTATTAGGGAACTTTATTAGAGAACGGATGGACTAAAAAACAATACGTTGTTAATAAGTGTCTTGATTTGACAAGATATTATATCTATATTGATTATTGAATAAGTTTGAACAAGTACTTGTGGCTTGGCTTAGAATAGGTTTACATTTGAGATTTGACTGGTCAAACATTATCAAAAACGACATATTCAGATTCTAGCTTACTACAAACTACTACTACTATTATACGGAGTACCATTCTAAGCTTGATTCTCTTATCACATTATTCATATTGACCACAATTTTGTCGTTAATGTACTTCTATTGCCAAAAGAGGTGATTTGGGTTGTTTGTTTTAGTGGAAAATATTTTTTCCATTTTTTTTTATTAAAAATATAAATATTTATAAATTAATTTTTTTGAAAAGTATAAATTAATTTTTTAATTTGATGGAAAGGAAAAAAGAAAAGTGTTGAGAATGAAAGAATATTATTTTTGTAAGAGATGGTTTATAGTAACGAGATACTGAAAATTGAATAAGAATGAATAATGAATAACAGAAAAAATAATAGTTGAGTTGATTTGACACAGGTAGATATGATTATTTAGCTCACTTTATGTAGGTATCATGTATTGAGAAGGTCTTAATAAATAACGGTTATTTGTGAGGTTCATAAATCACCCTTATGTGGTAAGATGTGATAGGGCAGGTATTTTGTTATTTTAATTTATCTTTTTTAATTTTGTTTATTTTAATATTATTCTTTTTGTCTTTTTGTGGTGATTTACAAATTACGTTTATTGATTAGAAATTTTTGATCATGTATTTGCTACCAATCATAATTTTGGATCAATCCTAACTCAAATCGAACTCAATGCTCTTTCGTCACAATTATTTTTATTTTTAGATGTGATCCCACTACTTTACTCCTCTTATTTTTAAATACCCTACTACTTTCATAGTCAATCTAGTCTAAAGACTATGCTTCAGAAGCCTAATTCTAACCCATATACTTCTCCGTCATATAGAATTTTTGCTGTGTTAATTTTAATCCGTTTTCTGATGAATTTGCCTTATATGTATTGGTAGGAATAAGTGCTGATGGAGACAGTGCAGTGTTCCCAACGAAGCAGGTCTGGAGAAGTTAGTCAACTAAAGAAACGTAGGAAATTAGTTTTTCTAAATTTTTAGTTGATTGTACGGTTAAATACTAGATTATTGCATAAGATATTAATTGGCAAATAATTAAAATAAATCTAATGGTTGAGAATAAGTCTCCTTATTTGTCTCCACAAAAATAGGGAAGAAGCTAGGGTTTTGTTGAATAAGTCTTTATCTTACTATTATTAGCTAATTATTCATTAAATGTAACCGTATGAAATGGAGTAACCACCAAGGTAATTCTCCACATTCCCACATCTTAGAATAAGGGAATCATGGAAGAAAATACACGGTTAATATCATATAAAAGAAATTTTTATAACCGGCAAAAAAGTGGTATTGTGCCCTAACCGAAATAATCTTGTGAGATCACCCAAGTGAGAAAAATATTCATTCTTTCATTTGCCAATTAATTCTTAATATTTTCCTTATGCAATATCTTAGTCTTTATCCATTCTAGAGAAAATTACTTGTAAGGGTTTTTGAGTGTTTGTAAATTAGACTTGGGGAAGTCTAAGGGGAAACGAGAGAACAAAGAGAAGAGAAAGAGAAGGAGAAAATGTAGAGAAGAGGCCTAGAAGAGAAGAAGAGAATTGTTTTATGTAATTGTTTTGATTGCCTAAAACATAAAGAGAAGCTTAAAATTCCGAGTGGTCGTGGTTTTCTTTCTATTAGGTCTAGAAAGTTTCCACGTAAAATCCTTGTCTCCATTTTACATTCTTACTTTTTTGTTTAAGTATTTTTATTAAGTATAAATTCCGCAAAAAGGGCAAAAATACTCAAAAGAGCAATACAACAATTCACTCCCCCTCTTGTTGCATTCATAATCTCTAAGCGTTTCTACAATTGGTATCAGAGCCCTGTTCCTCATTTGATCAGGAAACCCTGAGAGCCGTATCTTGGTATTTTAGAGATGTTGAAAATGAATGAACTAATGGAAGAAGGTTACTCTACTCAAAGAACGCTCATGTTCGATGGAAAATTCTACACGTATTGGAAGAAGGATGAAGATCTTCATCAAGGCCGAAAATTATCAAGTTTGGAGAGTTATCGAAATTGGAGACTTTGAGGTATAACAACTACCAACTCCAATAACGAAACTGTTCCTAAGCCGATCACAGAATTTGAGAAAGAAGATTTTCAGAAAATGAAGATGAATGCTCTTGCCATCAAATTACTTCACCGTGGTCTTGGACCAAATAAGCACAATCGCATTATGGGTTGCAAAACAGCTAAGCAGATTTGGGATCTGCTAGAAGTTACCCATGAAGGAACAAGTGAAGTGAGGCGCTCCAAGATTGACTTGTTGATGTCGAAATATGAAAGATTTGTTATGGAACCAAGAGAAAGTATTCAAGAGATGTTCACTAGGTTCACCAACATAACAAACGAACTTGTCTCTCTTGGAAGGCTTATTCCCTCAGATGAACAGGTCAGGAAAATTCTCAAAAGTCTACCTCAAGATAACCGTTGGAGAGCTAAAGTCACAGTCATACAGGAATCCAAGGATTTCACAAAGTTCAATTTGGAAGAGTTGGTTGGTTCCCTTATGACCCACGAATTGCATCTGGGAACAACTGACAGTTGCCGAAACAAAGGCTTGGCTTTGGCAGCGAATGAACAAGAAGAGTCAGAATGTGATGAGGAGGAGACTGCTACGTTGGTTCGAAAATTCAAGAAGTTTTTCAGGAACAACAGATACAACAATCAAAGAAACACTAAAGAAAGAGGAACTGCTAATACCAAAACCAACTACGAATGTCACAAGTGTGGAAGCACTGATCATTTCATCAAGGAGTGCCCTCAATGGAAGAACGAAAAGGGCAAAGGGAAGCAACGGAAGCGGAAAGACAACCGATGAAAGGGAATTTCAATAAGATTGACTTTCGCAAAGCCATGATTGCTGCATGGGAAGAATCTAAAAGCGAAGCTGAAACTGAAGCTCCAGCTGAGGAAGAGACAGCTAATCTATGTCTCATGGCCATTCACGACGAAACGTCAAAAGGAAAAGAGGTATTGTCTTCTAATTCATTTCCTAACCATTTATTTAGATTGGATAAACATAAATTGATTAAAATGATTTTGGAGACACAAGATAATCTGGAAAAAAGAACTGTCACCTGTCTCCAAATGGAAAAAGACTTTAAAACTTGTAATGACCATGTTTCCTACCTAAATTCTTTTAGGTCAGATGTGCAAGCTAGATTCTTTGATTTATTAGATCAAAATGTGATGTTAACGGAAACTTTAGAAAAAGTAAAACAAGAAAACATTATTCTTAATGTCGATTTGTTTCAATATAAAATGCTAGGCTTAAATACGAACCCTAATGATGAATTCATTCATGAGATTAGCACTAAAATTCAAGGTTGATGTAGCACGTCCTTTCATACGAGAGCCCTTTGGGCTAGAAGTGTGGATGTAGCACATGCCCTCCTCATACATGGCGCTAAATTTTCCACTTTAAATGAGGGGTGGTTGAGATTCGAACCCGAATCTGTGACCTCTTGTCACCCTGACTTCTGACACCATGTCAAGGAACCAACTCAACCAAAAAGCTTAAGTTGATGGTTTAGGCCATAGGATATACTCTAACGATTTGTGCTACTAATTTACTCCCTCAAATCATATTGTTGGTTTTGGTTAGAATATAAAATATCATCTTCATATTTAATACACAGAGTAAAAAATAATTTAAATATGATCTTCTATAAACATAAAGAAGTTAAAATATATCCAAAAAATATTAAGCTAAATCAATAAAGAACTTCTTTTTATTAATTGTAAATATGTAATATCTCTAAAATATGCGTGTATGTAAAATAAATGATTGAAATATAATAAATAAAAATTATTGATTAGAATTAACACTAAATTTGTTGGATAGGTCTTTAAGTCATAATAGGATTTAAGAATCATGTTCAGATTTCACACTTATCGAGGCAATATTTTAACTCTTAATTAATATCTCAAATTATTCTTAATTTAAAATTATAAAAATTTAATATTAATAATCCTTGTATTGAGATGAATCAAACAACATCCCACATGATTATGTTTTAACTTATAGATTAAGTATAAAATACAAATTAAAAATAATAAGTGAATATTGCTCAAAAAAATGGGACAGTTAGACTGAATAGAAGGGACTATTACATTCCAAAAAAGATAAACTCATCTATTTCTCAATCAAGTCTCTAATAAAAAAAATCCTAGATAGAACCAAAATCATTTTAAATTATAAGTTAAATAAGGCTCCACTAAATTGGAAAGTTGGCACCAAAAATGTATCTATCACTCGTTCAAAATATGGAAATAGAAGTACTATCCTTAGCTTATGATTCAAGTTGAATGTAATCTTCCAATTTGATTTGTGACCACTAGGTCACAAACAAGTAGTATTTGTCATTGAAGACCATTTCTTTTGCCTTTAATTACATCAACGGAGGTTCTGAGTATGTTCAACATGTTCAATCGCACAGGACCCCGAAATATTGGGAGCTTTAATATTAAATTACATTGTATAAGTCAAGTGTTTAAAAATATAAAATTGTTAGAAAAATATAAAATTAGACAAGGCCATTAAAAAATTTGTCAATTTTTGCTCTGCCCCTGAATTATATGTCAATTCCTCTCATTCTCTCATTATTTAAATTTTTAAAACATTAATCACTCCTTTGAAAGAAATTGTTTCTTGTCCAACTTATTTATAACCTAGTCTCTAATAAAAAAATTCCTAGATAGAACCAAAATCATCTTAAATTATAAGTTAAATAAGGCTCCACTAAATTGGAAAGTTGGCACCAAAAATCTATCTATTACTCCTTCAAACTATGGAAATAGAAGTACTATCCTTAGCTTATAATTCAATTTGAATGTAATCTTTCAATTTGTTTTGATGCTCTCACCTTTAAGGAAAAATTGACTGTTTTTTTTTAATATTTCCTTTCAAGGGATACGAGTATGGATTGTTCGTTACCTTCTCTCACTCAGATTCTATTTTTGTGCGAGATACTGGGTTGATGATGATGTTTGTCACCATTATTAAGTGACAAACAAGTAGTATTTGTCATGGAAGACCATTTCTTTGCCTTTAATTATATGTCAATTTCTCTCATTCTCTCATTATTTAGATTTTTAAAACATTAATCACTCCTTTGAAAGGAATTGTTTCTTGTCCAACTTATTTATAACCACTATACGTGGTTTGATTTCTAGATTTATACGTATGTCTTTTGTGTGGTTGTGATTTGTGAAGATGGGATTAAGGTTGAAGACTTGTTAGAAAATGGAGATTATTGATTTAGAATAAAGCTAATCATATATTACTTGTATATGGGTTAGAATTTGGGTTGAGAAGCATAATCCTTGGACTAGATTGACTATGTGCTATATACTCCCTCAGTGGCGAATCCAGGAAAAAATCAAATGATGTCAATGAATTCAAGTTAAAAAAAACTTCGTATTATAAAGGGTTCGAACACTGGTCAACTGGGAGTAGAATATTTAAAACTAAGAGAGAAACAAATAAAGAGTAAAAATGGTGGAATTATATTTATCAATTCTTGGAACAGTAGAGATCAATTTCCCTTTTGACTTTCCATATAACTTCAAGACTGACTATTTTAACTTTGACTTTGACAAATACAATATTCTTTAAACAAGTGTTTTAGGTGCTATCGATGACTTTGACAAAATCGGATATTCGACCTATAAAACAATCTCTAAAATTTTTATTTTATCTTTGACTTTGACAAAATCATATTCTTTATATATATATATATATATATATATATATATATATATATATATATATATATATATATATATATCCTGTAGCAATACTCGAATCAACAAGTCATTGGCAGAATTAATTTGTTAGAGTATATAACACATCTTAGGGCCTCAACTATGAGCTTAATAATTTAAGTCAAATTTGTCTATTCAAAATATGACATTTATTGCTTAACTATTTCAATTTTGAAATGCATAAATAATACAGCTTGTTTGTTTCTAACACTATTTTCTATGTTCAAAATTTATACTCCAGTCACCTTATTTTGACCTTCAATAAAAACAATTTGTCATTATGAAATTGCACCAAACATTTACAAATTATTTTCTTATTTTCTCTATTGTTTTCGACAATTGATCCTTATTTTTTTATACTCCAGTCACCTTATTTTGACCTTCAATAAAAACAATTTGTTTTTATATATATATATATATATATATATATATATATATATATATATATATATATATATATATATATATATATATATATATATATATATATATATATATATATATATATATATATATATATATATATATATATAATATGAAAATAAAGTTATCTAATAATAGGAGTGTAGCTTTCGACATGTATTTTTGCATTTCATTATTTGACATGTTCATAGTCTATTTTTCTTGATTGATAACTTCTAAACTATAGCGATGTTTGTTTACTGAAAATGATTCAATTGTTGGTTAATAATCATGACCAACTTAATTATATCATGCAAATAGTAGTATAACTTTGTCTTATGTGTATTTTTTTTTATTTTCTTATTTATTTTGGATACGGCCGGAGAATCTACGGCAGGTAAGTGAGAAGGGAAATTAATGCTTTTAATTTTTGTTGGTAATGAGAATTGAACCCTATCAGAAACATAAAAAGAGAAAGTGATCTTCAACCATTAAACGATCAACACATAATTCTTGGTGCATGTATATAATCTGACTCTAAAACAACCAACTCAGCTAAAAGCTTAATGATGGTTGAGGGCCCTGAATATGTTATTTTTCAAGAGTCAACCCAACCTAAAGCTTAAGCTGATTGTTGAAGTCCCATGATATTTTATATACTCTAACACATATCCTCACACGAGAGCCCTTAGGGCTAGAAGTATAGATGCGACACAGACACTCCTCATACCTAGTGCTGAAAATTCCACTTTAAATGAGGGGTGTTTGAGATTCAAACCCGTGACCTTTTATCACGTTGGCTTCTAATACCAATTCAAAGAACCAAATCAACCAAAAGCTTAAGCAGATGGTTGAAGTGCCAAGATATTTTATATATACTAACAGTTATTAATACTCTAGTATATTCTAAAAAGTCCCCTCGTACAAGAGTCCTTTAGCTAAAGATGTAGATGCAATACATATCCTCCGACCCTCATACATGGCACAAAATATTTCACTTGATCTCATGAGTACTATAACTATTTGTCACGTTGTTGGCTTTTGATATTATGTTGATAACTAACTCGGTTAATTAAAAGCTTAAACTTATGATTAATTCTCTATCATTATCAATAACTTATGATGGGTTGAATCTTAATCTAATTACTGATTGCATGCATATTCTATCAATTAACTACCCCCACTAAAAGATGTAAAAAAACAAAAAATAATGAAAGATAAGAAAATAAAACTGTAGAAATTACGCATGGGTTTTGGAAAGAAGGTATGGTCAAATAGTATGAGCTTCTAGTAGGAAGAATTAGGTGTTTATAAGTGAGCAAGAAGAATACGAAATCTTAGACAATAATAAGATAGACGTCTTGCTTTCTTCCAATAAAAAGAAATAGAAATAGGAGTATATGTTTCAAGTATAAAACAAAATCTTCAGTTTAAACGATTGAGGTGGTTCTTTGACATGGTATCAAAGTCAGTATGACAAAGTCACGGGTTTGAATCTCAACCATCCCTTTTTAAAAATGAAATATTCAGCGTCATGATTGAGGAGAGTCTGTGCTACATTCACACTTCTAGTCTAAAGGGTTTTTGCATGAAGAGGCGTGCTAAAGTATATAATATGTCTTCAACAATCAGATTAAACTTTTAGTTGAATTGGTTCCTTAACAAGATTTAAAATGAAAAATTTCACGTGATAACACTCAGTTTTTAACTTTTTCATGTGGTAGATAAAAAATTTTAAAATTCGCATGGTAACCTCGTGTTTTCAACTTTTCTATGTGGTAGCTAAAATGTTAAATTTTTTGTTAAATTAAATACTCATTCCAGACAAATTTCGAAAAATGTGCTCCATAAAGATAATCAACCGGCATTTTGATAGACCATTTTACAAAAGCATTTATCCACCACGTGAAAAAGGTAAAAACTTTGGTGACCAAATATAAACTTCCAATAAAATTTAATAAAAGAAAATGATGTATATCTTTTTCAAGATTATTCCAAAGACAAAGTACTAATGAGTGATGCTCACGGTCGGCCGTTTTTTTCATTAGTTCCATTTCAAATACCGTGGTTTATGTCTTTAACATCAAACTTTGAACAATTTACAATATAGAGCTGGTTTTCCTTATATGGATAGAGCAGGACCGTTTCGTTTATTTTTGGGCCCCAGAGCAAAAGATAAAAAAAGGTCTCTAAAAATTTAGCGTGATGAATAATATAATACATCTTTTATTTTTTTATTTTTGACATTTAAACTACTTTATAAAAAAGCACAAATCACACATTATCACTTAACAAAAAATATAAGTTATATCTAAATTTAATTCAAATTAATAACACTCAATCATAAAAATAAGTTTTTTGGAGCCCTGGGCAATAGCCCGCTTTGCCCTTGCTAATCGAGGGCCCTGGAATAGAGTTCCAAATTGCGATTTACAATTATACTATCTAATTAAACATACGCAAACGATCTGGATCGTAAATAGGATAATGATGTTGATAAAATCTTACCATTCTAGTTGAAAAAAAAATTTAAATAGCATGATTATAACACGATTCCACCATACTAATTTTCAATCCAACAAAATTAGTCTAATTATGATTAATTTTTCTTATGTATCATGCATCTTAACTAAGTCGCTTATGGTATAAAATATTCCATAGTTATAATTAATAATTTAAAGCTATCTACTAATATGAAGTTTTAAAGTAATTAATTATGAATGATTTTCTCTTTCATTCCTTATAATTATTGAAGTTATGAATTTTATATAACATTTTTAAATTTAAAATGAATGATTGTGACAAGTACTAAAAAATTTAGCATATTTATATTTGTAGAATCGTAAGATTTTAAGATTCGATTCTCGATTCCTCCCCTATGATCAATTCTAAGTGAGGTCTAGATTCCGATAAAATTATTCGTTCTTTATAAGTGTTATCAATACATTTTTACTTTGGTGAAGGTAATTATGATGACATATATAATAATGTTTATAATAATGTTTATAAAAACTTATTTCTATCTCTTTCTTATTATCAACATTGTTTTTAGGAGATCTGGTCTTTTTTTTCATTGGGGTGAATTATTTCAACTAATTAATAGGATTATTTACTTGTTAGAATTTTAATTTTCTAAATGAAATTGATTTTTAAGACTTAAGTTAAATGATACTTAGGCTACGCTTATATATATTAGAAGTAAATACTTATAGGAAAAATAAAAGTCAAACTAAAAAAAAGGGTAGAATAGAAAATTAAGATGAATATTTACCCTAAATATTTTCTCCTTAATCATTTTCATTTTCCTTCATGTTCCTTAAACTATTATATTTTTTATGCTTCATCTTCCCTTTCTATTTCACCTCTATTTATTTTCATTTGTATAACTTGACTCTTATTTTCTAGCTATTTAAATATATATTTACCTTAAATCAAAAAAAAATTACTAAATTAAATTTAGTTTTACTAAATAATATATTTTATATGGTGAATCAATTAGCGCAAGAAAATGATGGCAGCATAAACTTCTATATATTATCTAAAGTAATTGTTGAGTTTTTAGTTTTGGACAAAGCAATGGTTAATTTCAACTATAGTCACATTTTGTTTTTTATACTAATTTTTGTTGAATGTGTTAACATGTGCGTTGTTTCACATCGGAGAAAGAGAAGAGTATGCATCAATTTATAAACTCAAGGAGTAACTCCAACTATCACCAATTAGTTTTAGTAGTAACCTTCTTTGGGTTTATGAGTGGACTACTCCTTCTCCTCCTTGTTTGGGTAGCCCAGGCTCATTTTCTAACTTCTATCAATTTTCGATCACTCTTATTTTATATACTATCTATAATTTATAAGTTAAAACATAATCACGCAAATTATGTCTTATTCCTCTGAATGTAAATTAATTAATATTAACTTTTCATAATTTTATCCAAACATAATTACAGATGTTTTGAATTCAAATAGTATTTCGGTAAGTGTACGAAATCAAATGAGACATTGAAATAGATTAGAAGGAGTGATTAATTAATAATCATCATATATTAGTATATGTGCTTAGCTTAAATCTCACTCTATTTAATTTTACCCACTAGAATTTCAAAAATAATAGAAATCTAATCATGTTTGAATGCAATCAACTTCATCTAAAATCCATGTTTTCTGGTCTTCATTTTACTGGAAAAATTGGGACCATTGATGTTAGTGAGATTCCAATTTAAAAGACTTCTCTATAATTTATAATTTATGATCTCATTGTTAGTTGTTGTAGTCAAGATCAAGAATAATTGTATGATTACCATGTAATATAATTTGCATAAGGTGTTGATTGATTAGGAGAAGACTTATAACAGCTTACACCGTTATATGAGATAGTCTTAACGTGAAAGGAATTCCGTTAAGGTAGATTAAGGTAATACAAGAGATATATGACACAGTCAGATATGACTAGTGTTTAAGTCACACATAGAGGTAATTTAGACTTTTTCGAAAAAAGTGGATTTGTACCAGGGATTGACTCTAAACCATTTCTTATTTGCTATAATAATGGATGATCGAGTTGTTATTCGTGAAAGTGTTCCTTGGTCTATGCTTAGTTGACGATATTAACTTGTATTGAAAGTGAAGAAGTTAATGCGACACTAAAGGATTGAAGGGAGAAGCTAGAAGGAAAAGGATTGAGAATAAGTCACTCCAAACAGTAATACCTACGAATTACAATGTAATTTTGGTGGGGAAAAGCAAGTAGGAAAATCTTTGGTGACCGTTGGAGAATATGTTGTGGTACGTACGTACAACCAAGTTTAAGCATTCAAGATCAATAATCCAAAGTAATAGGAAGATTCATTATTAAGATTTGACCCACTGTATTCAAGTCAAAGGACTTTAATGAGAGTAGCCACTAGGGCGCTATGTGATAAGAGATTCTACACTAAATTAAAAGGTAAAATATATCGAGTTGAAATCTGACTTGCCTTGTTGTATGGATCAAAGTGTTGGCCAGTTGTGGATGTATAGGCATACTGCACACGACTGGATAAGATATATATTAGGTTTTGAGAGTGAAGCTAAGTTTCGTACCCATTTCTACCAAGATGCATGACAATAGATCATTAAGATGATTTGAACAAATACAAAGAAAGCCCACAGACAGACTTGTGTAAAGGTGGACAACTTCAGAGTTACTGAATAGAGAAATTGCAGCCGTAGGTCTAAGAACATACGGGAGAAACAAATAAAAAATGACATAAATGAATTATACCTCTTTGAAAACTTGACTAAAGCTAAAACTAAAAGGAGATGCAGAACTCACATATCCCATAGACTAGACCAAATATTTTTTTATCAACATTATATATTAATTTTTTCCATAAAAAACGAAAATGCCTTCTAGAAATCAAACAACTAATTAAATAATAAGGTCCAAAATTCCAACAAAAAAATCAATTAAAAACTAATTATTAATATGCTAGCTAAATTAGATTGGAAGATTCAACGTACCCAAGATTGAGAAAATAATTTGTTGTCGTTAGAATCCTTGTATAATTATTGTAATTTGTAGTAATAAATTGACTACGTACTTCATTAGTGCCTAAACATAATAGGATTACTTAATTAGTCTAGTTTAGCTAGGAGCTAAAATTTTATTACACTAATTTGCTCATCATATCATTGACCCGTGCTTCTAGGATATCACAATCACATGCATTTGATCAAATTTGATTATTTAGGAATAAATAAATAACTATAGCAAATGATGCTCTTCATCATCATCATACCCAGTGTTTCTCACTCATAGACATGCTATAGTTAAGATTTGGGAAAGAAAGACAGACGACAACTCATATTCATATAGAAGAGTGTGGTCAGAGATAATTTCTTTAAGGATCATTTACCAACTATAGCCTCTAAGTTTACTCAATTTCAAATAAACAGCCACGAACTTTGTTTTTTTTACCAACTACAGCCTCCAACTTACCAAACATGACATCGAGACATCCAAAACAGCCAAAAAAAGGGTAAAAATGGGCTTAAAATGGGTGTTTTGGCTGTCTCGATGTCATGTTTGTTAAGTTGGAGGCTGT
This sequence comes from Amaranthus cruentus, assembly GCA_019425755.1. NCBI lineage: Eukaryota > Viridiplantae > Streptophyta > Magnoliopsida > Caryophyllales > Amaranthaceae > Amaranthus > Amaranthus cruentus. Next base: position 1,825,012 of record CM033453.1, read on the forward strand.
GGTTGGTAATAAACAAAGTTCGCGGCTGTTTATTTGAAATTGAGTAAACTTAAAGACTGTAGTTGGTAAATGATCATTTCTTTAATTGACAAATACTTGTAGAACTGGATTAGGAAAGATAAAAAAAATATACAACTAGAATTTAATTACTCTCTTCGTTCTTTTGAATTTTTGACAACGGAATAATGAGATATAGAGTTTGAGCTATCTTTTGAGAAACTGAGATTCTAATTTTAGGTGAGACGAGCTCAAAACAAAAATGTCATGGGCTGATAATTTTTATAGTTGGGCTTTTTAACTTATGTATGAGTCGCTTCTTACGATGATACCAACTGATACAAAAATTCGTGATAGAGTTTTAAAACTAAATTTAGTTGGCGAATAAGATAAAAAGTATTAAGATGGAAGATTATATAGATTAGTTGAATCGAGAGAATGAGTTTGTAAATGAGATAAAAAGAAAAATATATAAGACTATCATCAAAATAAATAGTAGGATTACTCACATGAGTAGTTATTGAGATTCTTTTGGCTTTGTTCTTGTGTGTTGCATTTTAGATGTTAATATTGATATGCATATTAAAAATATTTATTTTCATATTAAAAGTATATATTTTTTTAAAAAATGCTTTTGTCATATATACGTCTTATTGTTAGTCGGTGTCATACAAGAGTTGCTACACAAAAATTTCATTTAAAACGGACACATTGTGATATAGCCTTAAATTAGGCTAAATAGCCCAAATTTGGTATTATTCATGGTTAATCAAAAGTTCGTATTATTGTAGGGAAATTAACAAAATATTGTATTATTCACGGTAATTTTTCCTTAATTATATTATGTTTAACACATCATTTTGAATGTTATAACAGATACTTTATACATTAAAACACTTTTTAAATATACTTAAACCCCTTGTATAAATTTGTTTTCCTAAGAGATTGTCTCGTACAAATAATTTTCTATACATATTGTTAATAAATAATACAACTTTCAATCTTATTTGTTCATCTCATTTGAAAATATGAGAAGTAACCAATAAGAGCAGTAAAATGTTAAATGATAAATGATTCTAATGTTGTGTTATTATTATTGTTATGAGTAATGAATAAATATTTTGGAAATCTCAAATTGAGTGACAAATAAAAACAAGTCTCTTAAAACTCCTTTGTCTTAATAAATTTATCTATTTTAGCTGTCTCAATGGTTGCCCAATTTCATTGATGGACATGACCCTATTAGTTGTTGGGCCTAGTGAAGGATGAGCTTTGATTAAGCTTTAATCAACACATAATTTGAAATTATATTGTTATATATAAATGCAATAAATCATTTTTTGAAAAATTTATATTTACACGTTTGTATTTTTTGATTTTCCATATTTACACGTTTGCATTTTTTGAAAAATTTATACATTAATGAATGCAATAAATCATAATTATTCCAATTACACTGTTATATATAAATGTACAATTTAGAAACTTATACAGAAAATAGATAAAAATGAAAATACACTGGTAGAAAATTATATTGCAAAATAAATTACTTTCATTACAATTATACCGCAATTCAATAAATTATTAAAAGTATATAATTGTTCTATTTTCCAGGAATAGTTATTAATTGATCATTAAATTCAGTAATTTACATTGTCAGATTACTATAATAATAATTTTGAATTTTAGGAAAAATGTATAAATTATTGAACCAAATGATAGTTATGGAAACAAATAAATTAATGCAAAAAAATCAATCAACTTCAGTCAGTGGAATTCCAAATTTAATGCAATAAAAATCAATCAACTAAAAATATTGTCTGCTTTTTTGTAATTCAATTATTCCTTTATGAAAATAAAAATGTATAAACACTTTTATGGATGAAATTACAATATAAATAACCACATATGACCCCTATTGTTTGCTCATACTATTTCTATTCTCTGAATTTTAAGTGTTGTTTAATACTTCCTCTTATTCACCTTATGTGTCCCATTTACTTTTGAGACACTGTTCATTTATCACTCTTAAATTGAATTTTATTATTAATTTATAAGTTAAAACATAGTCATGTGGGATCTTATTTGATTCGTTTTGATGTAAAGATTATTAATATCAACTTTTTATAATTTTTAATTATACATAACTCGATATATTAAGGATCGAATAAGTGCATTGGATAGAGTGCATAAAGTAAATGGGACACTTAAGATGAATAGGAGGGAGTAATATCTTATAGAATAACCGTTAGTTTAATTACAGTCAAGAAATTCATGGTGAGATGGGAACATGGAATATTAATGACTATTAATAAAAGTCAAGGACAAACAGTATCTCATGTTGGTCTATTCCTACCTTAGCCTGTTTTTTATCATGAATAATTTTTCAATGCCATTTCTAAAGTGACTAGAAGGAAAAGACGAAAAATTCTCATATGCGACAAGGATGGTGAAATATGCTATCGTACTGAGAATGTTTTTTTTTTTTTAAATTTCTCATATTTAAAATTGTGATTAACAACGTATATTGTGTTTCTTTATATTTAATTCTTTTGATTACAATATATATGTGTAAATACTTATTACCCACCTTCATATAATATTTGTATTAGTCTAAAATCTCATTAAAATATTAACGTAAGTAAAATCCGTGCATTGCACGGGTTTTTATACTAGTTCATTATATATGGGAATAATATAAGTATAGTTTAACGTGAGGAATTATATCTTTAAACATTTGTCTCTAGAATTCTTCCAACACCAAAATGAACAATTATGTTTTCTATATAACTTCTTAAAAAAGATGATGATGATGATAACAATAATAATAATAATAATAATAAAAAAGTGTCAAAAAGTACCTAATAAATTTTTTTTTTCAAAAAGGTACCTAATAAAAAAAATTCCAAAAAATAACGAACAAAAATTTATTTTTTCAAAAGAGTATCAACTAACGGCTGGGGTTAACTTTTCCGTTATCTTTTTTTGTCAATTTTTAAAAAATACCTAATAAAATTTTTCTTTGCAAAAAAGTACCTAATAAAAATTTTCTTTTCAAAAAAGTACCAAGAACACAACATAATTATCCAATACAAACACAACATAAGAACATCATCCAACACAAACACAACATAAGAACATCATCCAACACAAACCTAGAGCAAGTAATGGTTGGTGTTAAATTGACCGTTTATTAAAAAAAATTAATTAGGTACTTTTTGACACGTTTTCATTATTATTATTATTATTATTATTATTATTATTATTATTATTATTATTATTATTATTTTATTATTATTATTATTGTGTTTGTATTGGATGATCGATGTGTGAACTTTTTTATGGATTATGTTCTTAGAGTTATATATTATGTTGTTTTTGTATTAGATGATTATGTTGTGATCTTGGTACTCTTTTGAAAAGAAAATTTTTATTAGGTACTTTTTAAAGATGGACAAAAAAAGATAACGAAAAACTTAACCCTAACCGTTAGTTGGTACTCTTTTGAAAAGAAAATTTTTTGATAGGTATTTTTTGGAACTTTTTTTTATTATGTACTTTTTTGAAAAAAAAGTTTTAATTATGTACTTTTTGACACTTTTTCCTAATAATAATAATAACATTTTGTATTTAAAAGGGTGTGGGTGCTCAGCTTGTTGCTCGGCTCCCCACCAACTTCTTGTAAAGTCTCTTTTTATGAAATAAAATATATTTTCTTCAAAATAATAATAATAATAATAACAATAATAATAATAATAATAATAATAATAATAATATATGTGTAGTTTTACATGTTGGTGCTACTTTGAATCATATGGGTCCAATTTCAAAATTAGGTGCACCAAATCACTCGGCAGAAACTTCCTCTATATTAATTTGAAGGGTGCTATCCAAATTTGACAAATTTATAAGAAAAGTTGAAAGATAATGTCAAGGCTTCATCACACTAAGGGAACCTTTTATTGAAATCTCAATTTTTATCCATAAAGGTAAAGGTAAAGGACCTTCTCGATATCCCGCACAAGGCAGGGTCCGAGTGGGGGGTTTCTTTTTCTTGAAAGATGCGGACAAATCATACCCATACCCCCAAGGAGGGAGTAAAGAGAGATGCGCGCAGTCAAGAAACCTCCCCAATTGATACCTGCGTCTAGTCAGGATCGAACCCCAAACCTTCTGCTCTTTAAAGAAGTAAAAGATTAATATTTTAATATGATCATATAATGATGGTAGAATTTCACGATCTTAATTGTTATAAAGTGATCTAATTAGAACACAAACGCTTTAATGTTGTAAATTTAATTACAATTATAAATTAATTTTCAAATGCATAAACTTGCATAAATTAGTAATTTCATAATCACAAGAAAGTAATTGATGTTCTATACTAATTAATATCGAGTTTTGATTAATTGGCTTTTTTCTATGTTATTCATTAAAAATGAAGTAAAAGAATTTTATACCACAGTTTTAAACTTATAAATTTGGGATGAATAGATCAATTTCACCGATTCGATCCCTACTGGATCATCCAAATTTCTATCCATATTTTCTTTTCAAAACTTGACCGGATGTGATCTCATCTCAAAACACCCAATATAAAATCTACTTTATTCATTTAAACTTTTTTTACACCTTTTCTTTTTCTTGAATACCGGTTAGATTGAATATGCTTACAGAAAAACATTTTTAAATATGTACAAGAATCTAAACATAACTAATTCATAATTAGTTTCAGATATAGTATTGATAAACTCAACAGTACCGAATATAAATTAGAATAAACGTAATTGTGCCCAAAAATGTTTTTCATGTAAAACACACACATTCACACATCAAATTCCTCCATTTGTATGTTTTTAGAATTCAAAGGAACATATTCTCCAAGATAACCTTCAAGATGATGAGCCAAAGAAGATTTATCAATATTCTCATGGTGATATGACTTGCAAACAAAATATATCACACTTTGAACAACAAGTCCAAACAAAAATAGCAAAGTCAACAACACCAAACATAGAATTCCATACCCAAATTTTCCCAAAAATCCAATTCTCCAATCAATCACTTCTATTTGTTCAAACAAAACGTCAATCCCCACCAAACAAATTGTGATTACCAAAAAACCTAAACATGAAATTCCCATTTTGCCCTTGATCAAATCTTTGCTTTTCATCATGGCTTCAACTCCATAAATGTCTTCCAAAACAGAAATCACACAAGCTAATTGCCATATTACATTGATATAAGCAAACCCTAGAAGGTATATCACAAAGGTTATAGAAAAAACTATGTTTACCCCTAATAGTTCATTACTATTAGGATTAAGAATCTTAAGCCATAGGAGTACGATGATTAATGAATAGAAAAAACAAATATAAGCAAACATTATGCCAAAATTCCATAGGAAAGTTACAATAGGTCTCTTTCACACCTTTGGAACCACACTTAGGACTTTTTTGAACGTGACATCTTTACCGGTGTATATACAAGCGATTGTGTAGACTATAGCTGAAGTCGATAAGAGAGAAAATATAAGGAGAAACAAGAAATAAACGAGTTTTATAAGCCAAATCGTGATCCATTCTAAGGTAATTAGGTTGGAAATCTTGTTATAAGTGGGTGTTTCCGGAGGGATATAATCTAACGTATTGCCATTAATGATGATTTTGCTAGAAATGAAGGTGGAAAAGCCATCATTAGCAAGGAAGATGATAGAAAGGGGGATAATTAAGGTAAGAGTAAGTTTGGTGAAGATTTTTGACCATTTACATATGATTTTGATTGATTCTTTGCATATTCCAAAGAACCCTAAGAATTGAAGCTCTTCTTGTTCTCTATCCATGGATGTGTTTGTATGAAATTCTAATTAAGGTGATTATTAAGAATGTTTGGAAGTTTGGAAATTGAAGAAGGTGCTTTATTTGCTTTGTAAGTTCTTTGACTATTCAAAGTCAATTCATAAGAACAAATTGAAGAAATGGTCTAACGTTGACTTTACCAAGAATGAATAAATGCTCTCTCAATTTCAGCCTTCTATCTTTTTTTGAATTATACCTGATTCATCAATAAAGAGTCATACGACAATTAAATCAGAGATAAAAATTAGCAATAATAGAGGATAACACTTAAAATTTTACTTCATTTTTATAGTATTGCATGATTGTCAAACATTTGCCCACAACATGTTATATTACCAATAATAAGTAATAATAGAGTATACTACTAGTACTAACAAACTAAAATAAAAATTAAATTATTCATATGCCGTAACTGACAACCAAAGTGTCCTATCAGTATTTTATTTTGTTGGAGGGAGACAGGCTTGCCCTCGAGTCTTCTTTTAATATCAAAAAATTTTACGTGTTAGACAATGTGTACGAATGTAAGTCAAATATGGATATGGTCTGAAGACTTTCTAGAGTCGAAGCACTCTTTGGGTGCATTTTTTATCTGCATGGATTGTCGACCTTCATTCCTCTTCACACCTTGACCATAGTTTCTATGAACGGTATTGGTGGAATCCGCAACCCTACTGGCAAAAAACCACGAAGAAGTGAACCAACAGAGAGATGAGTCAAAATTCATTATGTCTGGGAATAATCGATGTATATAATCTATACTACATCATCATCATTCCGAGTGTATCCCCTCATAATGAACTATGATCAAGTTCTATACATGAGAAATTATATCTTTAAACATTATGCATGAGTATATAATATAGTGGCTTTAATTCACTAGTGGAAAAAAGCACATTGGCTGCGGTTATTTTGGGGGTATAGGCTGCGGTTTTGACTCGCAGCTTTTGTAGTAGGAGCAAATGAGAAACTAGGTATTTGCTGCGGTTCTAAAAACCGCAGCTTATAGTCACTTTTCAAAATGGAAAAAAAACATTTGCTGCGGTCCATATAGAACCGCAGCGTATGAGAGGCTTTATTTTTTTTTAATTTTTTTTTTTGCATTTCGTTTCATCTAACCCAGAAATCTAAGTTTTTTTTGCATGTCGTTTCATCTAACCCAGAAATCAAAACATAATAGATTTTCAGACACCCAAAATTGAAAAGAAACATTGCAAACAATAGCAATTCTGAGCTTAAACAGTACACAGGCATTTCAACAAACACATATAAGGCAGAAATGGATGTCAATACAAATCAGTGAATCACAAATAAATCAAGAACCCATCAAATTCAACCATTTTAAAACACAAATAACACTATATCAGAGCTTAAACATAAGCCATAACAAGATTCAACCGAAAACTAATGAACATCTTATAAATCTTACAATGTCGTTTCATCTTACAATGTATAAACATCTTATAAATCTTAAAAATCTTACAACAAACATCTATAAAAAAAATTACACAAGAAAGGGGAAGATCTTGTTAAAAAGCATCGATTTTGTTAAAAAGCATGTCTTCAGTTTGAGAAGATCTTCCACCTCCATTTCATAGTAATAATAATCTCCATCATCAATTTGAGAAGAGTCGATGTTGGCCATTTTGTCAAAAATCGATGTTTGTATTTGAGAAGAATCGATCTTCCATAGGTTTAGAAAGAATTTGCATTTGAGAAGAACTGAAGAACTGAGGAATCGATCTTCCTTAGGTTCATAAGAATCGATCTTCATTTGAGAAGAACCGAAGAAGAGGTCACAAGTTTGAAACTCAACCATCCCCATTTAAAGTGGAAATCCGCGCCTATGTTGATACGCACTTCTAGTTTAATGGGCTCTCGTGTGACACTACAACAAATTTAGCTTTTTGCGACATTAAATTTAGTGGCATTAAAAAAAATGTCACTGATTCATATTTTTAGTGTAATAATGATTGATTTTTATTTTAACTTCCATCATAAAGTGATTTAGCAACACTTAATTTGGTCTTTAGTGGCAACTGGCAAATGTAATCGTCACTATAGTCTATAGTGACATTTGTGTGAAATATCACTAGATCCTATGTCGCTAAAAGCTTTAGTGTGACTTTTTAATATGCTGCTAAAGACTCTAATAAATGTCACTAAATTCTCTATTTACACTATAATAAATTTGATATAGCGACTTGCTTACTTGTTAGAGTAAGGATATAAGTTAGCTCCTCGAATACAAGCTAAAAAATCTTAAGCGACATTTAAATTAAATGTCGCTAAATATGTCTCACTAAAAGCAAACTATGTTGTAGTGTGAGGGGACGTATTAGAATAATATATATAACATATCATGAAGTCTTAACTATCAGCTTAAGCTTTTGGTTTTTTCTAGGGGCAAAAACTTCCTCTATAGAAATGTGTTATCAAAATTTGACAAACTTATGAGAAAAGATGAAAGATAGAGTCAAGGCTTCATCACACTAAGGGACCATTTTTATTGAAATCTCAGATTTGTATCTATGATTTTACCATTCAATCATGTAAAGAGGTGAATGATCAAGATCTTAAATACAATTATAACAAATTAACAATATTAGTAGAATTTTAGGATTTAAATTTAATCACAATTAGAAATAATTTTTCTTAAGCATAAACTTTTATTAATTACTGTTATAATATAGAGTGACATATGTTTAAAAAATATTTCATAATTACAACAAAGTAATTGATGTTCTATACTAATATCGAGTTTTAATTACTTGACTTTTTTATTTCATTCATTAAAAATGAAGTTAAAAAATTTTATATCACAGTTTTAAACTCATAAATTTGGAATGAATAGACCAATTTCACTGATTCGATCCCTATTAGATCATCCAAATTTCTATCCATATTTTGTTTTTAAAACTTGACCGGATGTGAATTCTCATCTCAAGACACCCAATATAAAATCTACTTTATTCATTTAAACTTTGTTTACACCTTTTCTTTTTCTTGAATACCGGTTAGATTGAATATGCTTACAGAAAAACATTTTTAAATATGTACAAGAATCTAAACATAACTAATTCATAATTAGTTTCAGATATAGTATTGATAAACTCAATAGTACCGAATATAAATTACATAGAACTTTAATTTTTCTCGTATCTTATACATACCCTGAATAAACGTCACTGTGCCCAAAAATGTTTTTCATGTAAAACACACACATTCACACATCAAATTCCTCCATTTGTATGTTTTTAGAATTCAAAGGAACATATTCTCCAAGATAACCTTCAAGATGATGAGCCAAAGAAGATTTATCAATATTCTCATGGTGATATGACTTGCAAACAAAATATATCACACTTTGAACAACAAGTCCAAACAAAAATAGCAAAGTCAACAACACCAAACATAGAATTCCATACCCAAATTTTCCCACAAATCCAATTCTCCAATCAATCACTTCTATTTGTTCAAACAAAACCTCAATCCCCACCAAACAAATTGTGATTACCAAAAATACTAAACATGAAATTCCCATTTTGCCCTTGATCAAATCTTTGCTTTTCATCATGGCTTGAACTCCATAAATGTCTTCCAAAACGGAAATAACACAAGCTAATTGCCATATTACATTGATATAAACAAACCCTAGAAGGTATATCACAAATGTTATGGAAAAAACTATGTTTAACCCTAATAGTTCATTACTATTAGGATTAATAATCATAAGCCATAGGAGTATGATGATTAATGAAATGATAAAACAAATAATATTATAAGCAAACATTATGCCAAAATTCCATAGGAAAGTTACCATAAGTCTCTTCCACACCTTTGGAACCACACTTAGGACTTTTTTGAACGTGATATCTTTACCGGTGTATATACAAGCGATTGTGTAGACTATAGCTGAAGTCGATAAGAGAGAAAATATAAGGAGAAACACGAAATAAACGAGTTTTATAACCCAAAACGTGATCCATTCTGAGGTAATTAGGCTGGAAATCTTGTTATAAGTGGGTGTTTCCGGAGGGATATAATCTAAGGTATTGGCATTTATGATGATTTTGCTAGAAATGAAGGTGGAAAAGCCATCATTAGCAAGGAAGATGATAGAAAGGGGGATAATTAAGGTAAGGGTAAGTTTGGTGAAGATTTTTGACCATGTACATATGATTTTGATTGATTCTTTGCATATTCCAAAGAACCCTAAGAATTGAAGCTCTTCTTGTTCTCTATCCATGGATGTGTTTGTATGAAATTCTAATTAAGGTGATTATTGAGAATGTTTGAATGTTTGGAAATTGAAGAAGGTACTTTATTTGCTTTGTAAGTTCTTTGACTATTCAAAGTCAATTCATAAGAACAAATTGAAGAAATGGTCTAGCGTTGACTTTACCAAGAATAAATACATGCTCCCTCAATTTCAGCCTTCAATCTTTTTCTGAATAATACCTGATTCATAAATAAAAAGTCATTCGACAATTAAATCAAAGATAAAAAATAGCAACTAAATAAAATAAGTATTCCTGTACTCCTGCAAAAAATTAGTAAATCTTATGAGGTTTAAACACTATGAACTATAAATATCTATCTAAATAAGAAGATAATACTTTTATAGTAAACTAATTTATAACAAAATGACGCACTTGAGCTATATAATGTAATGGAGGGTTATTTTCTAAATAACATTTCCTCTGTTTCATTTCAAATCTTTTATTTATTTTTTTACGTTTATCAATGCACTAATTCAATTTAATTAAAATTTATTAAAAAATAGATAATAATAAATTTTATATTAAGACGAATCAAACAAATATTAGATTATAAATGATATAGATAAATATTACCCAAAACAAAAGAAAATTGAAAAGAAACAAAGAGAGTATTTATAGAATAAAAATTGGTTTTACCTTACATATATATTTGTCTTGTTGTACACATGTATATTCTCTAGATGTAATGGATACGTTGTAATTGAAAGTGGACTTGGCCAACGATGGGAACATCTAGATCTAAATGTATATTTTTATTATATATATTGATATAGAATCAATTAGGAAGGTTCCATCCCTCTCCAACTTTTAAACGTAAATAGTACGTTGCAACTTGAAAAACTTGGAACATGATTATCTACCTCAAACGTTGGTTCATTGACAAACTCCACTTCAACTTCTTTTTCCAACTAACTTTTAATTATAATTTCTATATAATTATTGTTGGATACGTCTAATTGTATAATTCTTACAAAATATTACTAAAGTGGTGAAATTATAGTATAAACAAAATAAAAGTGAAATTGGTGCAACCAAATACAAATGAATAATATGTATACAATTGTTGAGTTGTTAGATAAGAGTTTCGTGTTGGATTGAGTGGTCGCATACTGTAATGAATTTGGGTCTACGTCAAACTAATAGGAAATCAGGTTAGGTTTAGGTTCTCGTCCAATTTACGTTAACATTAGCTAGAATTGACCTAATTTCTAGTTTGAATTGGATGCACTTTAATTCGGTTCGCTTGTATATAGATATATAGTTGTTCTGAATTCATATCATATTAAGTTGGATTAAATTTCAACGCTTAGGATTTCAAAATAATTCATTTTTAAGATGCGCATGGAATAGGAAAAATACAAATATAATCTGATTTTAAAGCATTTCAAATCTAGTTTCATCACGTATGATTAGGGCGTTTCTAAGTGTAGATTTGTGGTGCAACCACCTAAGGCCCAACTCATGAAGGGGTCTAAATTGAGTTAATCCTTATTATTAAAAATTAGTATTTGTACAAGTAGCTTCTTGCAAAGCTATTAGAATCGAGATTTTACTTAAGATCTTTTTGAGAGGTAGAATAGAATCGCTAAGATTGAATCATAGAATCATATGATACTACAAATAAACTTAAATATGTTAAAATATATAGTGTCTTGTATTAGTTACTAATATCAAAACTTTAAGCTTGTGAATTCAAGTTTTGTTTGAGTTATGTTTTAAGAATCAAAGGCAAAACCATACAATAATTAGTTTAAGATAAAATATCAATAAATATATTTATTTTTTTAAAATGATTATAATGGATTTTTACAACGTATATGTGTATGTAAAAGAAATTAGTGAAAGATAGTACATACAAAAAATTAATAATAATTAAGTCTATATTTGTTGGATCGGATCGTTAAATCGTAGAATTGTGGAATTGTGTTATGATTCTAGCCCTCAAAATTTTGATTTAATTAGAACCATAAGCACTACGATTCTACCTACAATCTGGATCGCCCACTATTTTTTGGATCATAAAATCGTAGAATCGTAGATCAAAATCGCAATTTTAAAAACTATGGCTTATAGCCTAGATCGGACTTGCAACGTTTGTTGGGTTTGTTGGGTTTCTTAGTAAAGCGCATAACCACTAAACTATATAGAAATTTGTATTAATATAAGTTCTTTAGATATATACTACTCATAACTTTTTTGTGTTGAAATTGCAGCATAAAAAAGAATAAGCTAGGAAAATTTATGAAGCATGCATATAATTACACCTATTTCTCAAATGTTAATAACGATTTATATTTCCTTTGTAATTAGTTTTTGTTGATTAGAAAATTTAATTTGCATTACTCATCATGTTTGTATTTTTATTTTTCATTTATTAGTTCAAACATATTCAAATTAATTATTACTTGATTCATCTCAATGCATATTTTATTAATTAATATTATATATTTTATATTCTTTAATTATACATAATTAAAAATAAAGGATTAAATGTAGCAAGTAATTTATTATGGAGGAAGTATACTGTTTGTAATTATATTAAAAGGCCAATTTATGCAGTGACAAATTTAAAGATTCTTGTAAGTAGGAAGTATATATTGCACTAAGATTATTTTGCGTGTTTCCTTATTAATAAGTTGTCAAAATTATCAATTTCATAAGTCGTCATCATTATTATCGTCATCCCACTAAATTGCTGCTCATTTTGTTTAATAAGTTAAATTTGATGTATAAAATTCAAGTGTGATTATAAACAAACAATATCTCAATTCTTAGATTTTATTTTTTGGAAAATTTGCCAAGAATAATCCCAACTATCACCCGTTGGCAAGAAATAATCCCAACTATTGATTATTTTTTAATAATCCTAACTATTGATGAAGTTTGCTGAAAATAGTCCCACTCTATTCTTAAGGTTTTTTTTATTATTTTTTTTTACCTTTTTTTTAACTCTCCTTCATCAAATTAGTATAACCTACCTTTCATCCTCTCCATCTTCTTCTTCATTCATCCTAAACCCTAAAACTTCATTCATCCTTCATCCTTCCTCCATGGTCAAGATCTAAAAGCTTCATCCCTTTAAGATTCAATGAATTCTTCTTCTTCTTCAAGCATTTGTGCAGCCACCCATTTCGATTTCAATCTACTATTTACCTCCATATTTCAATCCTCTCCATATTTCTTCATTCAATCTACGATTTCAATCTTCTTCAAGCATTTGGGATTAGGGTTTGAATACTTAGAAGAAGAAGAAGAATTCATTGAATCTTAAAGGGATGAAGCTTTTAGATCTTGACAATGGAGGAAGGATGAAGGATGAATGAAGTTTTAGGGTTTAGGATGAATGAAGAAGAAGATGGAGAGGATGAAGGGTAGGTTATACTAATTTGATGAAGGAGAGTTAAAAAAAACGGTAAAAAAAATAATCAAAAAAACCTGCTACAACCGGTTAAGAATAGAGTGGGACAGTTTTCAGCAAACTTCATCAATAGTTAGGATTATTAAAAAATAATCAATAGTTGGGATTATTTCTGGCAAACGGGTGATAGTTGGAATTATTCTTGGCAAATTTTCCTTATTTTTTTCACTTTATCATTATATGATCTTAATTCTTAACTTTATTTGACTTTTATGTGATGGAAAAAGAGAAATTATATGATGCATAGTTAAAGCAAAAAGAATCAAATTTTACTTATATAAGGGTCTTTTTCTATATTTCACCTAAGGCCTGAAAATTGTCAAAAACAACATGGATATGATCTACGACTTAAACTTGATCTCAATTAATATAAGGATGCGTTTGGAAACACACATTTTATTTCAAATTGTGGATTTCAATTATGAAATCATAATGAAGAATTTGAAATGACATGTATTGGGGTGTCATTCTCAAATCTTCATTTTAATTAACTACTTTTATAACATTGGTGGATTTGGCTCAAATCCAAATTTAAATTCTTGTTATTGCCAAACACTAACTTTAAGTCAAATCCATATTTGCAAATGAAATCATCATTCCCAAACATATCATAATGTTAGGTGTAGGTTGGGCATTGTTATTCGCATGGAACTAATTTTAGGTTGTGGTTTGGATCGGGTTTAGATCTACTAGATATGACCTATAGCTATTTATGGGCGAGTTACCTGCTAGGCTCGACCCACTCGGCTCGAAAAACGGACGGACATGGACAACGTTTTTAGAAAAAAATTAAATTTTAGATGGGTAATACCCGTCCGCCAAGATAAATGGGCGGGTAGCGGCACCAAAAAAATACTCGCGGGTATACCCGTCCGCCCGCTTATTTTAATATATTAATTAATTCACAATAATTTTTATTTTTTATGTTAGCTCTAAATTACCCAGCTTACTTTAATATTTCAATTACCCAATAATTCTCATTTCCTAATTTTCATGTATTGTCTACAACTATTAATTTTTCAAACCCAATTCCCATTTTCCAATCCTCTACTTATATAGAAGTATTTATGTAATTTGAGTATTTTGATAGTTTTATGTAATTTGAATATTTTGTACAATGTGTTATATTATTTTAATTGTTGTTAACACTTAACTTTATTATTTGTATTGTATATTTAGTTTTTATATAAATATCCGCTTACCCGCAGGTCCTGCTCGCTAAGAAAATGGGCGGGTAGCGACAAAAAAAAGTATGCTTGCAAAAGCGGGCGGACTTTTGGACATTTAAGCCCGCGGGTAGCTTTTTAGAACATTACCCGGTCCGCAACCCGCCCGAGCATGCCCATGAACATTACCTAGTTTGGGTCGTGTTGTATGTCAAATTTAATAATATGGATTTAAAATAGTTTTAAAATAAATTTCAACTCGTCTTGTATGAGATTATCTCACCATGAGACAGGTCCATATAATAGTCCATTTCTTCAATTGATTACTTTAAGATTATCACTACAACAAATTTAGCTTTTTGCGACATTTGATTTAGTGACATTAAAAAAATGTCACTGATTCATATTTTTAGTGTAATAATTATTAGTTTTTGTTTTAAGTTCCACCATATAGTGATTTAGCGACACTTAATTTGGTCTTTAGTGGCATATGTAAGTGTCATTATAGTCTATAGTGGCATTTGTGTGAAATGTCACTAGATCCTATGTCGCTAAAAGCTTTAGTGTGACTTTTTAATATGCCGCTAAAGGCTCTAATAAATGTCACAAAATCCTCTATATACACTATAAGAAATTTGAAATAGCGACATTTAAATTAAATATCGCTAAATATATCCCACTAAAAGCAAATTATATTATAGTGTATAAGTAATTGTTTTAAGGTTATAAGTAATAATTCTAAGACAATAAGAGTAATTATATTAAAATTATAAGTTATCACTTTAACGTTATTAGTGATCATTTTAAGACAAAATATATATATTAGGCCAATTTAATAGAAATAGTCTCACCTTGAAACCATCACATTTAAGAATTAGTTAATAAATTTTGGTGATTAAAAGTAAAATTAGTTGGTCTAACCAAAGTTGGTATCATCTTTATTTATACAACAATCTGAGTATGTGTTAAGTGGCGTGGTGTACTGCTTGTTGACGTTTAGGAAGATGAGCATATCTTCTTCTTAGTAAATTTAAGGAGTAATTGTACTCATTTGTCGTCTTTAAATTGTATCAAAGAGAAAGTGAGTAAGTTTTTAAAAAGTGATAATAAATGAAGAGAGAATGAATTATGTGGATGAAATTAAAAAAAACGTTAATAGGTATGAATCAAATTAAAAGAAAGTAGTGAGCCA